>LR738711.1:449415109-449573372 GCA_902687465.1 Secale cereale | reverse complement strand
TCCGCGTCCCCGAGCGACGCCGCGGCCAGGACCGCCTCGCCTCCGCTGGACCTCCCTCCGCGCCAGGCTCCCGCGGCCTCACCTCGTCCAGCCCGGCCGCCCCAAGCCCTCCGAGGAGCTGCTGCAACCCCGTCGCCAAGAGCCTCGGCCTCTTCTTCGTCTGACCCGTGCTGCTGCCGTGGCCTCGTCGCTGTGCTGCCGTTGTTGTTTTCTGTTGTGTGTTGCTTTTGCTGTTGACTTGACAGAGAACGTGTACATCTACGGGAAGACGAGCTCGTGAACGGCTACGGATATGAGTACATCTACAAAACGCCCCGTGTACGCCTACACGACACAAGACGATGCGACAAGTACCCCTTCGATGCGCCGAGACCAAGTTCCACTACGTCCACGACGACCCGAACGACTACCGATGACCGTGAACAACTACCGCCAAGACGAACGGAACAACTACTTCCCACTACACGTGTACCCCTACCGTCGCCCGAGTACAACTACCGCCACGTGAACGACTTCTTCCACTACGTCTCGAACCGCCCCGAAACGCACGCTTCAAAGGTATAACCCCGAGACGTGCCCGTGACCCGTGCATGCTTGTTGTGTTGTATGAAATGTCTCCCGTGTGTGCTTCGTGCTCGTTCCACCTTTTGTCATGTTCCTCGGTTGCCTCGTCACCGACTCGTGGGAACCCGGTAACGGGATCACCCCATCATCTCGTTTGACTCGATCACTCCGTCTTTGCTTTTGCCGGACTCTCAACGAGTTACCGGAACCGATATGATGTGTTGCATCATTTTCGGATCATGCCGTGGCACCCTTTCGTTCCACCACGGTGACAAATGCTTCTTATCCTCTTAAGTCAACCTTTTAATAAAAACTTGCATAAACTTGATCATGTCATCCGCATCATGTTAACAACATAATAATGTGTGTTTGTTGTTGCTTTATAATTGTTAAACATGCTCATGGGGATTTTCCGGATATGTTGTTGTTATTTTTCCGGCCCCATTTAAATTGCCTAGTTAGTATAGTTTTATTATGCTCACCTCTTGCCATGTTAACAAACATTTAATCTTGTCTTGTAAATAACGAGAGTCAACTAAATAATTAAATGTGGTGTTTCGTCAATATGCAACTCGTTGCATATTGATCTCCACTTAACTTGTAGTTTTGTTTGTGCACTTTGCCATGCCATGCATATTTAAACCGGACATGCATCATACTTGTTTGTGCATCTTATGCCATGTTTATGCTTGAGTGTTTACCGTGTTGTTTTCTTCTTTCCGGTTGCTTCTCTTGTTAGCTTCGGTTTCGTTCCGGAGTTGTGAGGATCCGCTCGACTGTGTTGCTCCGTCTTCTTCTTGGATCCGTTCTTCTCCCTTGTGGAATCCCAGGCAAGATGACCGAACCCGGATACCATTACTATTTTTGCCTATTGCTAGAAGTCTCGATCTATAGTTTTGCCTCGATGCCCATGTTCTTCTTGTCAGCCTCCTACTTGTAACCACTACCATGTTTAACCACCCTACCTACGCAAACCGTTGCTTGGCTAAGTACGCTTCGCTCAGCCCCTCTTATAGCTTTGTTAGTTGCAGGTGAAGATTGAAGATGCTTGCTTCATGTTGAAGTTTGGTTGGGTTATATCACACTATATATAAATGCTTAAATGAAATCATCTATATACTGGCAGGGTGGAAGGCTAAGCCTTTTGCTTGGTGATTTGTTCCACTCGTGCCGTTAGGATCCGTATAAGCCGGTATTATGTTCCTTGATTATGCGTTCCTAACACGGTTGGGGTGTATGGGACCCCCTTGATAAACCGCTAAGTGCTAAGTCTTTTCCAGCAAGTCCCAACCATTGGTACTATTTGCCTAATAACTAATAAAACTTGCATGTGGACTAGCTATCCCTTTTATTTTAATTCAACCCCCCGGGCCAGTGCTCCTCATGAGTGTTGGTCCGAAACGAGCGGACTGCGGGGCCACCTCAAGGAAACTTGAGGTTTGGTAAAAACCCGTAGGATGTCTCATCCGGTCGTGTCCTGAGACCTAGATACGCGCGGCTACTATCAGGGTGTCGACACGCCGGGAGGATTTGCTGGATTAGCCTTACCTTAGTTCGGTTTAACTTGAGCACGGGATTCCGAGAATACTCGGGTCTTCCCACCTATGGAGTTGCGACTCCGCGGATCGTGGGCTTGTAATGGGTCAAGTTGGAACACCCCTGCAGGGTTTGAACTTTCGAAAGCCGTGCCCGCGGTTATGTGGCAGATGGGAGCTTGTTAATTCCGGTTGTAGATAACTTGACACAATGTTTCTAATACACTACCAGCGTGTGTACCGTGACTGTCAATTTCCGAATAGGGATTCGGGAGTTGAACACGGTGGGGTTATGTTTGACCGGCTTTAGCTAGGATCACTTCGTGATCATCTTTCGACCGATGCACTTCTCTTCTCGCTCTCTTTTGCGTAAGTTAGTGCTAGTTGCTGCTGCAGACTCTTGTTTGTTCCTTCACCTCATATTTCTTTCTTCAGCCTTATCCTCACCCAAGGCTTAAATAGTCTTGTTACCCGGGAACGGGATTGCTGAGTCCTCTGTGGCTCACAGTTACTTCACCACACCAGATGCAGGTTCAGCCGAGTTTGATGCAGGAGTTGGATCAGTGCTTCACCAGGAGCTCGTTGAAGAGTGTGGCCCTTTTGTTTGTGACGTTTCGATGTTCAGTAGTGGTTTCTACTAGGATTCGATCCTGACCTGTGGCTTTATGTTGTTTTGGTATCTTTCTTTTGGTTCTTCACCCGTAGTCGGGTTGTGATGTTTTGAATGATGTATTGCTTATGTAATGTATTGTGTGAAGTGGCGAGTGTAAGCCAACTATCTCCTTTTGCAATTTAATCCCTCTTTTACATGAGTCGTGCAAAGATACCAAACTTGAGATCATTCTAGGATGGGCTTATACCTTTAAGTCGTGCCTCGACACGTAGGAGGTATAGTCCCATCCTGGGCATTACATTAGGCTTAGTAGAATTAAAACTGAGTACATGTGCGGTTTCAGTACTACTAGGTGTGAGGAGGAGGAGGTTAGCCTTGATGGGCAGGTGGTGCCCCAGAAGGACACCTTTCGATATTTGGGGTCAATGCTGCAGGAGGATGGGGGTATTGATCAAGATGTGAACCATCGAATCAAAGCTGAATGGATGAAGTGGCGCCAAGCTTCTGGCATTCACTGTGACAAGAGAGCGCCACAAAAGCTAAAAGGTAAGTTCTACAAGACGACGGTTCGACCTGCAATGACGACGTGTTCAACAGCTAGGTGTGGCGGAGATGCGTATGTTGAGATGGATGTGTGGCCACACGAGGAAGGATAGAGCCGGGAAAGATGATATACGAGATAGAGTTGGGGTAGCACCAATTGAAGAGAAGCTTGTCCAACATCGTCTGAGATGGTTTCGGCATATTCAGCACAGGCCTCCAGAAGCTCCAGTGCATAGCGGACGGCTAAAGCGTGCAAAGAATGTCAAGAGAGGGTGGGGTAGACCGAATTTGACATGGGAGGAGTTTGTTAAGAGAGACTTGAAGGATTGGAGTATCACCAAAGAACTAGCTATGGACAGGGACGCGTGGAAGCTTGCTATCCATGTGCCAGAGCCATGAGTTGGTCGCGAGATCTTATGGGTTTCACCTCTAGCCTACCCCAACTTGTTTGGGACTAAAGCCTTTGTTGTTGGTGGTGGTGCTACTGGTGGTGGTGGTGAATGTGGCTCAGTTGGCTGATAGAGACGGTCAATCCATGGTCATAATCTACGGTGAGCTACTAGAGGCAAAAAGAAAAGCAATCATGGATGCCGCTGAACACTAAGACAAAGACTATAAGGTGATCACTGCGGACATGGATTCCAAGATGGTAGGAAGACTTGATTCTCTAAATTACACATGGCAACATACATTTTGAATCCATACTATAGTTATGCAAACCCAACCATATTTGTGGATTTGGAAGTAATGAGCGGGCTTATGTAAGTTGTTGAGCCCTTTTATCATAATGATGATCAAGCGCAAAACATAGTGATGAACATAGAGAAGACAAAGTTTAAAAAGAAGGAAGGCATGTTTGGCAAGTGGCTGCCATAAGAGCAGTTGACAAAGCAGATTTCAACGCCGGTAAGCTTGTTCTCAAAGAAAACCTTTGCATATTGCATTTCTGAATTTGTGGGCTGATTGTATATTACTTTCCTTCTTGTAAATGCAGGGGAGTGGTGGGAGGAGTATGAACTACAATGGCCTACTTTGCAAAAGTTGGCCATAAGGATACTCAAGTTGACCTCAAGTTCATCAGGATGTGAAAGTTTGGAGCACTTTCAAAATGGTAACTCTCTCGATTCTCAAAGCTTCTATATGCTTTCATTATTGAGTTGGTTCCCACAAAAATATGTCTAGTCCAACTAAGCTCATATTTGACTATTTGTAGGTCGATGTTGTAGTAGCTTTGCGCCAGGTAGTCGATTTTTCTCTGTTAATAAGTGCATGCATGTTCGATGGGACAGCGTCATGCACGTAGTTAGGCCAAGGGGAGTGTTGCATGCACGATCTCTCTGTTTTCTGTTTTGTTTGACACTCCCGATCATGTAGGGTCATGAGACCCGGCCGTGGGATGGCGTGGCCAAAGTGGATCTTGCGTAGCTGACCAGGAGTTAGTTAGCTGGTTGTTAGCCATGTAATCTGGAGTGAACAAAAGCAGAGAATAACAGAAAAACGTTGTCCGTCAATGGCACAAAATACCACGGTCTTGTGTTCATCTCTCTTGTAGCAATCTTCTTCCGGTCGAGATTTGTCAACAACATTTGGCATCGGAGCGGCGGTGTTCGATCCTTACTCCGGTGGCTAGCGGTGTCTGATCCGCGGCGGCCATGTCTGACAACAAGTCGGAGAAGAAGGAGAAGGCTGATGAGGTCACAGCACCGCTTGCGCGCCTTACCGGCGACGGCGAGATACGCGTCATAGAGCGAGTCGTACGCGAGTTTGAGAGCTCATCGGCGTCCATAATGCTGACGCGCACAAACTATATGAAGTGGTCTCTTTGATGCAGCTTAAGTTGTAGGCCAGGTCACCAACAGCGCCGACAACGAGCGCAACGACAGGCGTGCCCTCTCCGTCATCCTTCTGGGCGTGCCACCGGAGATGCTTCGCATTTTGGTGGCCAAGGACACGACCAAGACGGCGTGGGAAACCATCAAGACGCTCCACATGGGGAGTGAACGGTTCCGGGAGGCCAAGGCGCAGGTGCGCCGCCACAAGTTCGAGGAGTTGCGGTTCAAGGACGGGAAGACCGTTGAGGATTTCGCTTTGCGGCTCACCGGGGTTGTCGCCGATCTGGAGCTCTACGGAGATCCCGTCACAGAACATAAGGCGGTCCAGAAATTCCTCCACGTCGTGTCGCGGAAGTATAGGCAGATGGCCATGGCGATCGAGTCGCTGATTGATCTCAAGACACTGTCGATCAAGGAGTTGACCGGACGTCTCTCGGCGTGTGAGGACCACTATGGCCTCGACAACGATGGGCACTCCGGCGGGCAGCATCCGAATAGGCCTGGAGTTGTAACGAGCTGGAACGGGAAAAAAAAAGACGATGAGATATCGTGCCACGAAGATATCGTAGAACACTAAGAAGGTGACTATAGTGAACTGAAGTGGGAGTAGAAACAAACTGACTCGGAATATGGACAGGATAAGAGATATCCGGACGAGTGACGGCAAGATAGACAAGACTCCCAACAAGATGACGATAACGTGTCGGATCAGACAACGGCTCACCATCAGAAGCGCGAAGGTGAACATTGAGCTCCATAGGAGTCTCAGCGGTGCGCTCATCACTAAGAGCTGCACGAGCAAGAAGATCCTAAATATACTTTTCTTGGGAAATAAAGAAACCATCAGAGGTGGAGGAAACCTCAATCCCAAGAAAGTAACGAAGAGGACCAAGATCAAACATAAGGAACTGCTCACTGAGACGGGCCTTGACAAAGGCAATGTACTCTGAATCGTCGCCAGTGATGATCATGTCATCAACATATAGAAGAAGAAGAGTGCGACCACGAGCAGAAAGGTGAACAAACAACAAACAACGCTGCATGAGCACTAGCTCAAGTGACCACAGAGGCAAAACGCTCAAACCAAGCACGGGGGGCTTGCTTAAGGCCATAGAGAGAGCGACGAAGACGGCAAACCATGCCATCAGGAACTGAATACCCAGGTGGTGGCTGCATATAAACCTCCTCACGCAACTCACCATTAAGAAAGGCATTCTTAACATCAAGTTGAGACACAGACCAATGGCGAACAGAGGCCACGGCGAGAAGTGTGCGAATAGTGGTCATATGGGCCACAGGAGCGAAAGTCGCATCGTAATCACCACCATGCTCCTGCTGAAAACCACGAGCCACTAGACGAGCTTTATAACGCTCAAGAGAACCGTCACAGCGAGTGATGAGGACATCACTAACAAGGTTACACCCACAAACCCAGCTGACACATATACAGGACCAATTACTAGAGCTCGCGCACGCCAATTAAATTACCAGGTACTTTCGTTTCTTGGTAATGATTCTAATGTTCATGAGAATATGATGCTGCCTAAATTGGATACGTTTGTTTTGCTTACAAATGAAGGGCCTAGCTTGGAGAAGGATGAACATTGGAGCAAGAACACGCATGGAGTTGATGGCATGCGCAAGGGGATCAAGAACGGAGTTACAAGTGATGATTTCAGGACTTTGAAGCCACCATAATGAGTGTATGAAGCCTTGGACGAAATATACAAGATGCCACTTCAAAAATTTCGTCTAGAGGCTATTCTAGGTGCTGCGTCACCTTATTATTGGGCCAGGCCCATGTATTTTCGAAATACTTAAGTATAGGCTGTTTTTAGAGTCCGTATGTGTGGGGAAACAAGAGTTAGGGTTGGTTTCGGAGCCCTCCTCCAAGGGCCACGAAATTCCCCCCTCTTCCTCCATATATACAGCCCTTAGGGCGTCGTTTATACTTTGGGGTTTTGTTTAGATTAAAAGTTCGGCATAGCTGCAACTTCGCGTACTTCGTTTGTGTTCAACGACCAGACAAAGACGTCACAGAACCCCACTTGATCAATAAAGCTTTCCTCTTGAATTCGCAATATCCAGATTGCAATAATCTCAGTTTCTTGCTTGTTCTTCGTTTGCCTGCAGGAAACAGACCTTCGTGGTCAAGTTGATCGTGCTCCGGCGTGGTCAATAACCTCTCGGAGTTGGTTTAGCGATTGCTAAGGCGCGACGTCCTCGCACGTTCGTAGTCGGATCGTCAAAGTCGACTTCCTCCAAAACGATAGCCACCATCTCATCGAAAGACGGGACACCTTTGCCTCTATCAGCAAGTCTTAATCTTATAGACCCATTTACATGTGATCGGACGAACATGGAGAGGAAGAGAAACCAGATCCCACGTGCTAGTGCGCTCAAGGGCAGCAATCTCCTCTGCCATCGCAAGCTGCCATTCGGGATGAATAAAAGCATCGCGATAAGAGGTAGGCTCAACAATAGCCAAAAGACCATATTTACTAGGAGAATAGTGGTCAGGACGAGGGCAAGGTCGAGCCCGAAGACGATAAGTCAGCTGGGACGAGGAAGACGACGCACCAGAAGTAGATGGCACGTTAGTAGATTCATCCACAACACGTGGACGACGAGTATAATGAAAAGGAAAAGTGGGATGAGAAGAAACCATCGGAGGTGATGGAGATGGGGATGACATTGAAGGTGATGGAGATGGGGATGACATCGGCGATGAAGGTGGGGAGTCATGTAGCAAGGGAGGAGAAGAAACTGTAGGAGATGATGGCGTTGGATCTATAATAGTGGGGTGAGAAGGAGGAGTAGAAATACGAGGCACAGAGAGAGGTGTATCAGGAAACATGAGAAAAGAGATATCCTCAACAGAAAAAGTTGAGGAAGATGATCGTGGGTAGAATGGACGAGACTCGTCAAAAGTCACGTCCCGAGAAATACGCATTCGACGACCAATCAGATCCCAACACTGATAACCCTTGTGCTCATCACTGTAGCCTAGAAAAATACACTCGACAGACTGAGCAGGGGGAACGGAGAACATAGCAAACACAACCAAAAAGCCAAAGCGCTGAGTAATCAGGCGATCGGAAAGACGTTCTAGAGGAATACCACCCTGCAGAGCAGATGAGGGTTGAATGTTTATGAGATATGTGGCAGTGGAGACAGCCTCGCCCCAAAAATGAGGCGGAAGAGAGGCGGCAATCATCATTGCACGTGCTGTCTCAAGAAGATGACGATGTTTCCGCTCAGCCACACCATTTTGAGCATGAGCACTAGGACAAGAGAATTGAGCAATAGTACCCTGCTCAGCAAGAAAACCACGCAACATTTTGGAGATATACTCGCCGGCAGAATCAGCACGGAACACACGAATAGGTGTAGAGAACTGAGTGTGAACCATGGCAGCGAAACGCTTATAAATAGAGAGAACCCCACTACGAGAGGACATAAAGAAAAGCCAAGTGTAACGAGAGAAATCATCTATAAAAATAATATAATATCGATGACCCCCTTTGGAAGTGAAGGGTGCCGGACCCCACACATCGGAATGTACCAAATCAAAAGGTCGATGAGATACCAACTCGCTAGTAGGATAAGGTAACTGAACCTGTTTACCAAGCCTACAACCCTGACACTGTAAAGAGACATCTCCTGAGACAAGCCCCAGAAGACCATGACCAAGTCGATGATGCCATTGTTGGAAGGAGCTGGTAGCTGAAGCGACGAAGGCGGATGGACTGGCAGGTGTGGTGGCAGTGGAAGGAACATGAAGCCAATCTAACTCCCAAAGCCCCTGAGAATCATGGCGGCGGGGGCCAGCCCCAACCAGAGCATTCGTGTGACGATCCTGAATAGTGCAAGAATCAACGTAAAGAATGACACGACAACCAGAATCAGCAAGCTAACTTGTGGAAAATAGGTTCATGGTAAGGCGAGGAACATGAGAAACATCTGGAACATAAAAGGAAGAAGTGGAAAGAGTGCCTTGGCTGGCAACTGGGAGAGTACCATCAGCAGTAAGAACATTAATAGGAAAATCGAGAGATCTAAGAGAGGACAAGACAGAAGAATCAGAAGACATATGAAATGAAGCTCCAGAATCCAGAACTCATGGGGATGTACCTGACTGTGTGAATGGTGGTCGCTCAGCACTAGAAGCGCCAGTCACACAGCCTGCAGTACCTGTTGAAGAACCTGAAGAAGCAAGTAGACGCTTAAGCTTCACAACATCCTGCTCAGTGAAGGAGACAGTAGACGATGTCGAGGAAGAAGCACGAGTCCCAGAAGAAGAATTGCGCTCCCTATTACGCATATCACGTTTCTTCTGAAAGCACTCAGACTCAGGGTGACCATCCCTGTTGAAGTAGCCGCAATGAAGACGAGGACGAGAGCGACCCTCACGAGAACGACCCTCACTACCAGGAGTGGGCAGTAGCGGCGGAGCACTGGAGCGAGAAAGCACCGGGTGAGCAGCTCGAGCAGCAAGCACAGAGGGAACCTGAAGCAGCCCAGCACCACGGAGGCGAGTCTCCTCAGCACAAAGCTCGGAAAGCACCTCAGAAATAGGAACACGGCCACGAGCAAACAACTGAGCACGCCGAGGCTCAAACTCCCCACGAAGTCGCGACAGAAATACACGCTGAAACTCCAAGTCGGACCTCATAGTCTGGCAGCACGCGCAAGTGCCACAAACAGCAATGCGAAGGGAGTCAAGCTGGCACCAGATAGCAGAACTCTGAGTGTAGAACTCATCAATAGTGGAGTCTCCCTGCTGAAGAGCATGCTCCTGACGTACCACAGACAAGTAGAGAGCATCACCAGAGGGTTGATAGCGCTGACGAAGACGAGTCCACGTCTCAAAAACAGTACCGAGGCCCATAAACTTAGAAGCAAACTGTGGTAGAACACTGGAAGTGAGGACAGCCGCGACACGAGCATCATCATCACACCACTGAGTGTAAGCAGCCAGATCATCGCGATAAACGGAAAGAGCATCCGAATAAACCATGACCTGCTAGTCATAAGCAGCAACCGCATCATCAGCAGCAACTCGGGCTGCAACCCTATCATCATCAGAAGCATCTGTGGCAAGATCCGGTGGAGACAGCGGTGGGATAGGAGCCACAGGAGGAACTGGCCGCTGAGGACAGGGAATCTCGCCGGAAAGAACTCCCAAGAGACGAAGGCCATGCATATGAATGCACATAAAAGCAGCAAACTCAGTATAGTTAGCCCCATCAAATATCACTGGGCAGCGCGGAATGGCGACACAGCCCAAAGACGATGAAGACACGGTGCTCTCTGTCTTACTTACTTTCTTTCTTTCTTTCTTTTTTCTTTTTTTTTCTTTTTTTTTCTTTCTTTTTTTTATCAATCCACACAACCGAGGATGAATCGGAGGAGAACGACAGAAGCAGCGCCCGCGGCGCTCGTACACCAGAACTCCCGTTCAGGAGACAAAGCAGCGGCAGCGACCCAACGTGGGTGAGCCAAAGGCCGGTGGCGGCGGCGGGACAAGAGCGCCAGCCAAAGACGCGACGGCGGCGGCGGCGGTCGGACCTCGAGCACCAACCCGAGACGCGGCGGCGGCCGGACCTCGAGCACCAGCCCGAGACGCGGAGGCGACGGCGGCGGCTGGACCTCGAGCACTAGCCAGAGACGCGACAGCAGCGGACGGACCTCGAGCACAAGCCCGAGACGCGACGGCGGCGGCGGCCTGACCTGGAAGAGCCGAAGGCCGGCGGGGATGCCAGACCTCGAGCGGCAGGGTGCAGACGAGACGGCGACCGACACCAAGAGCACCAGCGCGATCTGGCAAATTGGATCGGCGGCGGAGCAAAGAAAAAGAATTCACGGAGAGAAGCAGGAAATACTCCAAGTCTTGATTGGATCCAACAGGCAACAATGGATCGATGTGTGGACGCCCGTGGGAGCAGAGAAGCAGAACGGGCTGATATGAGATTGGATCGGGAAAAAAAAGCCTATAGCTCTAATACCATGTTGAGAGAACAACTTAATAATATTAGGAGGCCAAAGCCAACATATATATGAGTACAAGAGAATGCCAGGAGACTAGAATGCAAAAGACCAAAGGACATTACAAATATAACTCTAACAATATCCATGGTGTCTATCTCTTCAAATCTTTATACTGCTAGGTATTTTGGTAAATTCCACTGCATAGTTAAGGGAATAAACTGTGGACTGTGTATGACCCCCTCACCTACAAGGCTACAACCCGAACGCACCCTTCTCAAAATTATGTGCAGCATGTCGATGCAAATGGATATGCATGGTGCATTTAGCCACAGAACTGTTGCTTATGTGTCTTGGATGATGTATTTATTTATGTAGAAATAACAAATAACGAAAGATATGATAGCCAAGAATAATATAGAACCAAAACTAGAAAGTAAATCGCATAAGATAAGAGCCAGAAGACTATTGGAAAAGAAACACAGCACAACGAGGGTGGGTGATTACTATCACACATTTTGGTACCATTGTTTTTAAGGCGTCGCCTAGGCAACGCTTAGGCGTCAGGGCGCCCTCCAAGCTCAAGACGTCGAGCTTGCCTTAGATAGGTGCATAAGGCGTCCGCCTTATCCTTTAGAGCCTCTGAAGCGCCTGCTTGGACGTCCAGGTTGGCGCCTTAGTACATATTGGACGCCTTGAGCTTGCCAGGCAAGGAAGCAATTTTCCCTCGCAGGAAACTGAGTCTTAGTGGGAAACAAAGGAGGATATTGGCGCCTACAGGTGAGAGAGAGAGAGAGAGAGAGAGAGAGAGAATCCCCAATCCACACGCTCCTCCCCCTCCTCTCCAGCAGCTCCTCCTCCTCTGCAGCAGCTCCTCCCCCTCCTCTCCAGCGATTCCTCCTCCTCCCTCCTCTCCAGCAGCTCCTCCTCTCCAGTACAGCAGCAACCAGCAACAGGAAGGGGCCAAGGATACAAAGTGCCAATCTATGCCTCCGCCATCCTCTACTCCTCTCCCTCCCCCTTCTCCCCCACCCTCCGCTGCTCTCTTTCTTCCGTGTTCACTGCTTGCTGCTTTGCTGGTTGCTCACTGCTTGCTCACTGCCTAGTTGCCTACCAAATTCTACTCTATTATGTTGCTTAGCACTCTCTAAGGCGTCGCCTTGCCTCGCCTTACCGCCTTAAAAACATTGTTTGGTACAGTCAAATCTGAATACAGGCACAATTTAGAAGCACACGTTGATTTAGCAAAGAAGATCAAAATGATGCTCACTGGAACACTGAGCACAAACCTCTTAAGACGCACCCGTACCAAATTGAAGACCCTTGCCCAACTTCAACATCGCCAATAAGAGATGCACTTGGAGCGACAAATGCCTCTTTGTGAACATGAGGGGCTTTGTCAAAGATGTTCATAAGTGTGCGGTGCCTTGAAACTGGAAAGGTCCAAAACAAAATCATGTTAGCACTTTTATAGGGGTAGTTGCTCACAACAGCACAAACAATATAACATATGTCAATATAAAACATGGCCATAATAATTAGATGCACTGCAGAACATAAGCAGCATCCCGCAGATAAGAATGCAAAAGATCAGGTGATCAAAATGTGTCTCCGAGTTATCTACCAGTTCACAGCCACAGAAAGCTAATATGCAGATGAAGAAAAAACTTACAGATGGATAATTTCATCCATCTACAGAGTGTGACATGAAGAGGAAACACAAATTCATGAGCTTGATCAGAGATTAAGTGCTCAAAGAAGATAGTCAATGTCAGTAAAATATCAATGCTTTTTTTACTGAAATGTGACATACTTAGATATCATTCAAGAGACGCACAATCAAAATGCTAACACAAGACTACTAAGCTTACAAATATATAAAAACATTCCAGCAGAAAACACCAAAAATAACATCATCAGATATACAAGGGGTGAACACAACATATGCACATCCAAGGATAATGAGATCGATTAGGGAGAAATGTGCAGAACCAAAAGGTGTCCAATCATATTTGTGTCACTCTCAGGAGCAGCGGGCTACAGTACTGGAGCAAATTGCACACTCGTATTGGCTCAGACCACGTCCCCCTCCTGCTTTCCTCGGAGAATGATCGACCTCCGCCCCCCTTCCCCCTAGATTCCGGTTTGAAACATTCTGACTCCACCAGAACGGTTTCACCGAAGCCGTTCGTGATAGGTGGGTGGAATCGCGCCTCGCCCCCCACCATGGCCTGTCGGCGGTTGATGACTGCCACTTTTGTGCCAAACGCTCGCGGCGGCTTATGAGGGGGTGGGGCGCAAATCTAGGCCGCGACCTACGCGAACGCAAAAAGTCCATCCTCGAGGACATCCAAACCTCAGACCGCCGGGCTGACTCGATTGGTCTCACCCCCGATGAATGGCTTCTCCTATACAACCTCGAGGACCAACTGTCCGTCATCTACACGGACAAGGAAGCCTATTGGCGGTTGCGCGGGGCCCAAAAGTGGGTCCTGAAAGGTGATGGGAATACGACTCACTTTTAGGCCATCGCCAACGGCCGCCGTAGACGCAACTCCATCCCCTTGCTCTGGGATGGGGAGACCCTGATTTAGCGGCCGGCCGACATTCGGATCCACGTCGACAGCTTCGATAAAGCCCTCTTCTCTGCCTCCCCTCGGGGAGGCCTAGCCCTGGCTCTGGACATCTGGCGGGCTGACCAATGCGTCTCGGCCGAGGAGAATGCGGCCCTCATGGCCCCATTCTCGGAGCAGGAGGTCTGGAATGCCATTAAGGGCATGAATCCCGCCTCCGCGCCGGGGCCCGACGGCCTCCCGGTTAAGTTCTTCTAGGCCTTCTGGAGCGTCATCAAACCTGAAGTGATGGCCCTCTTTGAGGAATTTTATGTGGGCACTTGTGACTTGCACCGCCTGAACTATGGGATCATCACCTTGATCCACAAAGTCCCCGGCGCTTCGGATATCCGCCAGTTCCGTCCGATCACGGTGATCGATGTGATCTTCCGTATTTTGGCGAAGGGGTGCGCCAATAGGGTGACTTCTTAGCCAACCGCATCACCCAGGCGGATCAATCGGCCTTCATCCAGGGACGATACATCGTCGATGGGGTCCTCGTCTTCCACGAGGTTTTGCATGAGACCCGCGCAAAAATTCTCAACGTTGTATTGCTGAAAATCGACTTCCATAAGGCGTACGACATGGTCAATTGGCCCTTCCTTCGGGATGTCCTACTCCGAAAGGGCTTTGACGACCACTGGGTCACTAGGGTTATGCAAATGGTCTCCTCCGGCCACACGGCGGTCAACATCAACGGAGAGATAGGTCCCTACTTCCCCACCCTTTGTGGGGTTAGACAGGGCGATCCCTTCTCCCCATTCCTCTTCAAAAGGTCGTGGACGCCTTGCCGCTATCCTTGACAAGGCAAAGGCCACGGGCCACATCCGTGGGATTGTTCCCCACCTAGTTGGGGGCAATGGGGTTTCCATGCTTCAGTACGCAGACGACACCATCATTATGATGGAGGGATCTTCGACTAATATCACAAACCACAAGTTCCTCCTGCTCTGCTTCCAGCAACTTTGGGCCTCAAGATCAACTTCGACAAGAGCCAAGTCATGGTCATGGGCTACTCCCCGAAGGAGAGCCAGAGTATTGCCAACCGGCTTAACTGCCGATGGGTTCTTTCCCCACCACCTATCTGGGGAGCCCCCTTAGTGACTCGTGGCTGTCTGTTGCAGACCTGCGGCCCTTGGTACTTAAGCTCCAGCACCGCATTGAGCCATGGCAGGGTAGATGGCTCTCTAAGGCGGCTCAAACTATTCTCATCAACTCCTCTCTGTCCGGTCTTCTAATGTTCATCATGAGCTTCTACAGCTTACCGAAGACGCTCCACCATGAGATTGGCTCGATCCAGGCCCGCTTCTTTTGGGCTGGCGAGGGAGACAAGCAAAAGTACCATACGGTCCGCTGGCCCAAGATCTGCAAACCCCGCGACTAGGGGGGCCTCGGAATTATGTCCTCCAAGCGCATGAACATCGTCCTCTTGACACGCTGGCTTTGGCAGATTGCCAATGGCGAGGGCGGCCTTTGGTTACAGATCATTCGTAGCAAGTACTTGCGCGGCCAGCCTCTTGCCTTCTGCCAACGGACCGGTGGCTCCCAGTTCTGGCAGTCCATCATCCAACTGCTCCCGGTTCTGCGCATTGGGACCTCCATCGCTGTGGGGACGGGATCAGCCACCCTCTTCTGGTTCAATAGATGGGCAGGGGATTCTCCCTTTGCGGTGCGATTTCGCGACTTGTCGCCATCGCGGTGGACCCTCGGGTATCCGTGGAGACGGCCCTTATTGACTTAGGGCGTCTCGCATTTAGAAGACCCTTCGGCGCTCCGGAGATATTAGCATGGCATGACCTCTTGGGCATCATGGCTCTCCAAGAGCCAAACCTTGAGGCCCCCCACGATCGCCTATCCTGGCGCTTAGAGCCTTCGGGCACCTTCTCCACCAAATCCCTCTACCGGGCCATCGCAACCACCCCTGCCCCCACCCCTGCCCCCGAGCCTCTAGTGGCGGTCTAGTCCATTAGACTCCCTCTAAAGATCAAGATCTTCCTGTGGCAATGGATTCATGGACGACTGCCGTCTGGAGTGGAGGTGCTAAAGCGGCATGGCCCTGGCGACGGGATGTGCCCTCTGTGTGGAACGCTCGAGGACTCCAACCACATCTTCTTCTTCTGCGCATCAGCCCAGTTCCTCTGGAGCTGCCTCCGCTAAGCGGTCGGCGGTGCTTGGTGCAATACCAACTTCCCGGACCTCTTCGGCGAGATCCAGGCTTCGCCCCCATCTAGCCGCCATATTAGGTGGCTAGCGATTGGGGTCCTTGCTTGGACGTTGTGGACCGTTCGAAATAAGCTTGTGATCCAGCGTGTTCCTCTTCGACTTGCGACTGACACGACCTTTAAAATGTGTGGTTACTTGCAGCTTTGGCGGCCGCTTAGCCGCTCCTAGGATATGGACGCCATCAACATCATCATTGCTGATCTGCGTGCGATGGCTCTTCGCTTGGCACCGCCGCTTCCTCCGCCACCCACCCGAGCCGGATTAGATTTATGGATGTTGCGGCCTGTCCGCCTTGCCTTTTTTTGTTTTCTTAGGGCTTGTTGAGTTGTGCCCTCAGCAGAACCCCTGATTGTGTCGTGCTACTTCATTGTGTGTGTGGGTGGGTGTGAACCTTGTTGTACCCTTTGGCTGTGGTGGTTTGCTTTATTTATAAAGCGGGGCGAAAGCCTTTTTCGGTAATTCAACATGTATACCGAACTCATTTGTATAAAACATAACCTCTAAGAAACACATCCACAATCACCTAAACAAACTGTCTGCATAGGCCGGCTTCCTGACAGAACAGAACTAGCTACAGGCACGTTCTGAGCTGATATAGTGGCAACAGTGTTGACATGGGAGATTGGCGCAGCCTGAGAGGCTAAGATTGAACAGTGTATCTTGGGGTCTGCTGTGCAACAGAGACTACTTCCACGAGACACATCAGATACCACCACGGCCAGCCAGCATTTTGAGACGTGGCTGCGAGTGGGGGCTGTAAGCAAGTCAGATCCAATACTAGATTGCCAAAGGTACTTAGATGCTACGTTTATTGTGCAATTTACTTGAGAGTTCATAATTTATGGTTACAATTGTTTGCATACTAGAGTATTGTAGATTCAGGAGATGAAGAATCTTCTGAAAGCAAACTACCAGTGTTAATTTCTATTTGGATCAAAAACATATGTAAATGGCGATCCCTGGTCGGGGCAATAGTCAATGGTGACAAGAGATAACTGATTAACTGTAACAAGCAAGCTACAGCACCAGAACCTCCAACTACATAGGGGGCTTTTGACGAACAATTCGTATGTTAATATGTGGCTGTGTTATACAAAATCCCAATTACAAGGAAATAATTTTGATTACAAAAAAATCATATAAAATTGCATACTTATGGAGTGACTGTTGGTCAAAGTCTTGTCTTAAACCGATAAAAACACACCCTACATTTTGCAAAAGAGTGAGTAAAACCTCAAACAATAAATGGAGTACAATTTTCCATGGTGATGATAACAGAACTAGAGCTATTAAATTTATCTTCCAGCATCTTAGTGAGCATCAACTCATGCAGCTCTAAAACTTCTACAATTTTAGTTTACATCGTGTAAAACCTCAGAAGCCATGCCCGACTATCTGTAAAGATAAAGGTAAATCTTACCGATAACTATATAAGCTATTTGAAACAAACAAATTATCAAAACATTATTAAACTCCAACCACAATCCCCATCTTGGACAGGAATTCCTCGAGTTTCAGCTCACCTGGTATGATAAATAAAAAGGGCTTGAACAATAAAGGGAGCAGAAAGAAGCGCAATAATGTTAACAGAACTACAGCTATTCGGATAGCATCCCAATATCATGGCAAATACCTAACGATAATAGATGTTGCGGATAGCAATTTGACAAATTCAGGACTTTCAGTTAATAACCCATTGGAATAAATAATTGGGTAAGTGGGCAGTTCAACCAAAGAGTGATCCGTAATCCATACAACTGCCCTCCAGAAAGACACGTCGATTTGAATTCGAATCTTTTTTTTTTGAAAGATCCAGCATACTGCTGGCATTTCATATCATTAGCAGAAAGCAATGGGAAATACAAAAGGTGGAGTGATGGTCCTAGGACCTGTCTTTTGTTACAAATTCATGAGCTAACTCTCATGGTGGATCCCAGAATGGGCTCTCCAGGTGAATTGCTCCCGCTTGCCGCCAAAGCTCGATGGAGTGGTCGATGGCCTTTGTCATGTCTTGGACAGAAGGTGTCTTCCCGCTGAACATGCATCGGTTTCTCTCTTTCCAAATCTCCCAAGATGTCAGAAGCATGGTGGCCTTGCTAGCCGTTCTTTGTGCTGGCTGTGTGTTTGCCATCAAGCACTGGAAGGAAGCAATTGTATCTTCTCCCTGGGCATGGTGTCTTGGGTCTAGCTGTTGGCACCCTCCTCTCGCTCCTACCCTTGCCCAAACCTCACGAGCCAGCGGGCATGTCCGGATCAAGTGGTGCGCCGTCTCCAGGTTACGAACGCACAATGGGCGGAAGTAGTTGTTTGGCCAGCCGCGTCTTTGTAGCCTATCACAAGTCCAGAGGCGGTTTTGCACTAGTAGCCAAACAAAGATCTTGATACTCCCTGGTACATTGGATTCCCAGATGAGTTTTTGCCAGTCAACTTGCATTCTTCCCTGGAATTGTGCTACATAGGCTGATCTTGTCGAGTATTGGCCCTTTTCGTCCAGAATCCACCGAATCTGATCCCTACGTTCCTCCGTAAGCACCGTGGCCACCGCCATGACCTTGCGGTGCAGACGGATGAAATCCGTCAGTAATGGCTAGACATTTCCATGTTGCAGGTCCCTTATCCAGGTGTCGTCCCTGAGTGCATCATGAACTGTCCTATTTTTTCGTCTAGAATGCTTGTAGAGGAGGGGGGGGGGGGTGTTTGCTCCCATCCATGAGGAGTGCCAGAACAAAGCTGTTTTTCCGTCTCCGATGGTGACCTTGGTTGTCGCCGCAAAAAGAGCCTTATCGGTAGCGTTGCATGGTGTCTCCGTGCCAACCCATGGTCACTCCGGGTCAGTCCAGGAGATCCATAACCACCGCAGTCTAAGGGCTCGGCTGAAACGCTCGAGGTCAAGGATCCCCAGTCCTCCATGCGATGTAAGTGTGCAGACCGCCAGCCAATTAACCTTATAGCTACCTCCTGTGATCTCCTCATCCTGTTTCCAAAGGAATCTACGCCGGCATTTGTCGATTTCCTTGAGTAGTTTCTTTGGTACTCGAAGTACGGACAGCGCGAAGGTTGGCATGGCACTCAGGACGCATCTAACCAGTACTCGTCTGCTAGCTATGGGTAGTAGTTTCCCTTTCCAACCCGCTAGCCGGGCTTTAATCCTGTCTATGATGAACTGCAGGTTTGCTAATCTAAGCCTGGAGAGAGTGAGCGGCAGTCCTAGGTAGGTTGATGGGAAGGAACCCTGGGTTCCTCCAAAATTTTGTAGAACCCCAGCTAAGTCAATATTTTCACATCTGATGGGTAGCGCTGTAGACTTTGCGGGGTTTATGTGAAGGCCAGTGGCAGCTCCAAACTCATGCAGAATTTTCATTAGCGCATCTATCTCCTGCCTAACTGGGTTTGCGAAGATGACGGCGTCGTCAGCATAAAGACTGATTCTAAACTTTAGGTCCCGTCCCGGCAGCGGCGCAATGGTGTTTTGCTCGGCTGCAGCCTGCAACAGGTGGTGCGGTGTGTCAATTGCGAGGATGAACAGGAAAGGTGACAAGGGGTCGCCCTGCCGTAAGCCTCGCCGGTGTAGTATCCTTCTGCCGGGGGTGCCATTCAGAAGGAAAGATGACGAGGACATGGATAGTAGCAGGGCTATCCAATCTCTCCAACGCGCGCTAAAACCTCTTTGTTGCAGCAATTCTAGGATATATTCCCATGAGGCATTATCGAAGGCCTTCGCGATGTCCAGCTTGAGCAGCAAGGCTGGTGTCTTCCTTCTATGCAGGGCTCTAATGCAGTTTTAGACATACAAAAAATTGTCGTGGATGCACTTTGTACGCAGGAAGGCTGATTGTGCTGGTGATATGAGCATGTGCACTACACTAGCAAGCCTGAGGGAGAGCACTTTGGAGATCAGCTTCGCAATGGAGTGGATTAGGCTGATCGGTTTGTAGTCGTTGACTGAGGCTGCACCATCTTTCTTTGGCAGCAGCACAACCATCGCCGTGTTGATTGCTCTAAAATTTCTGCCCACTAAATTGTAAAACTGGCTGAAAGCCGCCATGACGTCTCCTTTGATAGTTTCCTAGCATGACCTGAAGAAAATATCGGAGAAGCCGCCCGGCCCCGGCGATCTGTCGGCCGGCGATGCCTTGATTGCACGCCATACTTCCTCCTCCGTGAAAGGGTTGTCCGGCCCTCCCCCTTGTAGCCTGGGCATCGCTAGGGATTGCCAATTGACAGAGGTGTCGCGGTGCACTGCCGTGCCCAGTAGGGAGGAGAAATGTGCATGAATGACATTTTCCTTATCCTCCTGTGAGGTAGTTACTTCTCCAGTTGGCCCCTAAATTGTGTGAGTGAATGCCTTCCTCCTCCTCGCGTTGATCTTCGCTTGGAAGAAAGCCGAGGGCGCGTCTCCAGCACGCAGCCAAGTGATCCTGGAGGTCTGGCGTTTCCTTGCACGGTCGACTGCCGCGAGCCCCAAGATTCGACACTTGAGCATTTTCCGAAGATGGAATTCCGCGTCGGAGAGAGCTCTAGTTTCTTGTGTTGTGTCAAGGCGAAGCACTACTTCTGTTGCAATGTGCATCTGCATCTTTGTTCCTCCGAAAAGAGATTTACTCCATATCTTGAGGTCTCTTTCTACACGTCCCATTTTCTCCTTTAGCCTCTCGAAAGAGCATCTCGCTGTGGTTGGGCGGTTCCAGGCCCTTTGGACGGTCTCCTGGAAGCGCGGGAACCGGGGCCAAAATTGTTCAAATCTGAACCTAGCCGGGCGATGCGGTGCCGCCGCCGATGCGAGGAGCAGGGGGCAGTGGTCCGAACAGGATGTGGCCGCAGCGTGCAGGAGATATGACGGGAACAGCCCCTCCCAAGCGATGGTGCAGAAAAATTTATCAATGCTAACTAGGGTCGGGTTTCGACGCTCATTGCTCCAGGTGAAGCGACGGTTTTTGCATTTCATTTCTCGCAAGCCGCCAGCGTCGATCGCTGCTCTAAACTTTCCCATGATCCTACGGTTTATATTGCTGTTATTCTTGTCCCTTGCTTCATAGATAATGTTGAAGTCTCCATTGATGAGCCATGCTTGGCCTGTCGGGGGAGCAACCCTAGCTATTTCTGCGAAGAAATCATCTTTCCTTTCACCATCCGATGGTCCGTAGACCGTGATAAGCCAATATTCCTTGTTTGTCCCTCCTATATGGACTTTTGCCATGATGGAGAAACGTCCTATAGAGTGAGACTGCACGGTTACAGTGGTAGAGTTCCAAAAAATGGCCGCCCCTCCTCTTGTTCCAATGGCTGGAAGAACTATGCATTGGTCAAGCCAAGTGCCACCTACTTCTCTAGCTAAACAGGTTGACCAACAATCTATCTTATTCTCTTCTATGCAAAGGATTGCAATCTTGTGTGCGTGCGCGGTGTCGCGGATGACCGAGCGCCTCGCCGGTGTGTTCAAACCCCTCACATTCCAACTCATAATCGGTATGTTGGTTTCATCCATCAGGAAACCCGCGAGGACTCTTACTATTTCGTGAGCGGTCATGGTGGTGCTCGATGAATTGCCGACGACAACTAACTGCAAGAATTTCAAAGGAATACGAGTACACCTGCCCTCCAACCTGGGGTTGCCGGCGGCCACCAATAGGCCCAAAACCCCGCCGGCAAACAGCTACCCTGCTAAACTCACTACTGATACAGACCAACATACTGGAAACTAGAAAGGACTCTACCCAGCGTAATGCTGGTCGTCGCCGGCCGACTACACATCTATGGCTGTCTAACATGGGGAACGGGGCCCCGAGGCTTCTCCTTTATGGCCGGGCATGCCGGCGATTGCCTTGAGCGCACGGGCGTCAAGGCTGGTGAGCTTTGCGATGGCGGCGATGTCGTCATCCGAGAGTGGTTCGTCGAAACGTCGAATGAGAGCCTCTGCCGCTCGCACCGTCATCTTCTCCTTCGGCCCCAGGAAATCTTAGCGTGTGAATTAACGACGAATGAACGATGACCTAAGAATGCGTAACCCTAGGCCAACCCCAACCTAATGGGGCACACATGACCATAATATTTCCTGAACCGTCCCTAACCCTAGGCGGCAATCCCAAAATGCTCACTCATTTGGGACGGCCAGAGAAGACCAAATCCACGCGATGCCCGGAGTATTTGCAAACATCGACGAGGGAGGGGCGAAAGGGAGGATTATTAGGGGCGAGGGAAGGTGTTTATGCTTACGCTGCTCGTGGAAGAAGTAGTTCCCCTGGAGGCGACAGCCGAGGCGGTCGAGGGCCTGACCGGTCTCCCGGATCCAGAAACCCACCGCGTAAAACGCCTTCGCCATCTCTCAGGGCGGCGGCGGGCAAGATCGCAGAACGGCGACTGCGGAGGCGCAGAGGCGGCGGTGGCCTTGCGTTTGTTGGCTCCTGGCCTTGCCCTTGGGAGAGATCTCGAGGAGGGAGAGACTGGGAATGGGCCTGTGGAGAGCGCTCGTGCGTACAGGAGCGGCCGATTTTCGTGTTAACCTTTGCGCAAAGTGTACATAGTAATCGTGTTGAAATTTCGTATGATATTTTTGAAGGAAAATTTTCTATGGAACTCTTTGATTTGTAGGAATATATTTCTTATTTCCTATATAAGATAAGATCCAATTCTTCATATTTTAACGGAATCAATAACTCCTGAACATGTCAGGTTTTAGCAAATCCTCCCGAACGCGTTGCTAGCCGTCACCCGAATCTCGATGACCTCCCATGCCACGTCATCACGAATGCAGCGTTCGGGATGATTTTGGGTCGCCCGAACGAGTTTCATTGTTTCCCCTTCCCTGGACACCACTCCCCCACTCTCCTTTTTCGTCGCCGGATTTAAAGACGGCCAGTCAAATCAGGTCGCCGGGACGACGCGCTATGCTGGAGATGCATTGAGCCGGCTACGTGGGGCCCAGGCGAGCGACGGATCGGGGCAGCGTCGAGCGGGACGAGCAGGCGAGCTCCTGCTCGATACAGAGGAAGAATAGGTCAGCGGCAGTGGACTTGGCGAAGGACGCCGCGACGAAGGCGAGTTCAGGAGGGCGTGGAGGAGCGGATCCGGCGCAGGGAGACTATTCCCAACGGCGGCGATGGATCTGGAGGACAGTGGAGCTCCATGACGGCAGCGTTCGGGTTGGGGCGGCGAAGATGGTCGACCAAATCATGGTAAAGCGCGGCCACCTGGAGGCGACGGCGGGCGTCCAACACCTCGGCGCCGGCCACGGTCGCGTCTTCTTTGAGCTGAGCGTCCATGTGCGACGAGACCCTCCTCCCCGTCTTCTCCGTCCTATTGGACGCCGCCGACCTCGTCTAATGCGTGGCCGCCGGGAGGCGACGACGCTATCCTGCGTTGTGGCGCCCTTCACAACCACAACTTCTCCTAGCACCGCGGCCATACGCTGCACATGGGCAACGGGCACATCCTCCTCGTCTTTTTCGGCCGCTCAAGTGCCGCATTTGAAGATAATCTTAGTGAACAGGTTCAACTTTTTGTGTCACTAGCTCAGCACTGATGGTGATTCAATTTTTTTAGCCCAGTCCATATGTTGCAATTTTTGTGTGATTCATTTTCTCGGTCGTTCATGAATTTGCAGAAATTGTTTACTTTTTGTTGTCATGCTAATTGACAAATATTGCATGACAAACTTGTTTAGAAATTATAGTTGATGGTATCTGAAAATCTGTTTTATGCCATGCAAACACAAAATATGTTGCCATGTCGCCTCAACTTCTGCCGCCATCCCAAATTAAATTATTTCTGACCATGGCAAAACATCATAATAAGTTGCCGTGGAAATACAAAGTATGTTGCTGTGTCGAAAACATGTTTCATTGCCATGGCAAGAAAATGTAATATGGTTTGCCATGTTTCTGAAGTAGTTAGTACTATTTCCATGGCAATTTAAAGATGATCTTCTCAACAAACTGTTGCAATTCGTTTGTTAAAATTCCATGGCAATTTTTGTAAATTTCACATGGCAATTTTCTGAAATTTGTGTTAGCTAGAACATGGCAAATTAAACTAAAATTTGCCATGTGAATAAAAGTATTTTTTCCATGGAAAAAGTAGATTAAATTTTCCATGTGAATAAAAGTATTTTTGCATGGCGCCATGGCAAATTAAACGAATATTTGCCATGTGAATAAAAGTTGTTTTGCCATGGAAAAATAGAGTAAATTTTTCATGTGAATAAAAGTATTTTTGCATGGTAAAATAAAGTAAATTTTGCCATGGCAAGTTAAACAAAAATTTGCCATGTGAATAAAAGTATTTTTGCCATGACAAATTAAACTAAAATTTGCCATGTGAATAAAAGTACTTTTGCCATGGCAAAAATAGAGTAATTTTTTGCCATGGCAAATTAAACGAAAATTTGCCATGCGAATAAAAGTTTTTTGCCACGAAAGAAGTGTAAACTTTTGCCATGGCAATAATAGTGTAAAATTGCCATGTGTCAAATTAAACTAAAATTTGCCATGACAATAAAAGTATCCCATTAATTTTTGCGATGGAAAAAATAGACTAAATTTTGCCTTGGCAAATTAGACTATATTTTTTATGTGAATAAAAGTGTTTTTTTTGCCATGGAAAAATAGTGTAATTTTTGCCATGGCAATTTTTCTGTTTTTTGACTTTCTAGTCCGTGTGCAATTACCAGCTTTTTAATACTTGGGTCTTTTGTGTGCATACGCTGGGCCTTTTTTCTAGCCCGCTTTCTTTAACCTGGACGTATCGACCATGTTGCTCGTGAAGGAGGGGTTCGGGTTGGAGCGTTCCCAGATCGAACAATTCTGTTCGGTGGAGGGCGTTCCCAGATCGAATGTTTCTGTTCGGTCCAGCGTCTGCCTAGGCCGAACGTTTGGTCCTTATCGAGGTCCTATTTTAAAGGAAAAGAAACATTAGCTTAGACTCGATAAAAAAAACATATCATATGCATCAAATGGCATCTTTTTATAGGAATTGCGAGGTTGTCATCTTCCTTCCTATGAAATTCCTATTCATACAATATTTCTATCCTATGAACCAAAAGAGGCCGAGTATTTCAGGATATGATTTTTTTTCCTACGGTCGGGATGAACGACGATAGCGTATAACGGTCCACCGTCGGAATCCCTAACGATAAGACTTTACTGCGCCGTCACCTTCCTTTGACATAAAAAATACCCTATTGTCGAGGTCCTTGACGATAGGTTGTGCAACCTTACCGCCAAAGAGTATAGTGGTAGGTTGCCCCTATATGTGGGAGCAAGCTCCCATGCATGCAACATCCATCATCCATCGATATCCCTTATTGGCCATGTGTGCTCATGCTTCCATACATGCCCACACGGTCAACTTTAGCAGCATGCTCTTTCAGTCAGTCCTACCCCCTACCCCTCTATCCATATTATTCTTTTGTTCCCTGCACGTCTTTAGTGTGTCTCCATGCTTGTACTGTTGCTTGCGTGTGTAGACAGTGGTGGGCTCAACCCTAGCTACATCACGCGTTGAAGTTTCACTTCATTTTGTACGCAGGAGCAAAAATATCCTTATGGTAGCCAAATTGAAACCCTACCACCAAGGACTACGGCGGTAGGGTTTAATTGGCTACCACATGTGACAGTAGGGTATTTTCCATGTTAAACGGACGTGACGGCAGAATCAAATCCTACTGCCAAGGTTTCTAGCGGTAGCTAGTTAAACCCTACCGCGAGAGACAATGGCGGTAGAAAAAAGGGTCAGATCCCGAAATACTTTCGAATCGGGGTTAGATCTGGCTAAACTTTGCGCAAAGGGTCAAAACACGGAAATTGGCCTCCATGAGCGATGCGGATACGCTTAAGCTAGTCACTACTTGGGCCAGCACACGTACGGATTTCAGTGCTGTTTTTCTTTGGTGTTGTTTCATGAGAGCAACTAGTTGGTGAGCGCTTCTTCGGGAGCCTCTCAATAATCACTTGGGGTGTGATGAGAGCGCGTCACTTGGCATCCTCTCAGCTGTCGCCACGTGTTGCACTCTGGGCGCTTTATTCTGGGGTTTTCACGTGTTTTCGGTTTTTTAAACAGTTTTCCCCGGGTTTTTTGACTATTTGATTTTTCACCGGTCTTCCTTAACTTTTGGACCAAAAGTTTTCTTGAAAAAATGTGAAAAAACACGTTGTTTTTTCACGAGAGGCACGATCGTGCCTCTCGCAAATGAAAAAAAATGCATTTTTTCTTCCGCGAGAGGCACGAAAACAAAAAAAATTATTTTCTATTTAACTTTTCCCTTTCGCGAGAGGCATGGTTCGTTTTCGTGAGAGGCACGACCGTGCCTCTCGAAAACGAAAAAAACGTGTTTTCTATTTATTTTTCTTCCGCGAGAGGCACGGTTTTGCTTCCGCGGTAGGCACGGTTGTGCTTTCGCGAGAGGCACGGTCGTGCCTCTCAAAAAGAAAAAATATATTTTATGTTCTATTTTTTTCTTGAGAGGCACGATTTTGCTTTCGCGGGAGGAATTGTTGTGCTTCTCAGAAACAAGAAAAAAAGGTGTTTATGTTTTTTCCTTCCACGACAGGCACGACCAGAAACAAAAAAAAATATGTTTCCTGTTTTTTTATTTCATGAGAAGAATGATTTTGCTTTCACGAGAGGCACGTTGTGCTTTTGCGAGAGGCACGACCATGCCTCTTTCGGAAAGAAAAAAAACATGCTTCCGGTTCGGTTTTTTGTTCGATTTTTTGGTGAAAAATAAGTTTGTCAAAACATATCAACATGAGATTTAGTTTTGAAGAACTCGACGCGAGGAATCCAATGGTGAAAACAACTCGAGATTTGAATGCATGGTTTAAGAGATAGAACGTTTTGAATAAACAGATGTACGAAAAAGGGGAAAACTCCCGTGTGGCGGTAGCCGCACACATGCAATGCATCACTTATCGCAACCTAAGGAGATGAGAGTGATCTTTGAAATGAGTACTTCTTAATTAGTTATTTCGCTGTTTTCTTCGTTGTTTCGTGCAAGTTTTTTTCTTGTGCGGTTATTTGCTTCCTGCTTTTCACTCTTTTGTCCATTTTTGGGTTGCTTCATTTCGGGTTTTTAATTTATTCTATTTTGGTTCCTTTTTTCTTTATTTTTTGTTTTTTTTTCTCTTATCTTCTCTTTATTGCGTATTATACAAAAAGTTCACCCCAGTTTACAAAATTGTTCATCGTATTAAGAAAAATGTTCATCCTGTATTAGGAAAATAGTTCACCTTTGAATTATAAAAACGATCATTGTATATTTACAAAAAAATTCATCATATATTATAAAATTGTTCAACGTATTTGTTTACTAAATGTTCATGCTTATTCAAAAATCGTTCGACACATATATTCGTATTTTTTCTAAAATGTTCATCGTATGTTAAAAAATAGTGTATTATTTAATATGCTTAACGTATATTTACATATTGTTCACTTTATATTACAAAAAGGTTCAATGTATATTTAAAAATTGTTCAGCGTATATTTTTTAATAACTATTTAGAATTTGAATTATATTCATGTTTTTTAAAAATTGTTTATGTTCGAATAATTTGTTCAAAATTCAAAAATTATTCACACTTTTCAAACATTATTCGCATCGTGTTGGGTTTCCAATCGCAGAGTTTTGTAAGACAGTAGTAATTTCCCCTCAAGTGGATGACCTAAGGTTTATCAATTCATGGCAGGCGTAGGATGAAGATGGTCTCTTTAAAACAACCCTGCAACCAAATAACAAAGAGTCTCTTGTGTCCCCCAACGCATCAAATACAATGATAAATTGTATAAGTGCACTAGTTCGACGAAGAGATGATGATACAAGTGTAATATGGATAGTAGATATTGACTTTTGTAAAAGTAACAATAAAAACAGCATGGTAGTCAGTAACAAAAGTGAGCACAAACAGTATTGCAATGCTTGAAAATGAGGCATAGAGTCCGTACTTTCGCTAGTGCAATCTCTCAACAATGCTAATATAATTGGATCACATAACCATCCCTCAACGTGCAATGAATAATCACTCCAAAATTCATATCAAGCGGAGAACATAAGAAGAAATTGTTTGTAGGGTACGAAACCACCTCAAAGTTATTCTTTTCGATCGATCTATCAAGAGTTCGTACTAAAATAACATCAAGTTATCCTTTCCGATTGATCTATCAAGAGTTCATACTAAAATAACACGATATGATACACATCAACCAACTCTAATGTCACATACATACTAAAATATCACCGCGAGTATTCATGAGTTAATTATACGATATGCATCAAATAATTACAAATTCATAATACTCAATACAACACAAAGAACCTCAAAGAGTGCCCCAAAATTTCTACCGGAGAAACAAAGACGAGAACGTGCATCAACCCCTATGCATAGATTACCCGAATGTCACCTTAGGAATCCGCGAGTTGAGTGCCAAAATACATATTAAGTGAATCAATATGATACCCCATTGTCACCACGGATATTCATAGCAAGACATACATCAAGTGTTCTCAAATTCATAAACTATTCAATCCGATAAAACGAAATCTCAAAGTGAAAACTCAATTCACAACAAGATAGAGGGAGGGAAAACACCATATGATCCAACTATATTAACAAAGCCCGCGATACATCAAGATCGTTCCATCTCAAGAACACGAGAGAGAGATTAAACACATAGCTACTGGTACAAACCCTCATCCCCGATGGTGGACTACTCCCTCCTCATCATGGTGGCCGCCAGGATGATGAAGATGACCACTGGTGATGATTTCCCCCTCCGGTAGGGTGCGAGAATGGGTCTAGATTGGTTTTCGTGGACTACAGAGGCTTGCAGCAGCAGAACTTCTGACATAGGGTTATTTCTGATGGTTTCTCTATTTATAGGATTTTTTGGTGTTGGTTTCATGCGAAGACGGGCCTCGAGGTGAGCACAACCCACCGGGGCAGGTCGGGCCCCTCTGGCGCGCCCCGGTGGGTTGCGCCCTCCTCGTGGCTCTTCTGGCCCTCCCATGAAGCTTCGGGGGTCTCTTTTGTTCCAAAAAAAAATGATCAAAAAGTTTCAGTCCATTCCGAGAACTTCTATTTCTGCACAAAAAACAACACCACGGTAGTTCTGCAAAAAACTACGTCAGTCTGGGTTAGTTCCATGAAATCATACCAAAACCATATAAAATTGTTGTAAACATGGCATGAATACTTCATAAATTATAGATACGTTGGAGACGTATCTGCATCCCCAAGTTTAATTTCTACTTGTCCTCAAGTAGGTAAATAATAAAATAAAATAATTTATGAAGTGTGAATGATAGCAAAGTGCAAAAGTTTGATCAACAATAATCTCAATCACTTTTCCTAGCATCGTAGCAGCAATTCTTTTTCATAAAACTCATCATGATAAAGTAGCAAGTGAAAACAGAATTTTTAATGTGGAATATTGCCTATCATATTCCTCATATACTCTTTTCTTTTGTATCATGGACATTTGGACTGGAATGATTCAAAACAATAGTCTATAATTTGACATGAAGACATCAATACTCAAGCATACTAACAAGCAACCATGTCTTTCAAAATATCAATGCTAAAGAAAGCTATCCCTAGCCCATTATGCTCAATCATTGATCCATTCATGAAACACACTCAAATATTAGCTACATCCAATGCTCAAGTGTGATAATAGTGTTCCGTAGTTGGTGCTTTATAAGAGAAGATGAGACTCAAATAAAAATAAAAATTGCATAAAGTAAATAGATAGGCTCTTCGCAGAGGGAGGTAGGGATTTGTAGAGATGCGAGAGCTCAAAGTTTAAATTGAGAGATAAAATTATTTTGGGTGGCGTGCTTTTCTCGTCAACGAGAACGACTAAGAGTTCCCAATACTTTCCATGCTAGATACATCGTAGGCAGTTCCCAAACATAAAATAAAGTTTATTCCTTTTTCCACCATACTTTCACATTCCACGCCTAGCCGTATCCACGGGTACCATCCATACCAACACTTTCCAAGGAATTTATTATTTGACAACATAAAGTAAATTTCTTTTTCATTTTGGGACTAGGAATCCCTATTACCGCCGTATTCTCGTGCAATGACAAGTGAATAAACACTCATATTGAGAATAACACATCTAGCATGAAAAAATATCGGCCACCTCTCGCCGCTTCATGAGCGGTACGGGCACACGAAAGAGAAGTTTATTTTGAAACTAGAGTTGGCAGATACAAGTTTGCTTAGGATGGCACGGAAATACCGCATATAGGTAGATATGGTGGACTCATTCGGAACAACTTGGGTTTTAGGATTTGGATGCACAAGTAGTATTTCTACTTAGTACAAGGTGAATGCTAGCAAATAGGTTGAGAAGCGACCAACCAAGGAAAGAAAACCATCATAAACAAACATTAAACATAACTAACACTGAATAATGAAACACAAGTAGGATATAATTTCATTGCATAATTATTGACTTAATGTGCATGCATAGGCAATCACAAACCTTAACACCAAAGTTCTTACTAAACCACAATTACTCACTAACATGACTCACATATTATCATCTCCATATCGCAAAACTATTGCAAGGAATCAAACTTACCATATCCAATGATCTACATGAAAGTTTTTACTAAATCCTTCTTGGATATTCATCGTATTAGGACCAATTTCATAGCTTGTGCAAATTGTCATCACTATAATCAACTCTCAAAATAATATAAGTGAAGCACAAGAGTAAATGGAAAACTACTTCAAGAAGATACAAGTGAAGTTCACATGAGTAGTTAAGTAAAAGGGTAGCTATTTGAAGACTCTCTCTCATTAAAAAAATTCAGATATATGTATTTTATTCAAACAATAAGCAAAACAAAATAAAACGACATTTCAAGAATAGCACACATCATGTGAAGAAGCAGAAACTTAGGCTCAACCAATACTAACTGATAATTATTGATGAAGAAAGGTGGGATGCCTACCGGGGCATCCCCAAGTTTAGATGCTTGAGACTTCTTGAAATATTATCTTGGGATGCCTTGGGCATCCCCAAGCTTGAGCTTTTGTGTCTCCTTAATTCCTTTTATATCACCGTTCACCTAAATCTTAAAAACTTCATCCACACAAAACTCAACAAGAACTCGTGAGATTAGTTAGTACAAATCAATGAATAACCTTATCATTCTCTACTATAGCAAATCACCAAAATTATTATTTAACATTTATGTACTAAATGCCTCTGCATATTTAATAGTCCTATCCTCAAGTAGAATCATAAAACAAGCAAATATATGCAAACAATGCAAACATAACAACAATCTTTCTAAATAGGACACTATGTAAAGAATGCAAGATAATTCATACTTCTATAACTAAAAAAATCTAAAAAATTACCACACTGTAGAAAATTTGTCATAGCTTGATGTGCAAATAGTTTCAACATTTTATCACATTCTGACTTTTCTCGGGAATTTTTGCAACAGCGATAAACTTTCCGTTTTAAAATAGCAGCATATAGACTTGCAAAATAAGCATGGTAAAGGCTATACTTGATTTTTTTTATTGAAATAAAAGACACAAAACATTATTCTAAATACCAGAAAGCAAATCCTAGTAAAACAAAATGACGCTCCAAGTAGAACTCATATCATGTGACGAATAAAAATATAGCTCCAAGTGAGATTATCGATAATGTTGGAGACGGAAGATGGGATGCCTTTCGGGGGCATCCCCAAGCTTAGTTCCTCGGGTATTCCTTGAATTTTACCTTGGGGTGCCTTGGGCATCCCCAAGCTTAGGGTCTTGCCACTCCTTATCTCCTCACATCGATATCTCACCCAAAACTTGAAAACCTCGATCACACAAAACTTAACGGAGCTTCGTGAGATGGGTTAGTATGATAAAACAAATCATTCACTTTGGGTACTATAAAAGACAAGATTCATAATTGTTTCCACACAATGACTAATGTAGCATATCATTTCTACAATTTATATTGATCAATATAAGCCATAGAAGCTAGAATACAAGCAAACTATGCATTGAAAAACAGAATCTGTCAAAAACAAAATAGTATGTAAAGATCTGAATTGATGTCATACTTCTGAAACTCACAAAATTCTGAAAATTAGGACATCGTATTAAATCTGTGTATCAAAGATCTGTAAAAAATTCAGAATTTTATCGCATTCCAGTAAAGCACAAAAAAAATTCTAGCATTGGGCGCAAAAGTTTCTGTTTTTGCCCAGAATCAAGTCAACTATCATCCACACAATCCCAAAGGCTTCACTTGGCACTTTATTGAAACAGAACATATAAAACATGATTACTACAGTAGCTTAATCATCTGAACACACAAAAACAGTAGGTGTAAATGTTGGGTTCTCCCAACAAGCAATTTTTTTTAATGTCTTTTAGCTAGGCATGATGATTTCAATGATGCTCACATGAAATATATGAATTGAAACATGCAAGAGAGCATCATGAATCATATGGCAAGCACATTTAAGCCTAACCCACTTCCTATGCATAGGGATTTTGTGAGCAATAATTTATGGGAGCAAGAATCAACTAGCATAGGAAGGCAAAATAAGCATAACTTCAAAGCTTTCAACATAAAGAGAGGAAACTTAATATTATTGCAATACCTACAAGCATATGTCACTCTCTCATAACAATTTTCGTAGAATCATGAATGAATTCAACAATATAGCCATCACATAAAGCATTCTTTTCATGATGCATAAGCATAGAAATTTTGCTACTCTCCACATAAGCATATTTATTCTCATGAATAGTAGTGGGAGCAAACTCAACAAAATAACTATCATGAGACACGTGATTGGCATGATCAATTTGAGCATTAAAATCATGATGACAAGTTTCATGGTTATCATTATTCTCTATAGCATACATGTCATCACCATAATCATCATAGATAGGAGGCATGCTACCATTATAACGAATTTGCACATCAAATCTTGGGGGACCAAAAATATCATCTTCATCAAACATAGCATCCCCAAGATTATGGCTTTGCATGTCATTAGCATCATGAATATTCAAAGAATTCATACTAACAACTTTGCAATCATGCTCATCATTTATGCCAAACATTTTTTAGCATTCTTCTTGTAACAAGTGAGCACAATTTTCCTTTCCATCATCTTCACGAAAGACATTATAAAGATGAATAATATGATGCAACCTTAATTCCATTTTTTGTAGTTTTATTTTACAAAACCAAACTAGTGATAAAACAATAAACTAAAAGATTCAATTGCAAGATCTAAAGATATACCTTCAAGCACTCACCTCCCCCACAACGGTGCCAGAAAAGAGTTTGATGTCTACTACGCAACTTTATTCTTGTAGACTCGTGTTGGGCCTCCAAGCGCAGAGTTTTGTAGGACAGTAGCAATTTTACCTCAAGTGGATGACCTAAGGTTTATCAATCCGTGGGAGGTGTAGGATGAAGATGGTCTCTCTCAAACAACCCTGTAACTAAATAACAAAGAGTATCTTGTGTCCCCAACACACCAAATACAATGGTAAATTGTATAGGTGCACTAGTTCGGCGAAGAGATGGTGATACAAGTGTAATATGGATAGTAGATATTGTTTTTTGTAATAGTAACAATAAAAAACAGCAAGGTAGCAAGTAACAAAAGTGAGCACACACGGTATTACAATGCTTGAAAAAAATGAGGCCTAGGGTCCGTACTTTCGCTAGTGCAATCTCTCAACAATGCTAATATAATTTGATCACATAACCATCCCTCAACGTGCGATGAAGAATCACTCCGAAGTTCCTATCTAGCGGAGAACATAAGAAGAAATTGTTTTTAGGGTAAGAAGCCACATCAAATTTATTCTTTCTGATCGATCTATCAAGAGTTCGTACTAAAATAACATCAAGTTATCCTTTCCGATCGATCTATCAAGAGTCCGTACTAAAATAACATCATATGATACACATCAACCAACTCTAATGTCACCTAGATACTCCAATGTCAGCGCGAGTATCCGTGAGTTAATTATACGATATGCATCAAACAATTTCAGATTCATAATACTCAATCCAACACAAAGAACCCCAAATAGTGCCCAAAGATTTCTACCGGAGAAACAAAAACGAGAACGTGCATCAACCCCTATGCATAGATTACCCCAATGTCACCCCGGGAATCCGCGAGTTGAGTGCCAAAACACATACGAAGTGAATCAATATGATACCCCATTGTCACCACGGGTATTCATAGCAAGACATACATCAAGTGTTCTCACTCCATCAAACTATTCAATCCGATAAAACAAAATCTCAAAGGGAAAACTCAATTCACAACAAGATAGAGAGGGGAAAACACCATATGATCCAACTATATTAACAAAGCCTGCGATACATCAAGATCATGCCATCTCAAGAACACGAGAGAGAGATTAAACACATAGATACTGATACAAACCCTCATTCCCGAGGGTGGACTACTCCCTCCTCATCATGGTGGTCGTCGGGATGATGAAGATGGCCATCGATGATGATTTGCCCCTCCGGTAGGGTGCCGGAATGGGTCTAGATTGGTTTTTCGTGGACTACAGAGGCTTGCGGCGGTGGAACTTCTGATCTAGGGTTATTTCTGATGGTTTCTGTTTTAATAGGATTTTTTGGCGTTGGTTTCATGTGATGATGGGCCTCGAGGTGAGCACAACCCATTGGGGCAAGTCGGGCCCCTCTAGCGCGCCCCGGTGGGTTGTGCCCTCCTCGTGGCTCTTCTAGCCCTCCCACGAAGCTTTGGGGGTCTCTTTTGTTCCAAAAAAAATCGTCAAAAAGTTTCATCCCATTCCGATAACTTTTATTTCTGCACAAAAAACAACACCACGGTAGTTCTGCTGAAAACAACGCCAGCCTGGGTTAGTTCCATGCAAATCATACCAAAACCATATAAAATTATTGTAAACATGACATGAACACTTCATAAATTATAGATACATTGGAGACGTATCACTCACCCAAGGGAGCCTGACATCAGGCGTGTCTAGAGACACACAAGGCCAAGGGAACGCTAAAAGGGGCGCTCGAGACCTTCTTTGCTCTCCAAGCCAAGGACGGCGGCGGCCAAGATTGCATCTACCCACATGTAAACCCTAGCCTTCGTGGTGTATATAAGAGGAGGCTAGGGAGCTCTCATTCCCATCTATTATCAGATAGAAACTTTCAATAGCAACATCATGCACCATTGTAAGGGTAGATATGTAACCAGTACCATGCGGAAAAATGGTAACATATATCTCAAAAATGAAATATGCTCACCATGAATTTATGCATCATCTGAAATATTTGAAATCCAATATCCTGCATATATTAGTACGAATTTGTTGGAGAGACATTTCATATCTTCTAAGATAATGGATTTCCCTGGTGGATAATATGTCACAACCCTAGATTAATTGGTTGTAATTAGTTTTCATAAATGAGCATCATGCAACATATTTAAATTCAAGAAATTTGAATTGAGGAAATGTGGAGCCTCAAAATTTGAATAAAGGGCAAAGAACCCTAAAAATTGCATTCAACGGAACTAAAATGCTCTTCATTGATGTTTGATATTTATAGCAAGGGTTTTGATCCAAACCAGAAATAATGAACATTCTAAGGAACTTTTTTGGGCGTCTAAAGTTAATTCATATCATACTTGAATTGCAGTTATAATTTCTATAAATCAAATTATAGCTCCAATAATTTTAAAACCATGTCTGAGAGTTTCTCGGATAGTCTATTTAGCATCCACAAAGTTTTTCAGAATTTACAAAATTGGTTTAGTTTGAAAATCAAACCAAAAACATATTTAACCATTAGCAAAACATAAACAAAAATAGGAAAAGGCAGAAACCCACCTGGCTTACCTCGGTCTGCTACTGTAGCAGAGGCCCAGCCCACTAGTGCCACCGTCATCAAGCTCCTTCCAAGAGGACGCCGAGTGCTCACCACGCGCGTACATATGCCCACCACCTCCTGCATGCATGCTACATCCCCGACGTTGCTATGGACACCACACGACTCCAGAGCCATTCCGATCCCCCTCTATCCCCCTCGAGCTGTCGTCTTCGTCGGGATCTCTCTCCCTCTCTTTCCCATCAACACCCGGGAGCACCGCTCCTCGCCGACACGACCACCGAGACCCTTATCTCCTAGCTAGTGTGTCCAAAAGCTCTGCCACCTCGCACCGCGCCTGTCCATCGAAGTAAGCAAGCTCGTGATACGTCCATTTTGCATCATGTTTTCCTACTATCATTTCTAATGTTTTTATGCATAATAATGCCTTTTGGAGTAATTCTAATGCCTTTTCTCTCATAATATACAAGGTTTACATCAAGAGGGAGAATGTCAGCAGCTGGAATTCTGGACCTGAAAAAGCAACGTCAGACTACATATTCTGCCCAACTCCAACTTCACGGGGATTTTTTTATGGAATATTTAAGAATTATTGGAGCAAATAAGTACCAAAGGGGACCACCAGGTGGGCACAACCCACCTGGGCGCACCAGCGCCCCCAGGCGCGCCCTGGTGGATTGTGTGATGCAGGGGCTGTTTGGATTGTGCCCCATCTAGCCCCACCAATTTTTTGGCATGACCAATGTGAGGGCATGTCCAGCATTTTGGTAAGTGGTCATTGTTTGGATTGTAGCCGTCCATGTTTGCCCACTACACATGTGAAGTAGCCCGTTGCATGCATTGTGTGAGGACCCATAGATTAAATATAGCTAGCATTCACCAAATACTAATAAAATAAAGGGAGAGTTACTTGGGACCAAATGATATAGAGGGTGCATGGCGCGATGCCAAAATTTTGGTGGAGCTTTTGGCCACCCTCAACTCGCCCATGTGTTGGCTAAGTTTGCACTGGCGTGTCGCAGGCGTGTTGGGTGTGCGAATTCTTTGGCAAGGATTCAAATGGCAACCCAATTTTACGGGCTTGCCAACTTTTTGGTAGGGTCGATTTTGGTCGAGATCCAAACAGCTCCGCAGAGCATCCCTCGCTCATCCCCATGGACGTTCTGATGCGGAGCATCCCAAGGTCATCCCCATGGACATACCGTCGACTCACCAAGTGCCCAAAGGACCAATGACTCGAGCCCGTGCAAGAGCTCTCGAGACCGAGGTGACTTCACTCCTTTCTCTACATCCTCCCGATTCACATGAGACATGGCTTCTACCCTCATCAGAAACTCTATGCATACTCAGGTACTTGGATGAAGATCACGGGACAGCTCTACACAGCGGACAAGACGTTGGGATCGACAAGTGCTTGGAACAAGAAGAAGTTCGGCTGAAGATGCTACAGGCACCGGACGTCCGGCCCACACCGGACGACCGGTCACTTCCAGGCACCGGATGACCGGCGTTCACCGGACGACCGGCGACTCCGAGACGACCGGACGACCGAAAGCCACCGGACGTCTGTGACACCCTTCACAGAACCGAAATCGGAGAAAATACCGGAAATCCGGGACTTACCGGACGTCCGACCCTTCCCGAGCGACCGGACGTCCGGTAACCCTCGGACGTCCGACCCGACGGCGACACCACATGTAATATTTACTCGTTGACTTCCATCCTTTCGAGGCAGCTTTTGGATAGCTCATCATAGACCTTAGTGGTTCCTCTCCTACGAGACCGCGGCCTCTTCGGAGAAGATCCACCTCGGATTCGAGACCTCCTTCGTGGAGAAGATCCCAAGGGATAATCCAAGACCTCCTCCGGGAGAAGACTATCTTTGTACCACCATTGTTGACTATGGATCATGTATCTTGATATGTATCGTGGATCTAGCACCTGTGTGACCGTGTTTGTGTTGATTTGAGTGTTTCCTCTCGTGTTTTCCTCCGTGATTTCCTTGTGTTCTCCGTGTTCATCGTGGGATACCCTCCTTTCGTGAAAGATCTGCCGATTAGGGTTCCACCCTACATCATATTATGGTATCATGAGCATAGGTTGATCATGAATTTGGAGCCCCACACCTTGTTTTCTAGCTTGTTTTTGTTGTGTTCTTCCCAATTTCGAAAATTCCCCACAAAAATAGCCCCAATTTTTTTGTGATCTGTTGATTTGGCAAGATTTTGTTGAATTTGTTCCATGGATTTGCTGTGCCACGAGTGGATCTAGCTTTTCCCCACCTTTTCACCAATTTTCCCCCGCAAATTCGGCCAAGTTTGACCAATTTGTCCACGGATCCTCAAACCCTAGACCAGAACTACCGGACGACCGACGTTCTACCGGACGTCCGGAACCCCGCGACGCACCGGACGTCCGTTAAACACCGGACGACCGGCACCTCATATACAACAACTTTTACCGGATTTCCGACCCATACCGGACGTCCGACGAACCCTGACGAAGCTGAATTTCTTCAGTTTTGTTCCACCTTCCGCAACCACTTACCTTTCCACCACCACTTCCGCAACCACCATCGCTTAACCGCTACGATTTTGAAATTTTTGTCTCTCTTTGCCTTGGATACTTGAGTTGTGGTTTCACCGTTTCCTTGGATGCTTAGGCTACCTTGGAACGACAAGATTTCCACAACACCATCGCTCAACTTCGGCAAGGATGGTAACATCGACGACACCTTGTTCATTCTACCTTGCAATTGCATTGTCAACCTATGGACCATCTTTGCGTAGCTTTCCCATTGAGACTAGCCATTTGAGTATTGCCGGGCCACGACACTTGTGCACATTAGTGATAGTCATAGACACTGCATACTACATCATCATATCTCCGTGTGCCAAAAGAGTGATCCGCATACACAATAGCTACCTTGATCCAAGAATCATGCATAAGTGGCCAAAGTAAGAGCTCACAAGCTTTTAAGCAAAAGAGCCAACCAAAGCTTATAAGCAAAAGGAAAATAACATCATACGCCTTGCATCAAAGGAGATCATATGTGATAGCAATACATCATCTTGTGCTCAAGCATCGGCACATCATACACTCATAGCATATACTTGTGATAGGAAGTCGTTACGTTTGCCTCTTATAGGTCGTGCACAAGTGCGTATCAGCCTATTAAGCAATCGGTTAGCGTCCCTCTAGTGTTGTGCAACACGAGCATTTCCCGTGGATTCCACGTTTTCGCTCACCCTTGGTTGCACAACCACATTTATCTATCTGTGCTGTGTTCCGTGTGCTACTTCTTACTTTTGATCTACTTGTTGCATGAGCAAATTGTGAACCATTTTCAACATTATTGAGTCACTTTGACAATTGCATTCAATTTATGCCACCATCCTAACCAAGCTCCTCTCAAAGCTTTACTTGTGTAGGTGTGAGAATCGACACGAAGTGGTACCAATAGTGCTATTTCCGTGTTACATTATTGAGTGATCATTGATCCATTTTCAACTTCGGTTAAGGTACTTTCTCCCACTCACATACTTGCTTGTGATGATGGATAGGCCAAGTACATCTTCGAACCCGATCTTCGACGATCCTCAAGAATCGAACAACTACGTCACCAAACTACATCTCTTTGGTGTCCAACGAGCTCTCCATCAAGAAAGTGAAGCTATGCGCGAGTACATTGAGCAAGTCGCCGCCGACGCACGCCAATTTGAAGCAAGAACAAGAGAGCAATTCGACATCATCAACACCAACATGTCTACCAAATTCGATGAGCTATGGACTTTGATAGTCAATCGACGTTCTTCTTCCACATCTTCTCAAAGACGAAGCCGCTCAAGTCGACATACCGACTCCACGGATGGCTCAAGTACCCCTACATCAAACACTCTTCGCCAAGCCGCACGTCAAGCTCGACATGACAACCAGAATCCACTTCATGACAAGAGTTCACAAGAGCTATTTGAAGAGCAAGAGAGTCGACATCGTCAAAACCAAGCTACACTTGAGCAAGCACAAGAACGGCAACGACTACGCCAACAACAACAAGAGCAAGCACGTCAATACCAAGAAGAACAAGATGCCGAGGCTAATCTTCAAGCACAATAACGTCGAGAAGCTCAAGCTCTTGAGGCGCAACGAGCATTACGTGATTCACATCGCAATGTGGCAGCTCACACTCGTCACACTCGTCAAGAAGAGGATTTCCTTCACGATGAGATACAACAGAGGCGCCACCAAGAAAGAATGAAAGACGAAGTTCCTCCTCAAGCGCGACAAGAGCAACAACCTCAACAAGAACAACAAGCTCGACAAGTACACCATGACAATGGACATCTACTCCGCCAAGAGCAACATGCGATTGCCAATCGTGCCAATCAAGAACGCCCTCCCAATAGGCAAGCAACCAATGAAGAGAATCGCTATGGCAAGCTTAAGTTCACCATGCCAAAGTTCTCCGGAAGCATTGATCCCAAAGACTACCTCTCATGGGCATTGAAGGTTGACAAGATCTTTCACCTTCACAACTTCGATGAAGAGAAGAAGATTGCAATGGCCTCCCTTGAGTTCCAAGACTATGTTCTCATATGGTGGGAGCAAATCATAGAGAGAAGAGAAGCAAAAGGCGAACCTCCTATCACCACTTGGGCTCAAATGAAGGAAGTCATGAGAGCACGCTTTGTGCCAACACACTACAACCATGAATTGTTCAAGAAGCTACAACTCCTCAAGCAAGGTACCAAGTCGGTTGAAGAGTACTACAAGGAGATGGAGATTGCCATGATAAGAGCCAACATCATGGAAGATGAAGAGCAAACAATGGCGAGATTCTTGAATGGACTCAACTATCCTATCAAGAAGATTGCGGATTTTCAACCATACACCAATCTCCTCGAGCTAGTACACCAAGCAACCAAAGCGGAGCGACAAGTTCAAGAGGACTACAAGTACTCCAAGTTCAACTCCAAGAACTTCGGCTCCTACAACCAAGCTTCAACGATTTCGGCTACTCCTACCTCTACCAAGCCATCTACAAACTTCGTGACAAGTCAAGCTACAAGAATGCGACCACATCGAGTCGTCCACCTACTACGAGCAACTTCAAGCCAAGAGCTTCATCATCTACAACTCCAACCGAGGGCAACTCCAAGACGAGTTCCATCAAATGCTTCAAGTGCCAAGGGCGAGGCCATAAGTCATTTGAGTGAAAGACCGTTCGCACCATGATCATCAACAATGACAGATCTTATGACTCAATGAGTGACGATGAGATGGAAGCCCTTGAGCATGTAGCCATGCATCGCCAAGTGAACGAAGAAGAAGACCATCAAGTGTTTTGCGACAATGACTCAAGTCCCAATCTTGTTGTCTCCAAGGTCTTGACACTCCAACACCAACAAGATGACGACCAACGATGTCATATCTTCCATACCAAGGCCGACATCAATGGACGCTCCGTCAAGGTTATCATCGATGGAGGAAGTTGTCATAACTTGGCAAGCGAAGAGCTTTGTGACAAGCTCAACTTGGTGAAATCAAAGCACCCTCATCCCTACAAAGTCCAATGGCTTAACGACGAAGGAATTCTTCGAGTCGAGCACACCGTGCAAGTCTCCTTCAAGATAGGTGCCTACAAGGACACACTAGAGTGTGATGTGATCCCCATGTCCGTGTGCCACCTTATTCTTGGACGACCATGGCAATATGATCGTGGCGTCACACACAATGGACGGACCAACCACTATAGCTTCAAGATGAAGGGCAAGGAATTCGTGGTACGACCAATGTCCCCAAGTCAAGTAGCCGCCGACAAACACTTACCTACCAACCATCGTGGAGAGAATGGTGAGAGAGTGAGCCACCAAAAGGAGAGTGAGAGCCACAAGCCAAATATGAGCGACTCCACGATGAGCGACAAGAAGCAACTAGTGCTATTTTCCACCAAAAGTGAGATGAGAGAAGTGTGTGAGAACCCATCGAGTGTCTTTCACCTTGTGATTTTACTCAAAGGAGAAGCCAAACCTACTAACACTTCACCACCTCTACCTTTAGTGTTGTCTCAATTGTTGCAGGAATTCTCAGACGTCTTTCCCGTTGAGCTACCTCTGGGTCTACTTCCACTTCGCGGAATAGAACACCGCATCGACCTCATACCCGGCGCACCACTTCCAAACAAGGCTCCTTACCGCGTCAACCCCGAGGAAACCAAGGAGATACAACGGCAAGTGCAACAACTCATCGACAAAGGTCATGTACGTGAAAGCTTAAGCCCTTGTGCCATTCCGGTTATTCTCGTGCCTAAGAAAGATGGAAGTTTTCGCATGTGCTCTGATTGCCGCCCTATAAATGCTATCACCGTTAGATACCGTTATCCTATCCCACGCTTAGACGACATGCTTGATGAATTATGTGGTGCCACCATCCTTTTGAAAATTGATCTTAAAAGTGGTTACTACTAAATTCGCATTCAAGAGGGTGATGAGTGGAAAACGGCTTTCAAAACTAAGTTTGGGTTATACGAGTGGCTTGTTATGCCAATGGGTTTATCGGAAGCACCCGGTTCATTCATGCGTCTTATGCATTTTGTTCTACGACCCTACATAAGCGTCTTTGTAGTGGTTTACTTTGATGACATCCTCGTTTTTAGCAAGTCGCTAGAGGACCACATGACACACATCCGTATGGTTTTACAAACCCTTCGGAAAGAGCGCTTATATGCTAACATGGAGAAATGCACTTTTGGCGTTGACAAGATCGTCTTCCTAGGATTTGTCGTTTCTTCACAAGGTGTTCACGTTGATGAAACTAAAATTGAAGCAATTAAAACTTGGCCACAACCAACGAATCTCCTACAAGTGCGTAGCTTTCTTGGTTTAGCCGGTTTCTACCGACGTTTTGTGAAGGACTTTAGCACTATTGCTATGCCTCTACACGCCTTGAGCAAGAAGAACGCACCCTTCATTTGGGGCCCTTCGCAAGACACCGCGTTCAATGAGCTAAAAAGCTTGCTTACACACGCCCCACTTCTAGCCCTACCAAACTTTGATAAACCGTTTGAGATCCATTGTGACGCTAGTGGTACCGGCATAGGTGGCGTGCTCATGCAAGAAAAGCGCCCAATTGCATACTTTAGCAAGAAGCTATCCGGAGCGCAACTTAACTACCCCGTCTATGATAAAGAGCTTTATGCCTTGGTGAGAGTTTTACGTGTTTGGGAACATTATCTTAGACCTCATGAATTCATTCTTCATATGGACCATGAGACTCTCAAGTATCTCAAGGGTCAAACTAAGTTGAACAAGCGTCATGCTAAGTGGAGTGAGTTCATTGAGTCTTTTCCCTATGTCATCAAGTACATCAAAGGCAAAGAAAATGTTGTGGCGGATGCGCTTTCCCGCAAATGCATGCTTGTTACACAACTTGAGTTGAATGTTATTGGCTTTGAGCACATAAAAGATTTATATGAGCATGATCCTTTCTTTGCAAATCCTTATGCTAAGTGTTTGACTCACACTTATTGGGAACGTTACTACATAAAGGATGGATATCTTATGAGAGCTAACAAACTTTGCATCCCCGAGTCTTCGCTTCGTTTGCTCCTTTTGCAGGAATCTCATGGAGGAGGACTCATGGGTCACTTTGGACGTGGCAAGACATTTGCTACGCTCTCAAAGAACTACTTTTGGCCCAAGATGCTAGGTGATGTCTCACGCCTAACCAACCGATGTTCTATATGCCGCAAAGCTAAGTCCAAAGCTCAATCTCATGGTCTTTACATGCCACTTCCTATTCCATACCATCCATGGGAAGACATAAGCATGGACTTTGTACTTGGATTGCCTAGGACTCAAAATGGAAAGGATTCCGTGTTTGTTGTCGTGGATAGATTCTCTAAAATGGCTCATTTCATTCCTTGTAACAAGATCAACGATGCTTCACATGTTGCAAATCTCTTTTGTAGGGAAATCATTCGTCTACATGGAGTACCCAAGACGATCTTGTCGGATCGGGACGTCAAGTTCTGGAGCTACTTTTGGAAGACTATGCGCCAAACTCGGCATCAAGCCCCTCTTTTCTTCGGCATATCATCCACAAACCGACGGCCAAACGGAGGTGACGAACCGCACGCTTTCGACGCTTCTTCGCGTGTTGATCAAGAATAACATCAAGGAATGGGAGGAATGCTTGCCCATCGCCGAGTACGCCTACAACGGCTCAAGACATTCGACTACCGGCAAGTCCCCTTTCGAGGTCGTCTACGGCTTCAACCCGTTGTCCCCATTGGACATCCTACCCCTACCTCTACAAGAGCGCATCAACATGGACGCAAGTGCACGAGCAAGCTATCTCAAGAAGGTGCATGAAGATACAAGGGCAACGGTCGAGCGACAAGTACATCGCCTCACCACCAAGCTCAACGTCAACAAGGCACCAATGGTGTTCCAACCGGGAGATCTTGTTTGGCTTCATCTTCGCAAGGACCGCTTCACAAACGAGCGCAAGTCCAAACTACTACCTCGTGCCGTCGGACCTTTCAAGGTGCTAGCACGCTATAACAACAACGCCTACAAGATCGACATCCCACGAGACAAGTACATCGTGAGCGTTACTTTCAACATCAAGGACCTATCTCCTTTCCATGGTGATGAAGATTTCGATCCGAGGTCGTATCTTTCCCAAGGGAGGGGAGATGATGCGGAGCATCCCAAGGTCACCCCCATGGACATACCGTCGACTCACCAAGTGCCCAAAGGACCAATGACTCGAGCCCGTGCAAGAGCTCTCGAGACCGAGGTGACTTCACTCCTTTCTCTACATCCTCCCGATTCACATGAGACATGGCTTCTACCCTCATCAGAAACTCTATGCATACTCAGGTACTTGGATGAAGATCATGGGACAGCTCTGCACAGCGGACAAGACGGCGGGATCGACAAGTGCTTGGAACAAGAAGAAGTTCGGCTGAAGATGCTACAGGCACCGGACGTCCGGCCCACACCGGACGACCGGTCACTTCCAGGCACCGGACGACCAGCGTTCGCCGTACGACCGGCGACTCCCAGACGACCGGACGACTGGAAGCCACCGGACGTCCGTGACACCCTTCACAGAACCGAAATCGGAGAAAATATCGGAAATCCGGGACTTACCGGACGTCCGGCCCTTCCCGAGCGACCGGACGTCCGGTAACCCTCGGACGTCCGACCCGACGGTGACACCACATGTAATATATACTCGTTGACTTCCATCCTTTCGAGGCAGCTTTTGGATAGCTCGTCATAGACCTTAGTGGTTCCTCTCCTCCGAGACCGCGGCCTCTTCGGAGAAGATCCACCTCGGATTCAAGACCTCCTTCGTGGAGAAGATCCCAAGGGATAATCCAAGACCTCTTCCGAGAGAAGACTATCTTTGTACCACCGTTGTTGACTATGGATCGTGTATCTTGATATGTATCGTGGATCTAGCACCTGTGTGACCGTGTTTGTGTTGATTTGAGTGTTTCCTCTCGTGTTTTCCTCCGTGATTTCCTTGTGTTCTCCGTGTTCATCGTGGGATACCCTCCTTTCGTGAAAGATCTGTCGATTAGGGTTCCACCCTACAACACGTTCCATCACCACCACAAGCACGAAGGGAACCAATGAAAAGAGCACACACACATGCCATCGAAACTGAGCTTAACACTTTCCTCTTCGAGTTTCATTCGGATTCACATGAGAGTCGGGTTCTACCTCAAATGGAAACTCTATGCATTCTTAGGTACGAAGAAAACGACCGTGATGAGGATAAGACGGAGACCTAAGTACCCCAGGAGAAGAAGGAGGAGGAAAGCCTCGGGAGGCGCCAATGAGAAGATGCCCTGGACCGGCCCTCTGGTCACCCCGGGTGCCCGGCCAACATGGCCCCGGGTGCCTCGGCCCTCAACCCCGGGTGCCCGGCCCACCTCGCGCCAGCCACCTTGGGCGCTACAACCGCCGGCCCCGGGTGCTCGGCCGCTCACCTGGCGCTGCCATCTGCCGCCCCGGGTGCCCGGGTCCTCAGCCCCCGGGTGCCCGGCCTCCTTTAGCTGCCAGCCGGCGGCCGGCCTGACCGCCCTGGGTGCTCGGGCTCTCAAACCCCGGGTGCCATGGCCCTCAAACCCTGGGTGCACGGCCTCCCTCCATGGCGCACCCCGGGTGCCTGGACGACTCCTCCCAGCGACCCCCGGGTGCCCGGACTCATTACCCCGGGTGTGTGGACCCCCTCACCGTGCGTGCGCGCATTTCGGGTTAATTGACCCTTGTACCCCTCTTTCCCTCTTATTTCGTTCCTAGCCTTTATATACTCTTGAGCTAGCTCATTATAGAGGATAGCAAAGCATATGTGAGATATTGAGAGAGCTTTGCTCATCTACCTCTCCTCTTGGAGATGAAGACCTCCTAGGAGAAGTATCCTTGTGGATTACAAGACCTCCTCTTGGAGAAGACTATCATCAAGACCCCATATCCTTTGGAGTGGGAAGAACTTTAACCTAGTGCTATTTTCCTTGGATTGTTCATGTATTCTTGTGGATCTATGTGTTTGCTACTCTAGTGGATGTGTGATCGGGTTTGTTTGGAGTGATATCTCTTGTGCGTTCTTGTGTTCTTGCTCCTTCTCCCCCTCCAAGTGTGAAAAGATCTCCCCTAGGATTTCACCCTACAACATCTTGGTATCATGAGCAAGGTTGATTCACATCTTGGAGTCCCATCCCCCATTTGCTAGCCTAATTTAGTTGCTTTTTGGTCCCAATTTGAAAATCCCCACAAAAATAGCCCTAATTTTTTTTCTTGCAATTTGTTAGATCTTGTGAAATTTTGTTGTTTTGGTCCATGGATTTGTTGTTTGGCAAGTGGATCTAGCATTCCCCCATCCATCCCCACCTTTCCCACCACGAAATCCACCAATTCCTTGCATTTCCCTAAAAAACGCCCAAATCCGACACCCCCGGACACCCGCACCCTGAACCCCCGGGTGCCCGCACCCCGGGCTGTTTGCCTCTGTCCACCTCGGGTGCCCGCACCCCTTACCCCCGGGCCACTTCTTTCGACCATCCACGCTGACCACCCTGGGTGCCCACACCTCCGACCCCCGGTGATAGAGGCAAAGGTGTCCCGTCTTTCGATGAGATGGTGGCTATCGTTTTAGAAGAAGTCGACTTTGACGATCCGACTACGAACGTGCGAAGACGTTGCGCCTTAGCAATCGCTAAACCAACTTCGAGAGGTTATTGACCATGCCGGAGCACGATCAACCTGACCACGAAGGTCTGTTTCCTGCAGGCAAACGAAGAACAAGCAAGAAACTGAGATTGCAATCTGGATATTGTGAATTCAAGAGGAAAGCTTTATTGATCAAGTGGGGTTTTGTGACGTCTTTGTCTGGTCGTTGAACACAAACAAAGTACGCGAAGTTGCAGCTATGGTGAACTTTAATCTAAGCAAAACCCAAAGTCTAAACGACGCCCTAAGGGCTGTATATATGGGGGAAGAGGGGGGAATTTCGTGGCCCTTGGAGGAGGGGTCCGAAACCAACCCTAACTCTTGTTTCCCCACACATACGGACTCTAAAAACAGCCTATACTTTACTATTTTGAAATTACATGGGCCTGGCCCAATAATAAGGTGACGCATCACCTATAATAGCCTCTGGACGAAATTTATGAAGTGGCATCTTGTATATTCCGTCCAAGGCTTCACGCACTCATTATGGTGGCTTCAAAGTCCTGAAATCATCACTTGTAACTCCGTTCTTGTTCCCCTTGCGCACGGCATCATCTCCATGCTTGATCTTGCTCCAATGTTCATCCTTCTTTCTAACGCCCCGGACACACCCGCCGGTGGTCGTTACTCCTGGCGGGATCTTGACTGGCCTCACATATCAATACTAGTCTTTTCTGCGCACTTTGTCCTCACTCATGCGCACCCGGGGGCAACTTCTCGGTCGGTCACCCATCCTGAAACTACTCCAAGCTGAGCACGCTTAACTTTGGAGTTCTATCTGAATGGGCTCCCAGAAAAAAGGAATTCCTTATTATATGAGTAGTCTATCATCCCTAATAAGTCAGGCCATCACATACACCCCCACTCAGAGGAACCGACGTCCTCGTCGGGCCACAGGAACGTTCCCTCTTGGCACAAACGTCTGTGCTTCCAGGACAGGACATGTGCCATGCCGTGTGCCATGACGGGTCACAAACGTCATGCACAACATGACTGCAAACCGTCCGCAAACATCTGTGTAACCGCGAGGGTCGGCTCTGATACCAACTTGTAACGCCGCGGACACACCCGCCGGTTGTCGTTACTCCTGGCGGGATCTAGACTGGCCTCACATATCAATACTAGTCTTTTCTGCGCACTTTGTCCTCACTCGTGCGCACCCGGGAGCAACTTCCTGGTCGGTCACCCATCCTGAAACTACTCCAAGCTAAGCACACTTAACTTTGGAGTTCTATCCGAATGGGCTCCCGGAAAAGAAGGAATTCCTTATTATATGAGTAGTCTATCATCCCTAATAAGCCAGGCCATCACATTCTTGTCCAAGCTAAGCTCTTCATTTGTAAGCAAGACAAATGCTCTTCATTTGTAAGCAAGACAAATGTATCCAATTTAGGCAGCATCATATTCTCAAGAACATTAGAATCATTACCAAGAAACGAAAGTACCTGATAATTTAATTGGCGTGCGCGAGCTCTAGTAATTGGTCCTGTATATGTATCAGTTGGGGCTGTGGGTGTAACCTTGTTAGTGATGTCCGCATCATCCTCCCCTTCTTGAATTGAAGTCGTCCTCAACGGAAGCTCATCTTCCTCACCCAAGTAAGGCTTCAAATCTGCAATGTTAAATGTGGGACTAACCCCAAAATCTGCAGGCAACTCAAGTTTATATGCATTATCATTTATTTTCTCTAACACCTTAAAAGGACCATCAGCACGTGGCATTAGCTTTGACTTGCGCAAATTAGGAAACCTACCCTTACGCAAATGTAACCAAACAAGATCTCCAGGTGCAAAGACAACACGTTTTCTACCCTTATCTCCAACAAGTTTATATTTAGCATTCATGCGCTCAATATTTTCCTTAGTTAACTCATGCATTTTTCAGATCAATTCAACACGTTGTTTAGCATCAAAATTAACCTTCTCCGAAGATGGAAGAGGCAACAAATCAATAGGTGCACGAGGTAGGAAACCATAGATAATTTCAAAAGGGCACATCTTAGTAGTAGAATGCAACGAACGATTATAAGCAAATTCAATATGAGGCAAGCATTCTTCCCACATTTTCTTGTTATTCTTCAAAACAGGCCTAAGCATACTAGACAAAGTTCTATTGACTACTTCAGTTTGTCTATCAGTTTGGGGATGACAAGTAGTACTAAAAAGCAGTTTAGTCCCCAACTTAGCCCATAAAGATCTCCAAAAGTGGCTAAGAAATTTAGTATCACGATCTGACACAATAGTATTTGGCACACCATGCAAGCGAATAATTTCATGAAAGAACAAATCAGCAACATTAGCAGCATCATCGCTTTTTTGACATGGTATAAAGTGTGCCATCTTTGAGAACCTATCCACGACAACAAATATGCTATCCCTCCCCTTCTTTGTTCGAGGTAAACCCAAAACAAAGTCCATAGATATATCTTCTCAAGGAACACTAGGGACAGGCAAAGGCATATATAAACCATGAGGATTGAGTCGTGACTTAGCTTTTTGACATGTAGTGCAGCGAGCAACAAAACGCTCAACATCCCGTCTCATCTTTGGACAAAAGAAATGTGTAGCAAGTACGTCCTCCGTCTTCTTCACGCCAAAGTGTCCCATTAATCCTCCTCCATGCGCCTCCTGCAACAACAAAAGACGAACAGAGCTAGCTGGAATGCATAGCTTGTTAGCACGAAACACAAATCCATCATTAACGACGAACTTGTTCCATGTTCTCCCTTCTTTGCAATTCTGCAATACGTCTTTAAATTCAGCATCATGCACATATTGATCTTTGATGGTCTCCAAACCAAATATTTTAAAGTCAAGTTGTGAAAGCACAGTATAACGACGAGACAATGCATCAGCAATAACATTTTCTTTTCCCATCTTGTGTTAAATAACATAAGGGAAAGTCTATATGAATTAAACCCATTTAGCATGTCTATGGTTCAATTTTGCTTGACTTTTAATGTGCTTCAAAGATTCATGATCAGAATGTATAACAAATTCTTTGGGCTATAAATAATGTTGCCATGTTTCCAAAGTCCGAACAAGAGCATATAATTCCTTATCATAAGTAGAATAATTCAGACTAGGCCCACTCAATCTTTCAGAAAAGTAAGCAACAGGTTTACCATCTTGTAATAACACACCTCCTAACCCAATTCCACTAGCATCACATTCAAGCTCAAAAGTTTTATCAAAATCAGGAAGTTGGAGTAAAGGAGCATGTGTCAACTTATCTTTCAATACCGTGAATGTTTCTTCCTGTGCAGTACCCCAAACAAAAGGCCCATCCTTCTTTGTAAGCTCATTAAGAGGTGCATCAATGGTACTGAAATCTCTCACAAAACGCCTATAGAATCCAGCGAGGCCAAGGAAACTCCTCACGTGTGTGACCGTTTTGGGCTGCGGCCAACTCTCAATAGCTTCAATCTTGGCTTTATCAACCTCAATTCCCTGTGGAGTAACAACATAGCCAAGAAAAGATACTCGACACGTGCAAAAGGTGCACTTTCCAAGGTTACCAAACAAACGTGCATCACGTAGAGCAATAAAAACAACACGTAAATGTTCCAAATGTTCCTCCAAAGATCTACTATAAATCAATATATCATCAAAGTAAACTACCACAAATCGTCCAATGAAAGCACGTAAAACTTCATTCATTAATCTCATGAAAGTACTAGGTGCATTAGTTAACCCAAAAGGCATGACTAACCACTCATATAATCCAAACTTAGTTTTAAATGTTGTTTTCCATTCATTTCCCAATTTCATACGAACTTGATGGTATCCACTACGCAAATCAACTTTGGAGAATATTGTAGAGCCACTCAATTCATCAAGCATATCATCTAGCCTAGGAATAGGATGACGATAACGAATAGTAATATTATTAATGCCTCTACAATCAACACACATACGCTATGTACCATCCTTTTTCGGCACTATAATAATAGGAACAACACAAGGACTAAGAGATTCACGTATATAACCTTTGTCGAGTAGCTCCTGTACTTGACGCATAATCTCCTTCGTCTCCTCTGGATTGGTACGATATGGTGCGCGGTTGGGTAGCGATGCACCGGGAATTAAGTCAATCTGATGCTCAATCCCTCGAATAGGTGGTAATCCCGGTGGTACGTCTTGTGGAAAGACGTCGGCAAACTCCTGCAAAATGTTAGTGACGGCAGGAGGCAAAGAGGAAGGCACGTCCTCAAATGAAAATAATGCCTCTTTGCACACAAAAGCATAGCAAACAGATTTGCTTAAATCTAGATTATCAATATCAGATTTAGTGGCAAGTAAACATCCACTTTTTAATTTAATTTCACATGCAACATGAGATGATGGTGTGTTATTAGGCTTCATATGTTGCTCAAATTCTTTTGCCACAATATGATTTTCACTCTTATTTGGCTCTTGTTTTGCTTTATTAGCTCTATTAATATCATCTTTCAAAATGGAATCAGGAGACATAGGAAGCAAAGTAATACGTTTATCCTTATGAACAAGAGTATACTGATTGTTTCTACCATGGTGTATAGAATTTTTATCAAATTGCCATGGTCTACCAAGTAATAAGGAACATGCTTGCATGGGTACCACATCACAATCAACATAATCAGCATATGTGGAGATACTAAAATGCACACGAACAATACGTGTTACCTTAACCTTGCCGCTGTTGTTGAACCATTGGATGTAGTAAGGATGTGGATGTGGTCTTGTGGTGAGAGATAACTTCTCCACCATCTGCATGCTTGCCAAGTTGTTGCAGCTCCCTCCATCTATGATGACACGAACAGAATGTTCCTTCACAACTCCCTTTGTATGGAACAAATTATGCCTCTGATTTTGCTCCACTTGTGTGACCTGCACACTCAAAACACGTTGAGCAACTAAACATTCATACCTGTCAGCATCTTAAGGAGCCATGTATTGCGTCTCATTTTCATAATCATCTCCACCATGTTCTTCACGTGTAATAAGAGCCAAAATCTCCTCATCATAGTCACTAGCGGACTCATAACCACCATCCTCAGTAGCAATCATGACACGCTGCGATGGGCATTTGCTCGCATAGTGACCAGGACCAGTGCAACGACGACATATAACATCATGAGTTGGCCCATTGGATGCCATGGATGAAGAAGAGCTCTGCGCAGGACCGGAAGGTGTACTCCTGGTTGATGGTGGTGGTGCATGTTTGCTTTTATCATGGCTCGAAGTGACGGATGAAGTAGTCGGTGGTGCAGCCAGACGTGTCGAAGTAGATGATACACGCGGTGTCCATGATGAAGGCCGACCTGCAGAAAAATTAGTTCGTGCCAAGGCCTGTCGATCCTGCACTTCACGTTCAGCTTTAGAAGCAAGGTGGAATAAACGAGTGATATTATTATACTCCTTATACTCTAGAATTGTCTGAATCTCTCTATTTAAGCCACCCATAAAACACGCAAGCATAGCCTCATTGTCCTCAACAATACCACATCTAATCAGGCCAGTTTGTAATTCCTGATAATATTCCTCTACAGAATTTTTTCCTTGTTTTAAACGCTGCAATTTCAGAAGTAATTCACGTTGATAATATGGTGGAACCCAACGAGTATGCATAGCAGTTTTCAAAGCAGCCCAAGTAGTTGGAATATTATCCGGAGGTAATCTACAATATTCAGACCACCACACACAAGCAAAACTAGTGAAAGCACAAAGTGCAGCAGCAACACGTCTCTCCTCGGGATATTTTAAACATGTAAAACGTTGTTCGGTTTCTAACTCCCAAGTAAGATATATATCAGGAACATATCTACCCTCAAATGGTGGAATATTCAATTTCAGTTTAGGGAGATGGGCATGATCTCGTACCTGAGGGTATGGTGCAGCCCTACCATTGCGATTATTTGCATGTGGACGACCTGGTGGGTGTGGTGCTGGTTGTTGCACGTAGTTCTGATTTTGATCAACCTCATCCTCGTAATCCCCCGCATAATCGTCCTCCTCCTCAGCAGTAGCAGGAGCCACAGAAGTATCAACAGCAGCACCAACAGATTGGCCAGGCTGAAGAGCGACACGGCTCGCTTTGCGGAGGGCTATTTCTCGACGTGAAGGTGGTGGTTGTTGTTGTTGCAATGGTGCAGCAGGTGGAGGTAGACGCGCAAGCACTTCAGCGAATTTGGCATCCAACTTGGTGTCAATTGACTTCTCAATGCCATCCATCCTCGCTAGTGCGTTGTCAAAACTGGTCATCACATCTTCTACCTGCTGACCCATCATTTGCTCAAATTTATCATGCAACTCCTCGTTCGTCATGTTCTTCCAATCAGTCTCGTCGACTTGTGGTCCTGGCATGGTTAGCAGCAATAGAAACACACAAAAATATGATCCTACAGACTACTAGAAAATGGTGGTGGTGGGGAGTCACAAATCCGTCAAGCAAATCTCAAATTCTTACCAGTTCTTACCCAGCAGCAGGTGGTGATCGGCAACCGTGGTAGTCAAAACTCTCAAAGCTTGGATAAATCGATTACCAGGGATAGTCAAACGCACGACGTAGATGTATGTGGAGCTGGGAAGGCTTATAATATGGTAGCAAAAAGGGTCAGCAATAATCAATTCAGAGATGCAAAGTTGAATAAACGCTCAACGACGGTACTGTGCTGGTCCTAGGCTAGACCGTACTAGAGACGCGAGCCTAGAACACTAACAAAATCACGGCGCTGCACGTAAACAAGGGAAAAACACACATCGATTTTTTTCGCCTATTTTTTTCCGCTCCTTTTTTTTGCCGAAAATCACTATAATGGCGAGTGTCTCAAAACTCTTCCCAAGTCAAACTAAGATGATAGGCACAAAAAAAATTTGACTAACTTTTTTCGGAATCAGGGCAGCGACGACGAAAAAGTGCGGTAAAAAAACAGTATGATGGCACATGTCTCAAAAGACTCAGAAAATACAAAAAATAGGATAGTGAAAAAAATATTTTCACATGTCGAAATTTTGGCCTAAAAACTGCTCGGGGGTCTCCAGACTCTTTTTTTCTCTTCGAGACCTACGCAGGCAAGGAAACACGAAACCGAAACTAGATGGATCTCGAAATCTAATCTAAAATGAAAAGAACTCGGATTGCTGGTGGATATGTGGTGGTAGAATATGGCAGCGGTGGTGGTATATGGCAGAGGTGGTGGTAGATGGATACAGATTGGTGGTGGTATATGGATACGGATCAGTGGTGGTATGTGGCAGTAGCGATGAAGATGTTGCGGCGGCGGCGTGACAACTTATGACCAGAACTCGAAACTCTAAAAGACTAGACGCTAAGACCAGAAACTTGACACGATGATGCAACCACAAATTCAACTAAGCAAACACGGAAAAGATTATGCAATGGCTCAGAGTGGTTCGGATATGATGAACTAACCCTAATTTTTTTTGGCTTTTTCGTGGACTGTAGGTATGAAGAACATACTCGATCAAATCTACGAAAACTGTAAAATCTCACCGAGCAACCTGGAAATCTGATACCACTTGATAGAGGCAAAGGTGTCCAGTCTTTCGATGAGATGGTGGCTATCGTTTTGGAAGAGGTCGACTTTGATGATCCGACTACGAACGTGCGAAGACGTCGCGCCTTAGCAATCGCTAAACCAACCTCGAGAGGTTATTGACCACGCCGGAGCATGATCAACCTGACCACGAAGGTCTGTTTCCTGCAGGCAATCAAAGAACAAGCAAGAAACTGAGATTGCAATCTGGATATTGCGAATTCAAGAGGAAAGCTTTATTGATCAAGTGGGGTTCTGTGACGTCTTTGTTTGGTCGTTGAACACAAACAAAGTACGCGAAGTTGCAGCTATGGCGAACTTTAATCTAAACAAAACCCAAAGTCTAAACGACGCCCTAAGGGCTGTATATATGGGGGAAGATGGGGGAATTTCGTGGCCCTTGGAGGAGGGGTCCGAAACCAACCCTAACTCTTGTTTCCCCACACATACGGACTCTAAAAACAGCCTATACTTTACTATTTCGAAATTACATGGGCCTGGCCCAATAATAAGGTGACGCAGCACCTATAATAGCCTTTGGACGAAATTTATGAAGTGGCATCTTGTATGTTTCGTCCAAGGCTTCACGCACTCATTATGGTGGCTTCAAAGTCCTGAAATCATCACTTGTAACCCCTTTCTTGTTTGCGCACGCCATCATCTCCATGCTTGATCTTGCTCCAATGTTCATCCTTCTTGTCCAAGGTAGGCTCTTCATTTGTAAGCAAGACAAATGCTCTTCATTTGTAAGCAAGACAAATGTATCCAATTTAGGCAGCATCATATTCTCATGAACATTAGAATCATTACCAAGAAACGAAAGTACCTAATAATTTAATTGGCGTGCGCGAGCTCTAGTAATTGGTCTTGTATATGTATCAGTTGGGGCTGTGGGTGTAACCTTGTTAGTGATGTCCGCATCACCCGGGCACCCGCACCACCCAGAATCAGCCCATCTCCAAAAACCGTATCGGCCATAACTAATTCATTTGGAGTCCGTTTTCGACGTTCTTTAGCTCGTTTTGTAGCTATTGACATCCCCCACCCTACAAAAATACCACCATTATCATTTGAATCCATAAAAGTTCCCAAATTTTGGGAAGTTTCGCTAGGCCTTTCACCATATCATCCGCATAACCACCATAGCCTTCCGCAACCTAACACATTTTGTTCTCCATCGCATTAGTGGTTATTGATTAGTGATTCGAGTCTCATAAGGTGTTTCGGCTACTTAGGGACGGTCACTTCTACTTCGACTCGCATAACCCATCATTCCGCTTCCGCTTTGCCGAGTGCAAAATCACCACCACTTATCCGCTACCACCATTTGACATTTGTCCTTGAGATTTTGAGTTGTGGTTTTTCCGTTTCTTAAGGTGTTTTTGGCTAATTAGGGACGGTTCGTCGACAGCACCGCATGTCATCATCATCATCAGACGGTAACTTCGACGACATCATTGCATATTCCCCTTGCCATTGCATTGTTAACCCCTAGCCCATTTTGCGTCACTTGCCTATCGAGACTAGCCATTGAGTATTGCGGGCAACGTTACTTGTGCATATTAGTGATCATCAATCTACACCTTCCATTGCATACATACCATATCATATTGGTATCATCTTGGTATCATAGTACCATCCCCTGTGTCACAAGATTGTTCCCGCATATAGACAATTGTTATCTTGGTTTGTGCATTTCGCATAAGTGGCCGTATAAAAAAAACTTTTAAGCAAAAGAGGAAAAATAAAGAGCTTGTAAGCAATAGCCATAGCATGCCACATTGCATACCATACTACCATATTGATCATCTTGGATCATCGTGTGCGAAATACCGGAACATCATACACATATAGAATACTTGGGATAAAAAGTTGATACATGTTGCATCTCATAGGTTGTGCACAAGTGTCGCATCCGCCTATTGAGCAATTGTGCTAGCGTCTCTCTAGAGTCGTGCAACATGAGCGTTTCCGTGGATTCCACATTTTGAGCTCTTTCCTTGGTTGCACGACCCCATTTATCTATCCATGTGTGTGTTTCCGTGTGCCATTTTTGCTATTGGTCTACTTGCTTTACTTGCAATTTTGTGAACCTTCTCAACATTTTCGATATCTTGACTAACATTTGCTTGAAATTTTGTGCCAACTATCCTAACCAAGCTCCTCCATAAGCTTTACTTGTATAGGTGTGAGAAACAAACCCAGTACCAATTCTACTATTGTAGCATCACATTGAGTGATACTCGATACATTTTCAATCTTTGGAAAAGGTAACTTTGGTATTGTCTTCTCATTTGCATACTCACCTTTGCTAGAGTCTTGTGATGGATAGGCAAAGCACATCTACTTTGGTCTACAACAACAACGACAAGTACGATGCCATGACGAACCACTTGCGCGCCAACTTGGATGCTCAAATGGAGGAGCTCAAAACCCTCATCAAGAACCGCAAGAGGTATCCCTCATCTTCGAGAACACACTCAAGTGCACATCCTTCCGAGCTACCATCTTCGGCGAGATCACATCGGCATCGACACCATCACCAACAAGAACGTGAATATCAAGATCTCAACACGAACTACCGCTCTATGACTTCACCCTCTACCTTGGCATCTTTGCCAAGTGACTTCGGGGCATCTTCGCCTTTGGACTTGCGGCATCTTCGCCGACCCGCACCTCAAGAGAAGCTCACCGAGCTCAAGTCCACGACTTCCACGAGCTACTACGACCTGGACAACGACCACACGATTCCTTTCTATGAGACTCAATAACCCGAGGAGTATCTCGAGTGGGAGCGCTTGATGGACGAGTACCTCACGCTACTTCAAGTTCCTTCCGAAGATCAAGTGAAGTGTGCCACACTCAAGAACCCGAGGAGTATCTCGAGTGGGAGCGCTTGATGGACGAGTACCTCACGCTACTTCAAGTTCCTCCCGAAGATCAAGTGAAGTGTGCCACAAGTAACTTCCACGACTACACGTCGACATGGTGGATTCACACACCTTCGGAGAGCTACGACATGAGTTGGCCCGAGACGAAGAAAGCTATGCGGCGAGAGTCCGTGCCTCCCACCTACACAGAACAAATTCTACACCAGTTGGAGAACACCATACAAGGATCCAAGTCCATCGACGCGTACTTCAAGGAGATGAAGAATGCCTTGCTACGAGCCGGTGTGGACGACACCATTTGGATGAAGTTTCACTTCATGATGGGATTGGACAACGACATCTCCTAGACTATCTTCCTCGAGAACTACAAGTCCATAGATGACAACTACATTGGCGCTCTCAAGGGGGAACAAGAATTCATGCATGCCAAGGCTTCTCCACCGCAAGCACACTTCTCGAAGACCAAGATCCAAGACGACGAGCATGAGGCTAGTACCACCATGATGTCCAAGCCCAACGAGCTCCAAGGCGACGCTCCCAAGTTTGACTCAACCGCCATCCCTCTTTGTGGCATTGATGATGCCGAGTCTACTTCGACTCTCTTTCAAGATGGTGCGGCGACGACTACAACTACGGAACCATTCGAGGACCAAGCTTTGGAGGCGAACGACATGGTGATGAGCAAGGATGACGCTTCCATCTTTGGAGGAGAGAATGATGATGTGCCATCTTCGGCCTTCATCCACGACGACGGTGACGAGATGGTTGAGCATGGGATTTTCCCTTCGACCACGGCGACGTATGATGACTTGAGTGACTTTTGCCACCATTTTGAGAGTGAGAGTGACTTCACCACTAGGCCCATATATGATGAGATGCCCAAATTCCCATGACACAACCCCCAACCACTCGAGTGAGATGAAGTGACTCAACCATATGTGAGTTTGAGTGCACCGACCTTGAGGGAGTGAGTGAGCCACCACATAGAGGGAGTGAGATAGTTGATAGGTCATGTGAGGCCACTTTCAACACCAACGACTTGACCTCTACCTCTATTGTGTCTTCTCATTTGGTGCTAGGCCCCATTTATGATGACGCACCGATCCGCGATGACTTCTTCCTTTCTATGGACAAGACGATGGCCATGGTGGACTATGATGCACACCCCACATGGTTCCATCAAGATGAAGATGATGACCACCATTTGGTCTTTCCCACCTCATCTACACCATATGAGTGGAATGCGAAAGGTAACAAAGGTGAAGGTGATGCTCTCGTCCCACTAGTGGACTATCTTAACATTGATTGCTTGCATGATGTTGATCCACCTTTTGCCATGCTTCATTCTAGTATGATTTCCCCATGCGATGATTTACCCATTTATGATGAGTATGATGATTACCATGTGGAGTCTATTAGTTGTGATTCCATGTTACATAGGATTTCTTGTGACAATTCTCTAGGTCACATCATGTTTGACAACCCGCTTAACTTGTCATATGCTATGCATGAGATCACTCGTATGTCATATTTCCAATCTCATCGTAGTAACTATGCATATGCCATTAAGATAAACCCAATTTGCACTTATGGCATAGATGACAAGCCCATGGTGATTGGCATTTGTTTTTCTTGTGATGATATTGTATGCTCTCTTTGCATCATTTATCTCATATGACATGCCATGACCACATAGCTTCAGATATGCATTGTTTTGGATGTTGTCCATTTTGTCCATATGATGTTTCCAATATTGCTCACGAGGAAACCCCCATAGTTTCCTCATATATTTTAGGAGATTCCGAGCCATCCCATCCATTGCATGATTCTCATGATTGTGTCCACAATATGCTCCACGTGAATGAAAATGCTATTGTTGTGCCACATACTTGCTATAATTTGTGTCTCCATTACAATATACATAACAACAGACCTCTCATGATGGATGACATATTTCTATATCACGCATCTCATTTGTTTGAGAATTGGATATTTTCTGCTAGCCACCACACGCATGTGCGCATCAAAATGGATGATGTGTACATATACCACACACACACGATCTTTTCTTTGTCTTTGTTTTGCATAGGTACTCACGAATACTCGTCAACCTCGCAAGACCATGAGTTGACGAATCAAGCTCTAGAGAGTAATGATGCCTTGGGAACCCGTGAGATGTGTCACCAACCGTTTCCTCTGTGCAATGAATTCGCGCATTTCTTCTTCTATAGAAGTAAGCATATTTGTACATGTATGTTTTGGAGAGCATCATTTTTTACTAGGAATTTTGCTTCTGAGCGATATACACCATACATAATACAAATCAAGAGGTCCATATCGACCTCCATCTCATAAGTAGATAAAAAATCAAAGATTGCATACAAGCGATCATGAGTTGCAGGTAGAGAAAAGAGCATGGGAGCTTAGGGCGGGCAGCCACACTCCACAATGCACAAAAGAAGAGAGCATGTGTAAAACTCCTATATTTCATTAAAGCCTAGCAAAAGCTGCAAAAAAGAATAAATAATTAATATATGGAGAGGGAAATAAATCTAAGTGCATTATTTTGAATTATTATTAACCAAATATTCTTGTCAACTCAACATTCAGTGAAGGCACATCAATTCAGGTCTTCATCCATACACATAATCCAATCGATCAACAAATACAATAGGAAAGATATGACCGAGATAATTATCAGAAAGTAGTAGATTCAGCAGCCACATTGATACGAAACTGCTAATTCAATTGTCATTTAATCATACTGAATCACACAGAGTAGCAGTCCGGTTGGTCTGAAACTAAGAAAATGTACTGCCTTGCTGCTAGTGTTCGCTGGTTATTAAGAGAACCAAAAATTGTGCTATTCGGAAATTAATAATTGGAGCCATATGGGAGCATCATAGACATTTGAGAAAAAGGTAGATGTGCAAGGAGGAAAACATAAGTTGCAAGAAGGATGCTAAAATGCTACTCTGGAGCAAGTGAGAACTAAGCCAGCAGAACGGAGCTCGAATCTATCGACCTAGAAACCTGCATTGATTTGGAGGAGAAAGAACAACGTTAATAAAGAATACTAAATTCGATGTAAATAAAATTGGGGAGGGGGATGTGGGGAGAATGGCAGTACATAATAGATGAAGCATCAACCATGGTCCATGGCTGCCGAAGAGGGTATTGACGAAGTAAGGAGGGGATGTGGAAGTGCTACTTCTCAAGCTTGTGTTGTATTCCCTCGAAGAGGAAAGGGTGATTCAGCACAGTAGCGTAAGTATTTCCATCAGTTTTTGAGAACCAAGGTATCAATCCAATAGGAGACCACGCGCGAGTCCCTCGCACCTGCACAAACAAATAAGAACTTCGCAGCCAACGCGATAAGGGGTTGTCAATCCCTTCACGATCACTTACGAAAGTGAGATCTGATAGATAGGATAGTATAATATTTTTAGTATTTTTGGTATAAGAACAGAAAGTAAATAAAGCAAAGTAAAGTAGATGGAAGATTAATATGTTGATAATAGACCCGGGGGCCATAGGTTTCATTAGTGGCTTCTCTCATGATAGCAGAATTCTATGGTGGGTGAACAAATTACCGTCGAGCAATTGATAGAAAAGCGCATAGTTATGAGAATATCTAGGCATGATCATTATATTTAGGCATCACGTCCGTGACAAGTAGACCAAAACGATTCTGCATCTACTACTATTACTCTACACATCGACCGCTATCCAACATGCATCTAGATTATTAAGTTCATAAGAACAGAGTAATGCTTTAAGCAAGATGACATGATGTAGAGGGATAAACTCAAGCAATATGATATAAACCCCATCTTTTTATCCTTGATGGCAACAATACAATACGTGCCTTGCTGCCCCTGCTGTCACTGGGAAAGGACACCGCAAGATTGAACCCAAAGCCAAGCACTTCTCCCATTGCAAGAACTATAGATCTAGTAGGCCAAACCAAACCAATAATTCGAAGAGACTTGCAAGGATATTATAATCATACATAAAAGATTTCAGAAAAGAATTAAGTATTGTTCATAGATAATCTTGATCATAAACCCACAATTCATCGAATCTTGACAAACACCCCGCAAAAAGATTGCATCGAATAGATCTCCTCGAAGACCGAGGAGAACTTTGTATTGAAATCCAAAAAGAGAGAAGAAGCCATCTAGCTAATAACTATGGACCCGAAGGTCTGTGGTAAACTACTCACAACTCATTGGTGAGGCTATGGTGTTGATGTAGAAGCACTCCGTGATGGACCCCCCCTCAGGCGGAGCTCCGGAACAGGCCCCGAGATGGGATCTCATGGGAACAAAAGGTTGCGGCGGTGGAATTAGGGTTTTTTCTATTGCCTCTATGTTTTCAGGGTACATGGATATATATAGGAGGAAGGAGGGCATCGGGGGAGCCAGAGGGGGCCCACGAGGGTGGGGGGCGCGCCCTGGACCCTCGTGTCCGCCTCTCTCGTTCCCTCGCGTGTACTCCAAGTCTTCTAGGTAGATACGGTTCCAAAATAACTCTCCCGAAGGTTTCATTCCGTTTGGACTCCATTTGATATCCCTTTTCTGCGAAACACTGAAATAGGCAAAAAACTGCAATTTGCAATGGGCCTTGGGTTAGTGGGTTAGTCCCAAAAATAATATGAAAGTGCATAATAAAGCCCATTAAACATCCAAAACAGAATATATAATAGCATGGAATAATAAAAATTATAGATATGTTGGAGACGTATCAGGAAGGAACAACGCCATAGTCGATACTTTATATATGATCGCGTCTGTAGAAACGAAAGAGCATGAACCGGTAGTAACTGACCTGCAATTATTGGTCGTCAATTGCCATTATTCCATTGTGATTTACATTCTCGATCGCCGGCGAATGGATTCCAATGGATAGCGGACGCTTCGCTTCCTCCACCACCGCCCCATGGCATGACCCAGCGAGATGAACATGTAGCTCGCGTCGATCGGACAGAGGTGCGGTCGTGATGTGAGCCACCCCGCCCGGCGAGGCACACATTGGTCGCGGGCTACATTTGTTCTCAGAAGATCGCAGGGCGGGAGTCTGATTAACCAACTGACTTAGCCCATTTGGCCCAATTCATAGTAGATATCAGAAATTGTTGCTGGAGTAGCGGCCCAGTAACGTGGAATGCTAGGTGGTAAAAGAAAATGTCCATATGCTCGACCAGGACTGAATCTAACAGTTAGAAACTCCCAGAGGAGCACATCCTACGATTAAAAAGGCTAATGGCCTGAGAGGGCAGGATTAGTGCACAATTACAGTGTCTCTAAATGTCCCTCACATGGTTATGGGTTATTGTCAATTACACATTCTATGCCCATCTTGCCATGTTCACTTTGCATGACATGCTTATTCCTATGCCTTTTTGAAAGTGCAACTAATCCCCGGGTGGTTTTGGTAATTTATAACAACATATAGCTCATTGAACTAATGATTCCTCAAGCTAAATATTTCAGGAAAGTTCAATGAATGGCATGTTGATGGGCCTCAAACCCCTCGTTGGTTACCCCAAGTGGAAGGTGTAAGATGCAGTGTTGTGGAAGTGTTTTCCCTTAGCAAAGATGCCAAGGATCGAATCCCCAGAGACTCCTAGGTTCAACAAGTAGGTGTCAACTGCTACGGCGCCAGATAGTAGCAATCAACGTGGACCTGCACACAGATACAAATAACTTTGCTCCCAACGAGTACAGAGAGGTTGTCAATCCCTCCGGCCTTGTAGTTCACAAAGGATTAAAAGCAATGATAGTAGTGATAGATAATGTTTTGCAATAGTAAATAAAAGCAAAAAAGTAAATAGCGGGTGTGATCAATGATGGTAATATGGACCGGAGTCTCATGATGTTCACTAATGATGTCTCTCTCCCAAAAGACGATAAAACAGCTATGTGAGGTAAACAAATTACAGCTGGGCAATTGACAGGACCACGAACGCAAACCAATGCTGACTACATTGCAAGAAAGGTTGAGGTTCAAAGCATGGGCGGTACGCCAAAGTAAGTAGACCGAAATCCATCAATATCTACTACTAATCATCCACCTTGAGATATCTATCCAGAACATCTCGCTGGTATTAAGTTGCGAGTCCCACCCATAGTGTAAACTCAAAGCAACAGACAACTGCATTAAAAGAACTTTGCGTAAAGTAAACAATCCTTGCACCCGCGGGCACAAGCACCGTTGTTTTCCCCCTTGTGGCAACAGCACATCCCCTAGACTCATGTTTCTGTCACTCAAGCTAGTCATCGAGGGGCATGAACCCACAATCGAGCATAACGTTCCCTCTTGGAGTCACTACGTATTACTTGGCCAAAGCAATAAATAACAACGGAGAACATGCAAGAATTACTTATGAACATAAATATAAAAGAGGTAAATCAAATATATTACTCAAGATCAATCTGAACATAATATCATAATCCATCGGATCCCAGCAAACTCAACATAGCAACAGCATAAGGATTACATAGGTGCCTCGATCATGTAGGGCAGCTCACGAGGACTAATTAGTGAAGCACAAGAATGGGAGGAGAACATCACATAGCTATTGGTCATGGACTCATGGTCCAAGGGAGACTACTCACGAGTCATCCCAGAGGCGTCCATGGTGGTGGAGAAGCTCCCGGTGGTGATCCTCCCCTCCGGCAGGGTGCCGGGAAGAGCTCTCCTGGTGCTCCCGATCTTGGAAGCGGCGGCGGCGGCGGAACAGAGATGGGATCGCGAAAAGAGTTCCTGTTCTAAGGGTTTCGGAGGACGCTTTAAATATATGCCAAAGGGGGGCATCGGGGAAGCTTCGAGGGGCCCAGGCGCCCCCCCGGCGCGGCCCAGGGGGGGGGGGGGCGCCGCCAGGGCGCCTGGAGCCCTGGTGGCCCCCCCGGCTGTCCTTCGGACGCACGGTTGTTTCCGAAACGCTGATTTTTTATATAATTTTTCTGGATTTTTCTGGGCAGTTCTCGTAACGTGAAAACCTGAAATACAAAAACAGCCGAAAACAGAAACTGGCACTGGGGTGCACTGGATTAGTAAGTTAGTCCAAATATGATCAAAAGTGTATGGAAGTGTATGAATATCATAGCAATATCACCCAAAAGTGGCATGGAGCAAGCAGAAATTATAGATACGTTTTGGACGTATCAACATCCCCAAGCTTAATTCCTGCTCGTCCTCGAGTAGGTAAATGATAACAAGAATAATTTCTGTGGTGACATGCTATTAACCATATAGGACTTTTTATAGTCATATGACAAAAGCTTACTGAGACAATGAATCTATAGTAATTAAGTTGCCTCATGAGAAAATCACAAATGACTGAAAGTTTTACAATATGGAACTGAAACATCAAATAGATTTGCAATGATCATGATGTGCAAATATGATAAAGTGATATCTAGCTTGCCCCCTTTAGTGATGCAAAACATAAATGCAGGGGCACCTTCAAGGTTTAAGTGATGACTAGATACAATCATTTCAGAATAAACGATATCACAATCATGCAAAAGACAATGCTACTTTGGGACAATGCACATTACACTCAGAATGACAATCATGCTCTCAGTAGTTGGTGCTTCAACATAAAAGTAAAAGAAAGGTTAAGTGCTAGAGCTTTTTATTTTGAAAACATAGAAGCAATTTTGTCAACGGTAGTAGTACTTCATATGTGTCATGCATAAGACATCCTATAAGTTGCAAGCCTCATGCATTGTATACCAATAGTGCTCGCACCTTGTCCTAATTAGCTCGGATCTCCATGGGTTATCATTGCATTACATATGTTTCAACCAAGTATCACAAAGGGGTACCTCTATGCCACCTGTACAAAGGTCCAAGGAGATAAATCGCATTTGATTTCTCGTTTTTGATAGATCTCAACTTGAGGACATCCATACCGGGACAACATAGAAAATAGACGATGGACTCCTCTTTAATGCATAAGCATATTCTCATAAGAGATTGAGGATTAATGTTCAAGCTAAAACTTCCACCATGATACATGGCTTTGGTTGGCGGCCCAATGTTCTTCTCTAACAATATGCATATTCATTCAACCCACGGCAAATCACCCTTACTTCAGACAAGACGAACATGCATAGCAACTCACATGATATTCAACAAAAGTGTGACAGTTGATGGCGTTCCCAGAAACATGGTTACCGCTCAGCAAGCAACTTATAAGAAATAAGATACATAAGCAACATATTCTTTACCACAATAGTTTTTAAGCTACTTTCCCATGAGCTATATATTGCAAAGTTAGTTCGCTTAGTACAGGTGGAGGTTAGCAAAAAGACTGGGAGCGACCAACTAAGAGAGCAATGACGGTCATAATCATGCAGAGCGACAAAGCAATATTGAATCAGGCATGGTAGTTATATCGCTACTCAGAAATAAAAGATCATCAAGGCTTGACAGACTTTCTTTACAGTCTTAAATATGCGTGAGCATACGCCAAGTCAATCAAAATAAATTCTCGAAGGAAGATATTACTAAACCATACCACATCATAGGCAAACAAATCAAGTTGGTACTCCAATAACACATTGGGAACCCCCCAGCTATTTGAGATTAACCATAAGAAAACCTGAACTACTAAGCACCATTATGCAAGTAGCATCTTTATCATAGACACATTAACCAATGCAACGGAAGCAAACTCTCTTAATAAGGTGAGCATGATAATTAAAGAGAGTTCAAGCAACCAACTAAACAAAAGCTCTTTGAAAAGATAAGCATGAATACTAAGAGCAAAGCATGATAGTAGCTATTAAAAGACAGAGAGCACACACAGCAAAGATAGACATGAGAATTCTATGTTATGTTCTAGGTAGAGGTGGAGCGTGTTTCTCTCCCACATAAAGAATGCTGAGTTCCGACCCGTTATGAAAAACTAAAAAGAAAAGTAAAAGCAAGACGCTCCAAGCATAGCACATAACACATGAAGTGATAAAAATATAGTGGAACGAAAGACGAACTGATAATGTTGATGGAGAAGGGGATGCACGGGGGCATCCCCAAGCTTAGACGCTTGAGTCTCCTTGAATATTTCTTGGGGGTGCACGGGGGCATCCCCAAGCTTGAGCGCTTGACACTCCTGAATCTTTTTTATCATCTTCCCTCGCACACTTGAAAACTCCCTTCATACATAACTCATCATAATCTGATTAGCGAGGTTAGTACCCTTAATAAAATAATTATACCTTGCTGGAAATAAAGATATTCTTGAAGTTCTACTGTTTCTCAAGATTGCCAAAAGGTTTTTGCAAAGAAAAAGCAAGTTCTTGATTTGCAAAGTGAAGGAAAGGCAAAACAGGACAGAATCTGTGAAAAACAGAACAACAGGTAGTAATTGATCTTTTCGGGATACTTCTGCAACTCAAATAAAAAAACTCAGAACAGACGCACGAAAGACAATTATATAGAGAACGCTGTCGAAAAAATTCAGACCAAAAAGATTATCTTGTGATTTTATACGAATTTTTCTATCCAAGGACAGAATCTGTTTCCTGGACAGCACCTCACAACTTTTGAACTTTCTAGCAATCGGAGGCTATACTTGGCACAAATATGAAAAGCAAAGATACAATGATGATGCTATAGCAGTAAACAACATCAAGACACAACAAAAGCAAAAAATTTATTCATGTGGGCTGCCTCCCAAAAGCGCTTTCTTTTATGCCTTTAAGCTAGGCATAATGCATAGATCAAGTTGTATCAATTGAACCATCATCAAGATCGTCAAAAAGCTCTTCAATAATACAACTAGTCTTAAGAGGACTCTCAAACAAAGGCCTCATAGAGATACTTCTAGGTAGAAGACCAAAAGGATAAAAGTCAAGGGAAGATTCATCACATAGAGGTGTTTCTTCCAAAGTCTTTACAATTTCAACCCCTTTGGCAATAGGTGGATTATTTTTAGATCGGGGAGCCTTTGGGACGTGAACGAACTTAGGCTCCCTCTTTGCCGGAGTTTCTATTTTTTTTTGGTTTTTATAGAGGAGAAAGTAGTTCCTAGAGTGTCAAATATTTCCTCAATCTTATCTACCCTAGAAGAGTCCAAGTCATGGAATTTGACGGTCTCCAAAATTTTGAAAATTTTATGCATGGAGCTATCAAGTCTATTCAAATTCCCTTGGATCTTATGATCCAACTCATTCATCTTATTAATGCTTGGCATCTCTAGCTCTATCCTTTCAAGTTTTTTCATAATGTGAGCTAGGGTGATGTCCTCTCGAATGCTAACAACAGGGAGATTCCCAACAAGATTTTCAATAATACTAAGAGACTCCCAAACTGGGGCCTCCAGGAAATTCCCATTGATAGCAGTATCTAGAATAAACCTATTCCAAGAAGTAATTCCAACATAAAAATTTCTAAGCAAGATAGTAGTAGGTTGCTTCTTGGTGGCTCTTTTTTGTGAATCATTAATTCTATACCTGTAAGGGCATATTTCTCCCTAAGTAGTTTTGGTGATTGATGACAATACATTTGCGGACTGATCGTGTGCTCTAAGCTCATACAGGTATATCTCCCTTTGGCACAAGACGATTGTTTGCCCCTCGGATTCTATGAAAGACGGTGTTTTCTTTTTGCTCCCTGTCGGTGGCTTTGAGTAATAGGAAAGCCGTACTATTAAGAGGGGGTCCGCGTCAGAAAGGTTTGGGTAGAATCATCACGTACACATCCTTCTCCCGCACCACCTTTCCTTGCTTCTCTGGAGGTCCAACCGGTTATTTCTCGTTTATGCAAAACTGTGCCTTCTTAACTGATCAACTGCCTGGCAAGCGGTAGTACCGCTCAACCAAGCGGTACTACCGCACAGTTACACGGTAGTACCGCCTGCCGACACGGTAGTACCGCTCCCACGGTAGTACCGCGTCCCCAGAACGGTAGTACCGTGTATCTGGCTCAGGCGCTGAGTCTAAGTACAGAAGTGGATGCGGAAGTAATTTTTTACTTCCGCATACAATGCGGTAGTACCGCTTATCTTAAGCGGTAGTACCGTGTCGCATTTTTGCTACTACCGTTTTTCCTGCGGATGTAGCCACGGATGTAATTTATTTCATCCGTGGTTGTGAATCATGTCGCAAACTTTGCCTAAGCGGTAGTACCACTGCCGAAGCGGTAGTACCGCTCAGCCAGCGGTAGTACCGGGACTCGTCACGGTACTACCGCTCTCTGCGGGATGAAACCTCCAATAACGGTTGGATTTGTCCCCCCACTATATATAGGGGGTCTTCTTCTCCAAGAAGACTCACCTCTTCCCCCACTACTCCATTGTTGCTCCAAAAGCTCCATTTCCGCCCGATCTCTCTCCCTAGCCAATCAAACTTGTTGATTTGCTCGGGATTGCTTGAGGAGGCATCGATCTACACTTCCACCAAGAGATATTTGATTCTCCCCACTAATCCCTTGCGGATCTTGTTACTCTTGGGTGTTTGAGCACCCTAGACGGTTGAGGTCACCGCGAAGCCATATTCCATTGTGGTGAAGCTTCGTGGTTTGTTGGGAGCCTCCGAGTTGTGGAGTTAGCCCCAACCTTGTTTGTAAAGGTTCGGTTGCCGCCTTCAAGGGCACCACTAGTGGAATCACGGCACCTTGCATCGTGTGAGGGCGTGAGGAGAATACGGTGGCCCTAGTGGCTTCTTGGGGAGCATTGTGCCTCCACACCGCTCCAACGGAGACGTACTTCCCCTCAAAGGGAAGGAACTTCGGAAACACATCGTCGTCTCCACCGGTTCCACTTGTGGTTATTTCTTACCTTTACTTTTGCATGCTTTACTTGTTCAACTCCTATAGCATGCATGTGTAATTGTTGTCTTCTTTTATCTTAGTTGTCATCCTAGTAGAATATCTAGACAACTTATTTTGTTGCCTAATTTAAAGAGGTTAAGAAAAGCTAAAAATTGTTAGTTGCCTATTCACCCCCCCTCTAGTCAACCATATCGATCCTTTCAATTGGTATCAGAGCCTCGTCTCTTTTTAAGGACTTTACCGTCCGAAGAGTATGGTTGACAACGTAGTCGAGACGGAGGACCATTCCGGTGGAAATCCGTCCTTGCCTACGTCAGATGGGGGAGCCTCGGTCACTCGTGAGGAGTTCAATGTGGCCTTGACCACATTGAAAGAATCACTAGCGAGCGAGGTCAAAGGCATGTTTAAAGAAATGCTTGAGGGGCTTAAATTATCCACCTCACCGTTGGAAGTGGGTCGTCCCGCTACCAACATGTCGGAGGCTAATCCCGACAAGGGAGAAGCTAGTAGTGAGCAAGCCCCGGTCACTAAGAATGGGAATGGGAAATTTGCCCAATCTGCTCCTCCTACTCACTATGGAGGACCCGTTCCCACACCGCATTTAAATTCTGTTGGGCCCCCTCCCAAGTTTGTTAAAAATACTGATTTTGCTACTTGGGTGTTTCGTTTCAAACGTCATATTAATCATTGTTCCACTAATCTTTGGAGAATCATTGAGCAAGGTTTTTATCCATATGATCCCAACAACATGACTCCAAGAGAAACTGCCGATCATCAGTTCAACGAGTCAGCACTGTGCATTCTTCAAGATTCCATCCCTCCTGAAGACATTGCTCATCTTCGTCCATTCACTGTGGCCAAGGAAGCATGGGAGCATGTTGGCACAATGTACAAGGGAAGCACAAGTGTTCAACGCTCCAACTATGAAGTGGTGCAAGATGAAGCTGATGAGTTTGCTATGATCGAAGATGAAGATCCTCGTGAACTTTATCGAAGATTAACTATTCTTGCAGTGTCTCTTCGAGATCATGGCAGTAAGGATACGGATGACAATTGGATCAAACGCAAGTTCCTCAAGGCCATGATGCCTTACCATAAGGCCATGTCCTCTGTCATTCGTCAGAGACCGGACTTCCACACTTTATCCTCAAACGAAGTGTTGGATGAATTTGTTGCCATGAGGATCCTTGACGTTACCGCCGACAATGCGGTCCTAAGAGCTCAACGATCCAAGAAGCCTAATCTTGCTCTGAAGGCCAAGGCTTGTGTGGAAGAGGAGGAAGTGGAAGATGATGATGAGTGTTGCCCCGAGGACACCAAATATGCCTATCACGAGCACATGGCTCTTGCTTCAAGGCAATTCTGGGGCAAGAAGAACTCAAGGTCCAACTTTAACAGGAACAACTCCAATGGGAACAAAGGGAAGCAACGAGTAAGGACATGTTTCAACTGTGGAAATGTAAGTCACTTCGTGGTGGATTGCCCATATGAGAAGAGAGAAGACTTTGGAGGCAAGCTTATTCGGAAGGACAAGTCAAAGTCCTATCCCAACAAGAACAACTTCATCAAGAAGACTCCTCCGAAAGTGTTGGTGGCTCAAGAAGAATATGTGGAGGATGATGACAATGATCAAGACGATGAGGTGACCACTATGGCCACAATTGCAATTGCTACCACTCCGCACTCATCTCTCTTCAACTCACCAAACGAGAACATCACCGCCAAGTGTCTCATGGCCAAGGCCACCAACAAGGTAACCCTAAACATTAATACTACTATCTCTTCTAACCCCTCATTAACTAATTGTATTGATGAGGGTGAGGGAGTTAAGGAGGGAGAAAATGAATTTGATGTGTTCATAAAGAATCTCAAGGGCAAACCCAAGAAGCATTTTGTTGCTCTCTTGGAACAACTCGGTGAGGCCAATGACATTATCGAGGCTCACGAGGAAACCATTACTAAAATGGAAGGGCATAGTCGAGACTATGCCGATGAGATATCGGATCTCTCTAACGCCCTAGAGGAAGAGCGTGGTCTTCGTTTGACCCTTGAGGAGTCACACAATGATGATCATGCTAAATTAAAGAAAGATCTTGATCATGCTTTAGTTGTCTCTCGTGTCCTTAACTCTGAGAAGGCAAAACTTGAGGTTGACCATGCTAAACTCAAAGAGGAGTTTGACATACTGGACAAGGCTCACAAGGCCTTGAAAGGAATGCATGCTACTCTCAAGGAGTCTCATGATCAACTCCAAGTTTCGCTAACCAAGGAAAAGGCTATCTTTCCTCGCATGGTTTTAATTGATAATGCAAATGCTACTAACCCATGTTGTGAGCATGTGCATCTTGTTGAAGAAAATGCCGAACTAAAGAAGCAACTTGAGAAAGGCCTTGTGACTTGCATACAAGGTGAGAAGAACCTCAACGCCCTTTTGAGCAATCAAAAGGAAGTTGTGGCAAAGGAAGGAATTGGGTTTGCTCCTAAGCCCAAGAAGAAGAAGAATGACAAGACAAAGCAACCACCCCCTCTCCGACAATCCTTTGTGAAAGAAGGAGAGGGCACGTCAACCAAGAAGAAAAGTGGTGGTGTCAAGAAAAACTCCACCATACCATCAAACATGGCCGGCGATTTTAATCCTTCATATGTTTTATGCCATGCTAGTGATGGCCATGTGTTTGCTAAATTTGTTGGTTCTTCTTATGAGTACATTGAATGGTCCATTTGGGTTCCTAAGACCCTTGTCACTAACCTCAAAGGACCCATTACCAAATGGGTACCTAAATCCAAGCATTGATCTATTGTAGGGGTTTGCTTCCGGTGGGGGATCATGGTTGCTCGATAGCGGAGCCACAAATCATATGACCAGAAGCAAAGACTTGGTGGTGGACGTGCATCTCGGTTCATCTATGGCCACCAACGTCGAATGGGGTGATGCTTCATCTTCTAAGGTATTGGGACTTGGCAAGGTTATTGTCTCTCATGATCTCACGATCAAGAAAGTCATGCTTATTGAGTCCCTTGCATACAATTTACTTTCTGTTCGCCAACTTGCACTCATGGGCTTTGCTACATTCTTTGATATTGATTCTGTGGCCCTCTTGTGGAGCAAGACTCTTAAAGTAGCCTATGTTGGGCATGTCGAGAATGGTCTTTATGTGGTTAACTTCTCGAAGCAACCCACTAAGGTCGCGACATACCTAATGGCTAAAGTTGACGTGGGATGGCTTTGGCATCGCCGTTTGGCCCACGTCAATATGAGATCTTTGCAAAGTCTTCTCAAGGGGGACCATGTCTGAGGACTAACAAATGTTAGCTTTGCCAAAGATCGTGCTTGCAGGGCGTGCATTGAAGGAAAATTACATGAGAAGGCTCACCCTCCCACGACTATCATCTATTCAAAGAGACCTCTAGAGCTCCTCCACATGGATCTCTTTGGGCCTCCCACTTTTGATAGTCTTGGGGGTAGGAAATATTGCTTGGTGATTGTGGATGATTACTCAAGATATACCTGGGTGTACTTCTTCAAGAAGAAGAGTGAGACCCAACAAACCGTCATCAACTTTGCAAATGAAGCTCAACGACAACATGAAGCAAAGATTTTGATGATCAGAAGTGACAATGGCACCGAGTTCAAGAACTACACCTTGGATAAGTTTCTTGGTGATGAGGGGATCAAACATCAATATGCCGCCCCGTATACCTCTCAGCAAAACGGTGTTGCGGAGAGAAAGAACCGAACCTTAATAGATGCTGCAAGAACCATGATGGCTGAATTCAACTCTCCATACAACTTTTGGGCCGAAGCCATCAACACCGCTTGCCATGCGTCAAATCGTCTCTATCTCCGCAAAGGCTTGAACAAAACTCCGTATGAGATTCTTACCGGTAACAAGCCCAATCTCAAGTACTTCCGGGTGTTCGGGTGTAAGTGTTTCATTCTCAAGAAGGGTGTTCGTTTGTCTAAATTTGAATCTAGAGCTCATGAGGGCATATTTGTTGGTTATGCTACAAACTCTCATGCTTACCGTGTCCTCAACAAGTCCACTGGACTCATAGAGGAGACGAGTAACGTAGAGTTTGATGAAAATAACGGCTCCCAAGTGGAGCAAAGTGGTACTTGTGATGCAGGTGATGAAATTCCTCCTCAAGCCATAAGAAGAATGGGTGTTGGATATATCCTACCCATTGAGGAACCCCTTGTGGCCGAAGGAGAAGGACAATGTTCCACTCAAGTGGAACCATCACCAACCCAAGACCCACACGCTTCCGAAGAACAAAGTGAAGGCCCTCAGCCTGATGAACAAGGCCAAGTGCAAGATCAACCACAAGTTGGTGAAGAACCACCAATTGATGCACAAGGCCAAGTTCAGTCTCCCAAGCAAGATCAAGGTCAAGAGGAAGCTCAAGATCAAGAACTTGCTCATGATGTCTCTCAAGATGATCAACTCAATGCTCCTCAGTTATCACTTGAAGAGCAATTAGAGCGTCGTGCTGCAAAAGTTGCCTCCAGGCTTGCTTCCAACGAGCATCACATCGAGAACATTTTAGGAAGCATAAAAAGGGGGGTAAGCACTCGTAGACAATTAGCAAACTATTGTGCTCATCAAGCTTTTGTCTCTTTTGTTGAACCTAAGAAGGTCTATGAGGCGCTCGAAGACCCTGACTGGCTCAATGCCATGCATGAAGAACTCAATAACTTCGAGCGCAACAAAGTGTGGCGTCTGGTGCCAAGACCGAAGGAGAACCATAATGTCATTGGAACCAAATGGATCTTTAAGAACAAGCAAGATGCCCATGGCATTGTCATCCGCAACAAGGCACGTCTGATGGCTCAAGGCTACTCCCAAGTCGAGGGTATCGACTACGGTGAAACCTTTGCCCCCGTTGCTCGTCTTGAATCCATTCGTTTGTTGCTTGCCTATGCTTCCCATCATAACTTTAAATTGCAACAAATGGATGTGAAAAGTGCATTTCTTAATGGTCCCATTAATGAGTTGGTGTATGTTAAACAACCCCGGGGGTTCGAGGATCCTAAGTTCCCCAATCATGTGTATCAACTTGATAAGGCACTCTATGGCCTTAAACAAGCCCCACAAGCGTGGTATGAGCACCTTACCGAGTTGTTACAAGATCGTGGGTTTGAAATTGGGAAAATCGACCCCACTCTTTTTACTAAGAAGGTCAAAGGGGAGCTATTTGTATGCCAACTATATGTTGATGATATTATCTTTGGTTCTCCTAACAAAGCTTTCAATGATGAGTTCGCTGCACTCATGACCACACATTTTGAGATGTCCATGATGGGAGAGTTGAAGTACTTCCTTGGATTTGAGATCAAACAACGAAGAGAAGGCATCTAAATCAAACAATCCAAGTATACCCAAGACATGCTCAAGAGGTTCAACCTTAGTGATGTCAAGCCGGCTACCACTCCAATGCCAACCAAATGCCAACTTGACATTGATCCCAATGGTAAAGCGGTGGATCAAAAGGTATATCGCTCTATGATCGGATCCTTGCTTTACCTTTGTGCATCTAGACCGGATATTATGTTGAGTGTGGGAATCTGTGCACGGTTTCAAGCCTCACCTAAGGAAAGTCACTTTGTGGCTGTCAAACGAATCTTTCGATATTTGGCTCATACCCCAAACTTTGGCTTATGGTACCCAAGAGGAGCAAATTTCAACCTTGTTGGTTTCTCTGATTCTGACTGGGCGGGAGACAAAGTGGATAGGAAGTCCACCTCGGGAGGGTGCCAATTTCTTGGTTGCTCTCTTGTTAGTTGGTCTTCCAAAAAGCAAAGTTGTGTATCTCTCTCATCCACCGAAGCAGAATATGTGGCCGCTGGCAGCTGCTGTGCTCAACTCTTATGGATGAGGCAAACTTTAAAGGATTACGGTGTCACTTGTGACAAAGTGCCTCTTTGGTGTGACAATGAAAGTGCCATCAAGATTTCTCTCAACCCGGTGCTACACTTCAAGACGAAGCATATTGAGATTAGGTATCACTTCATCAGGGATCACATAAGGCAAGGAGAAATTGAGCTTCACTACGTCAACACTCATGATAACCTTGCAGATATCTTCACGAAGCCTCTGGATGAAGCAAGATTTCGCGAGTTAAGGCATGAGCTAAATATCATTGATTTGAGCAATGTGGTTTGAATCTGTGCACACACTCCTCACACTCGACATAGCTATCTTGTCTAGATGTAGGCATGGACTTAGGGGGAGTACTGTTCTCTCAATGAACTATTCCTCCCCCCATTATGCATAAACTAACCAAAACCTTTTCATTTGCCATACATAGTTGGCTTAAATGCTTCAAGTCGAGTTTTGATCATGGGCCCAAGGATAACTCTTCGTGGTGCCATATCTATAAAACTCAAACATAGGTGGCCTCGGCCACCGCCCTCTTGTGGGGATTTTGTGTTACTTGTGTTGCTTGTGCACATGGTGTTTTTACTCTCTCTAGTGCCTAAAGCCTCTTGCCTTTTTCGTGCATTTTCTTGGGGGAGCGGTACTACCGTGATTGGTTACGGTACTACCACGGAGGACATACGGTACTACCGCACCTCCAGCACGGCAGTAATCTTTTACTGCCGCTGGTAGGGCGGTACTACCGCCCGGAGAGCGGTACTACCGCGATGACCGCGGTACTACCGCACATATCCGAACGTGTGGGGGTTATAAGCAGGGAGGGGGAGTTCCATCTCCCCCATACCCATTCACTCCTAACCCCCACGTCGTCCCTGTCTCTCTTTCTCTCAAGAACGCCGCCGGAGGACCTCGCCGGATCTCCTCCCTCGGCCCATCTTCTCGCTTTCCGACCGGTGGGATCGATCCCCACCACGTCCTCTTGCCATGGATGCATGTTTCTCCCCTTTTCCCCTCTTCTTATTGACTTGCCTGAGTTTTTAGGGTTAGAGGAGATGCTTAGTGTTCTTGTGTTCTTCGTGTTCTTATCCATGGATGCTTAGGATGTGGGAGAGTGGTTTTGCACTAGAAATATGATTTGAGATGTTGCTACAAAGTTACTATGATCAGCCGTAGTACCGTGTGTCGATCTCGTTGGCAGTTCCTAGATCTGCTCTTCTCAGATCTGTTTCGTGCGGTACTACCGCTGGAGAACCGCGGTACTACCGCACGATGTAATCCAGATCCGATCTGACCTGAGCGGTACTACCACTGTCCGCAGCGGTACTACCGCTCGGGCGGAAGTAAAAATTTAGTACTGCTTGCCGAGCGGTACTACCGCGTCTCTATGCGGTACTACCGCTCCGCATGCAGCACTAAGTTTTTTAGTTCCGCCCCTTTGACGGAAGTAAAATATTACTACCGCACCGTACGCGGTACTACCGCATGCGTATGCGGTACTACCGCTCGCGTTGCGGTACTAATATTTTAGTTCCGTCTCTTCTGGCGGAAGTAAAATATTACTACCGCAGGGTACGCGGTACTACCGCATCCTCCTGCGGTACTACCGCTTACCCAGCGGTACTAATTTTTTAGTTCCGCCTCTTCTGGCGGAAGTAAAATATTACTACCGCGGTGTATGCGGTACTACCGCATGTAACATGCGGTACTACCGCTTACCCTGCGGTACTAATTTTTTACTTCCGCACGGGTCAGCAGTACTACCGCTTGAATCATACTTTCTTCATAGCATGATCTCTTTCCTATTTCTCCTGGTTTCTTGTGTCTCTCGAGGCTTTGGCATTGATTCTTCTTGTGTTTGTGTTGTTGTGGTTTTGTGTTTGTGTTTTAGGTGGTGGCTCCGGTTTTGAGGGTCGTCGTACCAACCCTGTCCGCAACACCGGATCCAAGCGTCTGCGTACCCCAAGTGATGTGCCAGAGGGCTCCAATCCCCAGCGCCGGTACAAGACTTCAGCCAACAAGCGCAAGGAATCATCAATATCTATGGAGGAGATGCCTGCTGCTGAGTTCATGTCTAGAAGGAAGATCAACCCATATGGAGAACCACGTGAGCACTTTCCTGGTGATGATGTCTTCTGGACCAAGCAGCAGTTTCGCATCTACCATGAGGTGCTCAAGACCAAGGCCAATCTTTATGTGGATGCTCACTGGGTTGATGTGGATCACATGAGGGAGGATAAGAACCGGGCATACTTTGCAGAGGCTCTTGATTTGATCGAACAGTTGGGCCTGGAACACATCATGACCTTCCAGAATGACTTTGATCCAGAGATTATTGCTCAATTCTATGCCTCTGTCAATTTCCAAACCAAGGAGGATCGCCCCATGACTTGGATGACCAATGGTCACAAGATGACCTCTACTTGGAAGGAGTTCATGGACATTCTTCAGCTTCCTGATGAGGGTCTCCATAACCCAATTGGTTTTCGGCCTCACGCCAATCCTGAATCAGCAAACAAAGACAAACTGCTTCCATTCTATGAGCAAAAGACTCTTGCTAGTGGCAAAAAGTCTTGGGTGTTGAACCCTTTCTTGGACATCATGTATCGGATCTTTCGCAACACTCTGTTCCCTCGTGTTGGAGATAAGGACAAGGTCCATGCCTACCTGGTTGACATGCTTCTGATGTGTCAAGAGGCTCGCTCTACCCAGGCTGCACCACTTGACATCTCCCACATCATGTGGAATGAGCTCCGTTTTGCCATCTACACTCACAAGGTACCAATCTATGGTCCATACTTGTTTCTGCTGATCTCCAAGACTTGGGCGAAGTTATACCCAGAGGAGGAGCTCGAGGCCGACTGCTACCGTCATGATCCCATCCGTCTTCGCGTCAAGACTCGATGGGCCAACACCACCACTCGTGCTCAGGCTGCTGCTGCTCAGATGGGCACTGAGGAGGAGCCTGTGGAGGAGCCTGCTGATGTGCGTTCTGGCAGATTTGCCCCTTCTTCTTCCTCTACAGTGGAGAAGCCGTCTTGGGCTAAAAGGCTTCAGCAGAAGATGAAGGCCCTCTTCTGCATGCAGGCCAAGGGGCAATACCAGGCTCATGTGACTGATAAGAAGACTCGTCAGCGTGACAAGAAGATTCTAGCTTTGTATGGAGAGGAGGTTTCCAATGGATCCGAGGACAACATCACACCTGAGGCTACCTGGATGGCTCGCCAGGGGTACAAGTGGTCAGAGTCTGATGAGGAGTATCAGCCAGAGCAGCAGGGATCTGATGATGAGTATCATAGGAGCAGCAGGGGTTTGGTGATGAGTATGACGACTGAGCTTCTCCCGGGCTGCCACCCGACTTCGTGTCCTCTTTTCCCCTTTGTGGTGTCTCGATGACAAAGGGGGAGAGTGATTGGCCGTCTTGTGCCTGTTCGTGTGTTTTTCATTGAACTCTGGTTTATTTGCGTTTGTGTGTCGTGTGCGTGACTATCATATGGTGTAAGACATATGCCTCGTTATCGTTGAACTTATTATTATGTCTTTAATGTTTATCCAGTGCAGTTAGTTTTATATAGAGTATCTCGTGTGTAGATTGTAGGAGAGCACTATACCTAGTATGTGTGTTGTGCAGTCCAAAGCACAATCTTGTGAAGGCACACATCCAGGGGGAGCTCACCTATACTCTAGGGCTTGTATTGCATACTCTATTATTTCTTCTCTGTGCAAATCTCGTGTTGTCATCAATACACCAAAAAGGGGGAGATTGTAAGGGCATATTTCTCCCTAAGTAGTTTTGGTGATTGATGACAATACATTTGCGGACTGATCGTGTGCTCTAAGCTCATACAGGTATATCTCCCTTTGGCACAAGACGATTGTTTGCCCCTCGGATTCTATGAAAGACGGTGTTTTCTTTTTGCTCCCTGTCGGTGGCTTTGAGTAATAGGAAAGCCGTACTATTAAGAGGGGGTCCGCGTCGGAAAGGTTTGGGTAGAATCATCACGTACACATCCTTCTCCCGCACCACCTTTCCTTGCTTCTCTGGAGGTCCAACCGGTTATTTCTTGTTTATGCAAAACTGTGCCTTCTTAACTGATAAACTGCCTGGCAAGCGGTAGTACCGCTCAACCAAGCGGTACTACCGCACAGTTACACGGTAGTACCGCCTGCCGACACGGTAGTACCGCTCCCACGGTAGTACCGCGTCCCCAGAACGGTAGTACCGTGTATCTGGCTCAGGCGCTGAGTCTAAGTACAGAAGTGGATGCGGAAGTAATTTTTTACTTCCGCATACAATGCGGTAGTACCGCTTATCTTAAGCGGTAGTACCGTGTCGCATTTTTGCTACTACCGTTTTCCCTGCGGATGTAGCCACGGATGTAATTTATTTCATCCGTGGTTGTGAATCATGTCGCAAACTTTGCCTAAGCGGTAGTACCGCTGCCGAAGCGGTAGTACCGCTCAGCCAGCGGTAGTACCGCAACTCGTCACGGTACTACCGCTCTCTGCGGGCTGAAACCTCCAATAACGGTTGGATTTGTCCCCCCACTATATATAGGGGGTCTTCTTCTCCAAGAAGACTCACCTCTTCCCCCACTACTCCATTGTTGCTCCAAAAGCTCCATTTCCGCCCGATCTCTCTCCCTAGCCAATCAAACTTGTTGATTTGCCCGGGATTGCTTGAGGAGGCATCGATCTACACTTCCACCAAGAGATATTTGATTCTCCCCACTAATCCCTTGCGGATCTTGTTACTCTTGGGTGTTTGAGCACCCTAGACGGTTGAGGTCACCGCGAAGCCATATTCCATTGTGGTGAAGCTTCGTGGTTTGTTGGGAGCCTCCGAGTTGTGGAGTTAGCCCCAACCTTGTTTGTAAAGGTTCGGTTGCCGCCTTCAAGGGCACCACTAGTGGAATCACGGCACCTTGCATCGTGTGAGGGCGTGAGGAGAATACGGTGGCCCTAGTGGCTTCTTGGGGAGCATTGTGCCTCCACACCGCTCCAACGGAGACGTACTTCCCCTCAAAGGGAAGGAACTTCGGAAACACATCCTTGTCTCCACCGGTTCCACTTGTGGTTATTTCTTACCTTTACTTTTGCATGCTTTACTTGTTCAACTCCTATAGCATGCATGTGTAATTGTTGTCTTCTTTTATCTTAGTTGTCATCCTAGTAGAATATCTAGACAACTTATTTTGTTGCCTAATTTAAAGAGGTTAAGAAAAGCTAAAAATTGTTAGTTGCCTATTCACCCCCCCTCTAGTCAACCATATCGATCCTTTCAATACCAAGCATCTTTCAAACTTTCCCCACCTCTTTGTTTAAAGGTGAGAACTTCTGCCTCATCAAAGACAAAAGGACCCGACATAATGACAACTAAAGAACGAGATAACTATTTTTGTGATTTTCGATAAAAGATACTAAAGCAAAAATGAAAGGTAAACTAACAAGACTAAAAAGCAAAGGTAAAAGATAGCGTGCAACTCCCCTATCCTGAAGAGTGGAGTCCCCGGCAACGGCGCCATAAAATACTCCTTGATGGGCCTCGAACCCCTCGTTGGTTACCCCAAGTGGAAGGTTTAAGATGCAGTGTTGTGGAAGTGTTTTCCCTTAGCAAAGATGCCAAGGATCGAATCCCCAGAGACTCCTAGGTTCAACAAGTAGGTGTCAACTGCTACGGCGCCAGATAGTAGCAATCAACGTGGACCTGCACACAGATACAAATAACTTTACTCCCAACGAGTACAGAGAGGTTGTCAATCCCTCCGGCCTTGTAGTTCACAAAGGATAAAAAGCAATGATAGTAGTGATAGATAATGTTTTGCAATAGTAAATAAAAGCAGAAAAGTAAATAGTGGGTGTGATCAATGATGGTAATATGGACCGGAGTCTCATGATGTTCACTAGTGACGTCTCTCTCCCAAAAGACGATAAAACAGCTATGTGAGGTAAACAAATTACAGCTGGGCAATTGACAGGACCACGAACGCAAACCAATGCTGACTACATTGCAAGAAAGGTTGAGGTTCAAAGCATGGGCGGTACGCCAAAGTAAGTAGACCGAAATCCATCAATATCTACTACTAATCATCCACCTTGAGATATCTATCCAGAACATCTCGCTGGTATTAAGTTGCGAGTCCCACCCATAGTGTAAACTCAAAGCAACAGACAAATGCATTAAAAGAACTTTGCGTAAAGTAAACAATCCTTGCACCCGCGGGCACAAGCACCGTTGTTTTCCCCCTTGTGGCAACAGCACATCCCCTAGACTCATGTTTCTGTTACTCAAGCTAGTCATCGAGGGGCATGAACCCACAATCGAGCATAACGTTCCCTCTTGGAGTCACTACGTATTACTTGGCCAAAGCAATAAATAACAACGGAGAACATGCAAGAATTACTTATGAACATAAATATAAAAGAGGTAAATCAAATATATTACTCAAGATCAATCTGAACATAATCTCATAATCCATCGGATCCCAGCAAACTCAACATAGCAACAACATAAGGATTACATAGGTGCCTCGATCATGTAGGGCAGCTCACGAGGACTAATTAGTGAAGCACAAGAACGGGAGGAGAACATCACATAGCTACTGGTCATGGACTCATGGTCCAAGGGAGATTACTCACGAGTCATCCGGGAGGCGTCCATGGTGGTGGAGAAGCTCCCGGTGGTGATCCTCCCCTCCGGCAGGGTGCCGGGAAGAGCTCTCCTGGTGCTCCCGATCTTGGAAGCGGCGGCGGCGGCGGAACAGAGATGGGATCGCGAAAAGAGTTCCTGTTCTGAGGGTTTCGGAGGACGCTTTAAATATATGCCAAAGGGGGGCATCGGGGAAGCTTCGGGGGGCCCAGGCGCCCCCCCGACGCGGCCCAGGGGGGGGGGGGGCGCCGCCAGGGCGCCTGGAGCCCTGGTGGCCCCCCCGGCTGTCCTTCGGACGCACGGTTGTTTCCGAAACGCTGATTTTTATATAATTTTTCTGGATTTTTCTGGGCAGTTCTCGTAACGTGAAAACCTGAAATACAAAAACAACCGAAAACAGAAACTGGCACTGGGGTGCACTGGATTAGTAAGTCAGTCCAAATATGATCAAAAGTGTATGGAAGTGTATGAATATCATAGCAATATCACCGAAAAGTGGCATGGAGCAAGCAGAAATTATAGATACGTTTTGGACGTATCACATGTCTATAGTGGAGATCTGGACCCCTCAAAAGCTAAGGAAGCAAGTTTGGCAAAAGCTCAAGACTCTACCTTTTCACTTTTAGTGATCCAAGATCACATTGAGTCCTTAGGAAAGACGATACTATTAAAAGGGGATGAGGTGTTGCTTAACGAGTTGGTTGTTCACAATGCTTGATGATATGCTCCAAAACCCTCACACAACCTCTCCACTCCAGACAAGTCAAAACCAAAATGCGAAACTCGGACTCACCGATTTCCATATCCAGTCCTACCGAGTTTCCTTTGACTTAGCTAGAGCCATAAACCCTAACATTTTGGTCTCACCGATATAGGCTTTCGGTCTCACCGAGATGGTTCTGTAAACTCTCTGTCACAAGTAAATTTATTTGGGTAATACCGAGTTCTTTAATCGGTCACATCGAGTTTACGTTGCCAACTCTCTGATGACTTAACCCTAGCCTTAGGTCCCACTGAGATGTCTCAGTCGGTCCCACCGAGATTCCTAACGTTCACATATTTGAACCTTTCGGTCAGACCAAGTTCACTGAATCGGTCCCACCGAGTTGGTCAAAATGTGTGTAATGGTTGGATTTTGTGTGGAGGCTATATATACCCCTCCACCCCCTCTTCATTCGCGGAGAGAGCCATCAGAACAAGCCTACACTTCTACTACTCATTTTCTAAGAGAGAACCACCTACTCAAGTGTTGAGATCAAGATATTCCATTCCTACCACATAAATCTTGTTCTCTAGCCTTCCCCAAGTTGCTTTCCACTCAATCTCTTCTTCCACCATATCCAAATTTGTGAGGAGCTGTTTGAGTGTTGGGGACACTATCATTTGAAGCATTTGAGCAAGGAGTTCGTTATCAACACACCATTTGTTACCTTTTGGAGAGTGGTGTCTTCTAGATTAATTAGGTGCCACTTGGGAGCCTCCGACAAAATTGTGGAGTTGAACCAAGGAGTTTTTAAGGGCAAGGAGATCGCCTACTTCGTGAAGATCTACCCTAGTGAGGCAAGTCCTTCGTGGGCGATGGCCATGGTGGGATAAACAAGGTTGCTTCTTCGTGGACCCTTCGTGGGTGGAGCCCTCCGTGGATTCGCGCAGCCGTTACCCTTCGTGGGTTGAAGTCTCCATCAACGTGGATGTATGATAGCACCACCTATCGAAACCACGACGAAAACATCTGTGTCTACATTTGCGTTTGCACCCTGCAAACCCCTCCCTTTACCTTCATATGCAATGATTTACATTCCGTTGCTATCCTCTTAGAATTGCATGTGTAGGTTGGTTGCTTGACTTGTGATAAGTTGCTAAAATCTGCCAAGAATTGAAATTGGGAAAAAGCTAGATTTTTATTTGGTCAAGTAGTCTAATCACCCCCTCTAGACATACTTTTGATCCTACAAGTGGTATCAGAGCTTTGGTCTCCATTTGCCTTGATTTCCATAGCTTTGGTGATCATAGCCTTGGTTTCACAACCTAGGAGAGTATGGCGTCTAGCGAGGGAAGTTACCACCGTAGAGGTCCTTACTTTGATGGTACAAATTTTGCTAATGGAAGCATAAGATGAAAATGCATATTCTTGGACATAACCCGCCATTTGGGTTATTGTGTGTATTGATTTGCAAGGTGAATTCTTTGATGGGAAGGAACCAAATCGTGAAGCATCCGCGGAAGAGTTGAAGATGTTGCAATACAATGCTCAAGCTTGCAATATCCTCTTCAACGAATTGTGCCCCGAAGAATTCAACAAAATCGGCCGTCTTGAGAATGCAAAGGAAATTTGGGATACTTTGATTGATATGCACGAAGTGTAACACCCCAGATGTAACACCTTCCATTTATGGCAATATATGAAACGTTGACTTCATCAATTCCATTCCGGGCTCTTCTTTCATTTCGGGTTTCTTCGTTTTGTCGCGTGCATGTGTGCATTTCATCCATGTCATGTTATCATGTGCATTGCATTGCATTCGTGTTATCACTTGCACCCGGTCCCACTCGCCTCTTCCCGTTGCCCGTTTCGAGTTCCGGCACTCACACACGTGCCGTGCACCCCCGAGTCCTTCTTTCGTGTGTGGGCGTGTAACGTTCCCAGAATGAGGTGAGACTTGTCGTGCCTTGTTGTTTTGGTACGCATAGGCCGCTTGTCAAGTTTCATCGCGTTTGGAGTTCGTTTGGTACTCCAACGGTTAACCGAGTGGGCTAAAAGATCCTCTTCCTTTTGGCCTAAGACCCCTTCCACAACAGCCCACTAACCCAGCACAACCACTCCCATCCTTTTGGTCGTTGGATCAAGAACGTGTGGGCGAAAACCGCACCCCATTTGGACACTCCTAGCTCCCTATGCCTATAAAAAGGCCCCATCCCCTCCATTTTCGAGCGAAACCCTAGTCCATCCCATTTTTTCCTTTTTTCCCGTGCCCCGCAGCTCCTCCACGCGTTGGACGTATCCGCCGGCGCCAGACGTGTCCACCGCCGCCCCAGCGGCCACTCCCAGGCCGCCACGTGGCAGCCCAGCCACCGGCGCCGCCTCCCACCGCGCGGGCCCGCCAGGCCCGTCCCCGGCCCCCGCTGCCCGGATCGCCACCGCCGCCCTTCGCGCCTCCCCGCCGCCCAGCGCCTCCACCCGCCGCCGTCGGGCGCCTCGCCGCCGGCCGCCCTCCGCCGCGCTCACCGGCGCGCCGCCCCGGCCTCCGCCGTCCTCCGCCGCCTCTGCCCCGAGGGCCCTCGCGCCGCCCTCGCCGCCGCCCCGACCGCCGCCCCGCCAACCATCTTCTCCACCATCGGCGGCCCGGTCCCGATCCAGATCCGGGGGTGGATCAGATCCACCACCCCCGCGATCCAAACTCCACCCCGAGCCGGATTTCTCCGTCCCGGGTTGACTTTTTTGGAGGGTAAAAATCCACTAAGTCCCATATCTCTATTAATTTGTTGCCCTCTTTGACATGCAATAACTTCGTGCTCGTTGATCTGTTTTGGGCGTGTAATATATCAAAATGTTCGCTGAGATGTGCTCTTCATTTTGTTCCACTTTGGCATGCTTGTTTGAGTTCATCTTGATGACCTAATCATCGTTGCAAGAGTGCTGTATGTTTAAAACTGCTGCTATATGTAATTTTGTTCCCATGTTTGAGATGTGATAACTTTGTGCATGTTGGTCCAAATAGAGCATATGATATGTCAAAATGTTCATTGTGAAGTGCTCTACATGATGGTTGCTGTAGCATTCATGTTAGGTGTCATATTGCCATGTTAATCTCTGTTGCAAAAGTGCATGTGGCTGTTAAGTGCTGAAACTTGTTGTGAGATGCTGTTTTGACTTGCTCATTGCTATTGATGTGTTTGTCCTCATGTCACATGTCAATATGTTTTAGAAGCACCATCATATGGTCTTTGCTATGGTGCAATCCACTTTCCATGATATGCCATGAGGTGACTTAAACAAGCTTGTAAACATGCCATGCCAAGCTTGTAAAAACTGCCAAGTCTGGAAATCTGTTAACCTGATGCTATGTTTGCTTGATGCCTCACTCAAATCCATGCATGTTTTGGAGTGGCAAATGGTCATATCTTGTTGTCCATATTATGCTCTATCCATCCATGCCCTTACTTGCACATATGGCCTGCTGTAGCTTATTTATTTCTTGCTCTCAAGTTGCTATAAATTTTACCTGTCAGGTTTTTATCAGCATGATCAATTTGGTGAAGCTTGTTGTTATTGATCCATGCCTCCTATAGAGGTGCTCCAATGGATTTGTTTGATGTATGATATGTCTATTACATGTCCATGATCTTTATATACTTAGTGGAGTTGATATGCATGTTGTTTTGTGCCTCCGAAGGCAGCATCGTGATGATGTTTTTGCCTTCCCAGATTTTGGCTAAGTCTGGATAAATTTATTGCAACTTGCCATGCTTGGTTAATTGTGTTCCAGTAGGTTTTTGGGTGTGTTATAAGTTCATGCTTGTTAAGTATCATGTCTACTTCACGTCCATGCCCTTTGTCTCCATGTTTGAGTGCTGTAGCATAATTATTTCTTGCTCCAAAGATGCCATGTGACTGTAAACTTCAGATTTGTGTGAATATTGTTTTGCTTGCCTTTTGCAAACCGTGTGTCCGTTTCTGGCGATCTTTATATCGATTTCAACCGAAATCTTCCCCTCTATCCAGTGGCTTGTTTGGTTTTCCAAGATGAGGCCGTTTCCATCATCTTATCCTTAGGCTCAAGTGCTTCCACATGCATACGCACATCATACTTGCATCATGTTGATTGTGCATTGCATCGTGTTTGATATTGTGCCGTGTTGTGTTCTTGTGTTGAGTAGAGCCGGGAGCCGAGACCGAGTACGAGGTTCCTACCGAGGTTGAGTGTGAGGAGCAAGGTTACGATCCCATCGACGACTCAACAGGCAAGATACCATACCCAGATATCACTACTATCTTTACCTATGCTAGACGTCTCGCTCTTTAGCTTATTGCCTCGATGCCTATGTCTGTTTGTCAGCCTCCTATTGTTGCCATGAACCTCTCTAACCACCCAACCTAGTAAACCTTTGATTGGCTACGTAAGCATCGCTCAACCCCTCTTATAACATTGCTAGTTGCAGGAGAAGATTTAAAGATTCTTGCTTCATGTTGAAGTTATTGTTGGGATATCACAATATATAATCTGTTAAACCAAATCATCTATATATTGGTAATGGGTGGAAGGCTAAGCCTCTTGCTTGGTGTTTTGTTCCACTCATACCGCCCTAGGAACCGTTAAACCGGTGTTATGTTCCTTGATTTTGCGTCCCTAACACGGTTGGGGTTTATGGGCCCCCCTCGATAACCCGCTTAGCGCTAAAGCTTTTCGAGCAAGGCCCGACTTTGGTTTTACCATTTGCCATAACTAAATAACTTGCATAGGGACTTTCCGGACCTTGAGGACTTAATTTTACAACCCGGGCCAGTGCTCCTCATGAGTGTTGGTCCAAACTGGGCAGACTACAGGGCCGCCTTGGGGAAACCCGAGGTATCTGGTATTACCTATAGGCTGACCTATCCGGTCGTGGCCTGAGACGAGATACACGCGGCTACTATCAGGGTGTCGGCACGCTGGGAGGTCTTGCTGGATTAGTTTTACCTATGTCGGAATATCTTGAGCACGTGATTCCGAGAATACTCGAGTCTTCCCACCTTGGAGTTGCAACTCCGCATATCGTGAGCTTGTGATGGGCTAAGTTGGGACACCCCTGCAGGGTTTGATCTTTCGAAAGCCGTGCCCGTGGTTATGTGGCAGATGGGAATTTGTTAATATCCGATTGTAGAAAACTTGACACCATGTTCATAATACACTACCAGCATGAGTAACCGTGACGGTCGCTTTCCGAAGGGGTTCAGGAAGTGAACACGATGGGGTTATGTTTGACGTGCTTAGATAGGATCACTTCGTGATCACTTTGACGCTCGTGGCACTTCTCTTCTCGCTCTAAACACGTAAGCTAGTGCTAGTGCAGCTGCAACCTTATTCTTCAGCCTTGTTCAACACCCAAGGCTTTGATAGTTTTGCTACCCGGGAACGGGATTGTTGAGTCCTCAGTGGCTCACAGATTCTACACAACACCAGATGCAGGTACCATGGTGAACTACACAGGTGATGGCACAGAGTTGTATTGGGAGTTCGATGAAGATCGTGGGCGATACTACGTGTTTTACCCAGAGGATCACTAGGGCTCTTACTAGGATGATCGGGACCTTGTGTTAATTAATTTATGGTATCTTTCATTTGGATCTTCGTCCATAGTCGGACTCTGATGTTATTTGGATGATGAATGTTTATGTAATGCATTGTGTGACGTGGCGAGTGTAAGCCAACTATTCTTTTGCAATTTCATCCCTCTTTTACATGAGTTGTGCGAAGATACCATTCTTGAGATCATTCCAGTATGATATTATGCCTTTAAGTCGTGCCTCGACACGTGGAAGGTATAATCTCACACTGGGCATTACACGAAGGTACCGACTCCGTCAAGGAATCCAAGTTGGATGTGCTTCAAAGTCAACTTGACAAGTTCAAGATGAAGGATGGTGAAGGTGTCACTGAAATGTACTCTAGGCGTGCTCTCATCACAAATGAGATTGCTGTCTTAGGAGGCGAACAAATGACCGATATATTCATCATCAAGAAAATCCTAAGAGTCTTGGATGGAAAATATGACACCGTGTGCACATTGATCTAAATGATGCCCAATTACAAAGATCTCAAGCCAACAGAAGTCATTGGAAAAATTGTTGCTCATGGGATGTCACTCAAAGATAAAGAAGAGCTTCACAACAAGTCTAGTGGTGCTTACAAAACTTCATGTGACGCTCCTATATCATCAAGTGAGAAATAAATCTTCAATGAAGAATTGAGCTTAATGGTGACGAACTTCAACAAGTTCTACAAGAATAGAAGCAAAGATTCGGAAACGAAGGACAAATCATCAAGGACCTATACAATACAAATACATCAAGCTCATGTTGGTGAATGGGTATCCGGTTCTAACTCTTATGACCACTACGAAAGAAGCTACTACCCCGACTCCGAAGTGTAATGCCCCAGATGTAACACTTTCCAATTATGGCAATATATGAACTCTGACTTCATCAATTCCATTCTGGGCTCTTCTTTCACTTCAGGTTTCTTCGTTTTGTCGTGTGCGTGTGTGCATTTCATCCATGTCATGTTATCATGTGCATTGCATTGCATTCATGTTGTCACTTGTACCCGGTCCCACTCGCCTCTTCCTGTTGTCCGTTTCGAGTTCCGACACTCACACACGTGCCCGTCGTACCCCCGAGTCCTTCTTTCGTGTGTGTCCGTGTAACGTTCCCGGAATGAGGTCAGGCTTGTCGTGCGTTGTTGTTTTGGTACGAGAAGGCCGCCTGTCAAGTTTCATCGCGTTTGGAGTTCGTTTGGTACTCCAACGATTAACCTAGTGGGCTAAAAGTACCCCTTCCTTTTGGCCCAAGACCCCCTCCACAACAGCCCACAAACCCAGCACAACCACTTCCATCCTCTCGGTCGTCGAATCGTGATCACGTGGCCGAAAACCGCTCCTCATTTGGACCTTCCTAGCTCCCAGAAACTATAAAACAGTCCCCATCCCCGAAATCCCGGTGCAACCCTATTTTTTCCTCTCCCTCCACGCGCCGGACACGTCCGACCCGCTGCCACCTCACTCCAACCAATGAGAGGCCGTGCCACCACCCGCCGGCGACCGCGCCGCCACCCGCCGCCGGCACAGCGCCCGCCGCCGCCGCGCGCGCGCCACCACGCAGCCCCGCCGCCGCCTCCACGCACCACCGCCGCCGGCCTCGCCTCCACGCAGCGCCGCCGCCGCCTCCACGCCGCACCGCCGCCTCCACGCCGCACCGACGCCTCCACGCCGCACCGCCGCGCCAATTCCGGCCGCCGCCGGCGCCTCGGGCGCCGCCCCGGCCGCCACCACCGCACCGTCCCGTCGCCGGTCGCCGCCTCCGCCTTTTTCTTCCTCGAACTCCGACGAACTCCGGCGAACTCCGTGGATCTAGACGAGATCCACCACTCCGTGATCCAAACACCGCCCCGCAGCCCGGATCCCTCCATCCCGCACGGATCCATCCACGTTTGACTTTTTGTGAGGTATAAATCCACTAAGTCCCAGATCTGCTATATTTTGTTGCCTCCTTTGCATGGCCGTAACTTCGTGCTCATAGATCCGTTTTGGGCGTGTGATATATCAAAATGATCATAGTGATGTGCTCTTCATTTTGTTCCATTGTGGCATGCTTGTTTGAGATCATCTTGATGACCTAATCATCGTGACAAGAGTGCTACTTGTTATAAACTGATGTTACTTGTTAATTTGATGCCATGTTTGAGATGTGATAACTTGGTGCATGTTTATCCAAATAGAGCATATGATATGTCAAAGTGTTCATTGTGAAGTTCTCTACATGATGGTTGCTGTAGCATTCATGTTAGGTGTCATATTGCCATGTTAATCTCTGTTGCAAAAGTGCATGTGGCTGTTAAGTGCTGAAACTTGTTATGAGATGCTGATTTGAAGTGCTCGTTGCTATTGATGTGTTTGTCCTCATGTCACATGTCAATATGTTTTAGAAGCACCATCATATGGTCTTTGCTGTGGTGCAAACCATTTTCCATGATATGCCTTGAGGTGACTTAACCAAGCTTGTAAACATGCCATGCCAATGTTACTGTTTTATACTTAGTGAAAAAACTGCTAAGTCTGGAATCTGTTTTAACCTGATGCTATGTTTGCTTGATGCCCCACTCAATTCCATGCTTGTTTTGGAGTGGCCAATGATCATTACTTGTTGTCCATGTTTTTGTCCATCCATCCATGCCTCACTTGCACATATGGTGTGCTGTAGCTTATTTATTTCTTGCTCTTCAGTTGCTATAAATTATACCTGTCAGGTTTTTATCAGCATGATCAATGTGGTGTAGCTTGATGCTATTGATTCATGCCTCCTATGGAGTTGCTCCAATGGAGTTGTTTGCTGTAGAACATGTCTACTTCATGTCCATGCTTCTTGTCATCATGTTTGGGTGCTGTAGCGTATATATCTCTTGCTCCAAAGTTGCTATGTGGCTGTTAACTTCAGCTTTGCATTGTATCTTGTTTCATGTGTATGTGTTGAACCGTTGCTCCGTTTTGAGCGTGTCCTATATGAAACTTGTGTGATTTTGCATGTAGAACCATAATATCATGTTGTTTACATCATTGGAGTGTGTTTGCTTGATGTTTGGATGCATCTTGCACCGTTGCCTTGCTTGTCTTGTTTTGCTCATATCTTCTAGACCGTAGCTCCGAATTAAACAAACTTTATATGAAACTTGACTAGAATTTCGTGTAGATCATCATGGTGCATGTTAAATTGCTGTATAACAACTTTAACTTAAGGTTTGTTTAGATCTGTACCAATTTCAAAATATGCATATGTGGACTTACCGGATTTGCTATATGTTGATTCCGGCCTCATTTAAACTTGTTGTTTTGTGTTGTTCTTGTGTGCTTCATCCCTTGCCATGTATTGCATCATATAGGCTTATACTTGCGTCATGTTGTTTGTGCATTGCACCTTGTTTGATATTGTGCCATGTTGTATTCTTGTGTTGAGTAGAGCCGAGAGCCGAGACCGAGAACGAGGGTCCTACCGAGGTTGAGTACGAGGAGCCGTCTTACGATCCCATCGATGACTCGACATGCAAGATGACCTGACCCAGATATCATTACTATCTTTGCCTATTGCTAGATGTCTCGCTCTTTAGATTATTGCCTCGATGCCCATGTTTGTTTGTCAGCCTCCTATTGTAGCCATGAATCTCTCTAACCACCCAACCTAGCAAACCTTTGTTTGGCTACGTAAGCTTTGCTCAGCCCTCTTATAGCATTGCTAGTTGTAGGAGAAGATTTGAAGATTCTTGCTTCATGTTGAAGTTATTGTTGGGATATCACACTATATAATCTGTTAAACTAAATCATCTATATATTGGTAATGGGTGGAAGGCTAAGCCTCTCGCTTGGTATTTTGTTCCACTCATGCCACCCTAGGAATCGTTTAAACTGGTGTTATGTTCCTTGATTATGCGTTCCTAACACGGTTGGGGTTATGGGACCCCCTCGATAACCCGCTTAGCGCTAAAGCTTTTCCAGCGAGGTCCGACTTTGGTTTTACATTTGCCTAACAACTAAAACTTGTTGAGGGAGTAATTAACCCGATGATTTATTAATCAACCCCCTGGGCCAGTGCTCGTTTTGAGTGTTGGTCCAAACTAGAGCCACTTGCGGTGCCACCCAGTTCGCTGGGGTCTTCGGTTGCTGTACGTACTGCTCATCCGGTCGTGGCCTGAGACTAGATACGCGTGGCTACTGTCAGGGTGTCGGCACGCCGGGAGGTCTTGCTGGATTAGTTTTACCTTAGTCAGAATATCTTGAGCACGGGATTCTGAGAATACTCGGGTCTTCCCACCTTGGAGTTGCGACTCCGTAGATCGTGAGCTTGTGATGGGCTAAGTTGGGACACCCCTGCAGGGTTTTGAACTTTCGAAAGCCGTGCCCGCGGTTATGTGGCAGATGGGAATTTGTTAATATCCGGTTGTAGAACTTGACACCATGTTCAGAATACACTACCAGCGTGAGTAACCGTGACGGTCGCTTTCCGAAGGGGTTCGGGAAGTGAACACGGTGGGGTTATGATTGACATGCTTAGATAGGATCACTTCGTGATCACTTTGACGTCCGTGGCACTTCTCTTCTCGCTCTAAACACGTAAGCTAGTGCTAGTGCAGCCGCAACCTTTATTCTTCAGCCTTGTTCCACACCCAAGGCTTAGATAGTTTTGCTACCCGGGAACGGGATTGCTGAGTCCTCCGTGGCTCACAGATTCTACACCACACCAGATGCAGATACCATGGTGAACTACACAGGTGATGGCACAGAGCTGTACTGGGAGTTCGACGAAGAACGTGGGCGATACTACGTGTCTTACCCAGAGGATCAGTAGTGGCTTCTACTAGGGGCGATTCGGACCTTGTGGCTTTATTTATGGTATCTTGCATTTGGATCTTCGTTCGTAGTCGGACTTTGATGTTATTTGGATGATGATTGCTTATGTAATGTATTGTGTGACGTGGCGAGTGTAAGCCAACTACTCTTTTGCAATTTCATCCCTCTTTTACATGAGTCGTGCAAAGATACCATACTTGAGATCATTCTAGTATGAGCTTATACCTTTAAATCGTGCCTCTACATGTAGGAGGTATAATCTCATACTGGGCATTACAAGTTGGTATCAGAGCTTTCTCCGACCTAGAAGCCCCCACTGATTGATCGACTCGTTGACGGTTGAGTCTAGGCACACACTTGAAAATGTTTTGAGTCCTATATATATATATATATATATATATATATATATATATATATATATATATATATATATATATATATATATATATATATATATAGTATGATTTCTTTTGCTCCTCATCCTTTTTCACTCTGGTGAGGACTCCTGACGATTACTTATCTCTTCTACTCTCAAAAAATTCACTAAACTTTTTTTTAGGATCACACGAGTATTGTTTGAATTGTTTCGATGTCTTTGTGACGAGAACATTGTTCTCGATGCCTCTTGTCATTAGGGGTTGTGGCAGTGTCCCGGGGAGTTGAGCTCCGAGGTATTGTCGTCACAAATCTATCGCAACAGTTCTCGAATACTTAAGACGGCCGACATCGAAAACTCTTCTATGCGGTTAGTGGCAAGATAACCCTGACATCACCCAGTATTAGGGAGGTAGTTCGGGAGTATTGCCATAGCTTGTATAGCAGATGCGTATCGAAGGTCCGAGGTAAACGGTTTTCGGAAATAACTGGTTATGTGTTGAAGTATGGATACAGCTGGATGTAGGATTAGAGTTGAGTGCGTGCTTCCCCTGTATCCCCAACACCTGATTGCATAACTGGAAACTTTCGGAAATTAATAGGTGGGTTCATCTAGTAGCTCGTAGGCATTCTTCCAACGAATGCATGATATGGAGTTCGGGGTTCTACATTGAGTGAAGTGGTTTTATGGGCATTTGTTCCGATCGGGAGTTGCATCTTAAAGGGTCCTTGGCTATGCTGATCCGGGGATTACAAAACCCTTTTGTAACACGTTCCATAAGCTTTCAGCACGAATATGTCGAACGAAGCTTCTATATTGTATTTGTTCTATCTGCTCCTTATTGTTTTATTTACCTTTTGTTCTCCCAAGTGGCTTCCCGTGAAGATTGTTGTAACATTAATCTGTGGATTACATTCGTTCATGTTGTTCGAATGTTCTTGTGAAGACTTATGTTGCAATTTCTAGCCGTTGATTCAACTTATATATTTTCAATCAATGGCTAATAGTTGTCATCTCATTCCGGATGGCTCCTAAAAGGGTTCCCAACGCTAACTCTCATGAGGACATAACTACCTTGGATATGACCAAAAATATTGCATACGAGAATATTTGTGAGGTGATTTCTAATAAAAACTATGCAACAATTTATTTATGTCATCCAGGACAAAAATACTTCACAGACTTTTGTGCCATGTCTAATTCCAGGTGTATGGGACATTTGTACAATCCACATATGAAGATAAGGGAAAAAGAGAAGTTTAAGTGCTATTCAAAAAGTTCTCTCACGCCACTTTTGGGCCAAGAGAAGATAGAGTCCAAGTCTCTCACGTTGTGCATCCAAATTCGGACTCCATAGACATACCTGAATCAAAACGGCAAGAACTCCTTCATACTGACTCCGAATTGGGTGATTCTTTTGTTGTTGGAAACTAGATTTCGTACACTTTCCAACCCAATTGGATTCACCTTCAAATTCGTCCGGACCATTGAGATATCGACGAAACAATCTGACGCTGCAGGAGAATCCGAGTCAAACTACAAGTTGAAAGGTGTTGCATCACCTCCACTTGGGCCCATGAGCCTTGTACGACCTAGGGTTAGATTTAGGCTGCCTTGGGATGTCCTTCCACCTCCTTGGCCGCCACCCCTTGCTCCTATATAAGTAGATCCATCTAGTAGCTTTTTCTTTGGGATTTGTTTAGTCAAAAGTTAGCCATTGCAACTTCGTGTACTTCGTTTGTGTACAACGACCAGACCAAGACCGCTTACGGATCCCCATCATTATCAACACTTTATCTATATTTGTAATATTCAAATTGCTTTATCATATTCTTGCTTGTTCTTCGATTGCATGCAGGAATAGACCTTGGTGGTCAGGCTAATCGTGCTTCTGGCATCATCAGTAACCCCTAGAGATTGGTTTAGCGATTGCTAAGGCGCAACGTCGTGCACGTTTGTAGTCGGATCGTCAAAGTCGTCTTCACCAAATCGATAGTTACCATCTCATCGAAAGATCGGGCCCTTCGCCTCTATCAAGTGGTATCAGTTTTCAGGTTGCTCGGTGAGAATTTCCAGTTATTCCTAGATTAGATTTATTTTCTTACCTATTGTCCAAGGAAAATCCACAAAAAAAGTTAGATCTATTCATCCTTTGACCTAGCCAGTCTGAGCCTTTGCAATTTCCTTTTCATTGTTTGCATTATTGAATTATCGGTTGCATTGTCGGGTCGAGTTGCTGGTCTTAGTGTCTAGTTCATTAAAGTTTCGAGTTCTGTTCACATTAGTCACGTCGCCGCTGCATCGTTATCCCTTCCGCTGTCGACCACCTCATCCATCAATTTCCACCTCGTATACTTGAAGTCGTTCGCATCTTTGCTTGATCCAATCTGCATCTTATCTAGTTTGTCTTGGAAAGAGGGAGAAAGAAAAAAAAGACAGAGAAAAAAAAGTAAAAAAAAAGAGGAGAGAAAGAAAAAGAAAAAAAGTGTGAGAAAAAAGAAAAAGAAAAAGAAGAAAAAGAAAGTTGGAGGGAGAGCTGTTGTATATTCTTCTTGGCAGTTGTTTTCATCATTATCTTTACTACCGTTGTGATCTTCACTTATATCTTGCTGTTCAGAGCTACTTCGTATCCTTTATTGATGCTAGCTGTGCTACACCGTGACCTCATTAGTGTTCTAGGCTCGCGTCTCTAGTTCGGTCTAGCCTAGGACCAGCACAGTACCGTCGTTGAGCGTTTATTCAATATTGCATCTCTGAATTGATTATTGCTAATCTTTTGCTACCATATATAGCCAACCCAGCTCCACATATTTCTACACCGTGCATATTTACGTTCACCTGGCAATCGCTTTACTCGATCTTTGGAGTTATTTGACACCGCTGGTTGCCTATCACCACCTGCTGCATGGTAAGAACTTGTAAGATATTGATATTTGCTTTACTGTGAGCGTTTTACCACCACATCCTAGTAGTTCATAGGAACATTATTCTCGAATTGTGTTTCTTGTTTCTACTAATCATGACAGGTACCAGAGACATAAGTTCTTGGACGACGGATACATCTTCACCATCACGAGACGTGGGACAACACACACAAGCACATGGTCAGGTTATTTCTTTACCGTCATTTGAGGGTAGATTTAATCCTGCTATTTATCTAGCTTGGGAGCTTGAAGTAGAAAAAGTTTTTAGTCACCATCATTTTTCTGAACTTGAGAGAGTACGAGCTGCCACTAGAGTATTTACTGGTTTTGCTTCTGTTTGGTGGAGTGTGCATTGTAAGAAAAATATTGATAACCAACCCACAACTTGGAAAGATTTGAAGGTTGTAATGATAAAACATTTTTTTCCTCCTTACCATCGCCGTGAGTTGCTTCGCAAATTGGAACAATAAAAACAAGGCAGTAACACTGTTCATGCTTACTACCAAGAGTTCAAATCTTATATGCATCATTATGACATAGAAGAATCTAAGGATGATACAATGAATATATTTTTTGGTGGTTTGAACCATGATATTCGCGCAAGATTTCAGTATATTCCTCGTTGCATTACTGGTATGTATGTTCGTGCTTGTACCTTTGAGAGACAAATACAGGAGGATGCATTGTGTGACTACAACAACTACTATTCCAGTTCATGCTCATCACCACTGGTTGGTTTCTCCACCATTGCACCTACTAGAGCAGCCACACCTCTGATTGTGAGTGTAACGTCATCTAAAGTGTATGGTACATTGTCATCGTCTGTACCTACATCAGCTACGTCTTTGCGACAAGGTAACAGGAAAATCAATGATGATATAACTTCACATGAGGATGATGCATATCTAGTTAACTTGAATACATCATGTATTGAATTACCTGTTGATTTGAGCACATCACCTAGTTTAGATAATCATGTTACTATCATGAACGCGTCATGTGATCAAACAACTGAAATACCAACAATTTTGAGTGCACCCATTAAATTAACTGTTGATGCAAAAGAATCATGTAAATCGGAGAATAAATCGGATTTGGATAAAATACATTTGAAAATAATTGTGCCAATGTTTAATAATTTTGATATGACCTCTAATCTTGGTGACGATTCTATGTCAAATGACTTATTGCATGTTTGCTTATTTAAGCATGTTGTAGCCTGTGAATTTCATGCAAGTAAGGTTTATTCACCAATGTTGGGATGGTTTAATGATGAACATTGTCAATATTTTGATATGAATAAGAGCTTCACTTATTTGCGCAAACTGAGTTGCAATATTTTCATGCCTTCTAATTCTTGTGATAATATTTTGGCTTTATATTTTATGAACTACGAAAGTTACTCATCTATACATGTGTCATATGTGCGAAAATTAAGGGAAGTAAAAATGGATGACATATACATATACAACATGTACACGTTGTCTATTTTTACCCAAATTTCAGATTAAGCAACGCCGAGGACAACTTTATTTTCCAGAAAGGGAGGATGATGAGGACATAACTACCTTGGATACGACCAAAAATATTGCATACATGTATATTTGTGAGGTGATTTCTAATGCAAACTATGCAACAATTTATTTATGTCACCCAGGACAAAAATACTTAACAGACTTTTGTGCCATGTCTAATTCCAGGTGTATGGGACATTTGTACAATCCACATATGAAGATAAGGGAAAAAGAGAAGTTTAGGTGCTGTTCAAAAAGTTCTCTCACGTCACTTTTGGGCCAAGAGAAGATAGAGTCCAAGTCTCTCACGTTGTGCATCCAGATTCGGACTCCATAGACATACCTGACTCAAAACGGCAAGAACTCCTTCATACGGACTCTGAATTGGGAGATTATTTTTTTGTTGGAAACTAGATTTCGTACACTTTCCAACCCAATTGGATTCACCTTCAAATTCGTCCGGAGCGTTGAGATATCGACGAAACAATCTGACGCTGCAGCAGAATCCGAGTCAAACTACAAGTCCAAAGGTGTTGCATCACCTCCACTTGGGCCCATGAGCCTTGTACGACCTAGGGTTAGTTTTAGGCTGCCTTGGGACGTCCTTCCACCTCCTTGGCCACCACCCCTTGCTCCTATATAAGTAGATCCATCTAGTAGCTTTTTCTTTGGGATTTGTTTAGTCAAAAGTTAGCCATTGCAACTTCGTGTACTTCGTTTGTGTCCAACGACCAGACCAAGACCGCTTACAGATCCCCATCATTATCAATATTTCATCTACATTTGCAATATTTAGATTGCTTTATCATATTCTTGCTTGTTCTTTGATTGCATGCAGGAATAGACCTTCGTGGTCAGGCTGATCGTGCTTCTGGCATCATCAGTAACCCCTGGAGATTGGTTTAGCGATTGCTAAGGCGCAACGTCGTGCATGTTTGTAGTCGGATCGTCAAAGTCGTCTTCACCAAATCGATAGTTACCATCTCATCGAAAGATCGGGCCCTTCGCCTCTATCAAACCCAGAGGGTGAAGAAGTTCCTGATCGTCCTCCTTCCCCTCCTCCTCCGTCTGAGGCCTGGAGAGCAATTATGCAAGAGACGGACCAGAACACCCAGATGCTTATGCAAATGATGCAGAACTTTCAAGCAAATCAAGCAAATCAAGCAAATCAAGGTGGTCATGGGAACCAAGGCCAAGGCAATTTGTTCAGCCAACCTCACTTTGCTACACTCAACCAGTTCCTGGCAAACCAACCGAAGGCGTTCAGTTACTGTGTGGATCCGCTAGATGCTGAAGACTGGATAACAGACATCAAGAAGGACTTTCAATGCAGTAATGTGAGACCTGAGGATTATGTCAAGTTTGTCGCCTTCCAACTCAAGGATCAAGCCGCTGATTGGTGGCAGCAGTACAAAGATTCCAGAGAAGGACGTGAAATCTCGTGGACTGACTTCTGCAAGGATTTCCGCTCTCACCACATTCCAACAAGTGTCATCGAGGGCATGCGTGAGCAATTCCGCAACCTGAAGCAAGGCACCGTGTCCATTTATCAATACAATGTCAAGTTCCAGAACCTTGCCCGCTATGCCAAGCAAGACATCCCAGATTCTAAGAGCAAGATTTATCAGTTCCGTGGTGGTCTGAAGGATGAACTCCAACTAGCTCTTACGTTGTTCGAGCCAGATGAATTTTATCAATTCTATAACATGACACTTAAGCAAGAGGCAGCCCAGCTCAAGGTTGAAGCTTCCAAAAAGAGGATTTAACTCCTCCTCTTCTTCCCAAGTGGTCGCAAAGCAGCAGAAGTTTTGGCTTCCACCTCCGCCAGTGCTCCGCCCTCCCAACAACAACAACAACAAGCATTCTGGTGGCCGTGGTTTCTCCCACCCACCCAACCCAAGCAATCAGTCCAAGAACCACTTTCAAGCATCGAAGTCAAGTGGTCCTTATCACCGTCCTCTCTCAGAAGTGGTTTGCAATAAGTGTGGCCAGAAGGGTCATTATGCTAACAAGTGCCCCAACCCAAGGCGCCTTCCGCCTCCTCCACCTGTCAGTACTGGTATTGTCAAGCACAATCCCAAGGTTGCAAGAGTGAATCTGATGAATGCAGCTCAAGCAGAGAATTCTTCAGATGCGATACTTGGTAATCTTCAAGTTAACTCTATTCCTGCAAAAGTATTGTTTGATTCGGGTGCAACGTTTTCTTTCATTTCAAGACCATTTGTTGCCAGCATGAATTCGCCACTCAAGTGTTGCCAAAGCCTTTGAACATTATTTCTCCTGGATTGCAAATGTCCTCTCGGGTGCATGTTCCGGATGTATCTATTCGTATGGGTGATTACCGTTTTCTGGCTTCTCCGGTTGTTCTCGGCAACTCCGACATTGATCTTATTATTGGGATGGATTGGCTCTCCAAGCATGATGCAAACATTGATTGTGCAAATAAGGAAGTCAAGCTTACTCATCCTGACGAAGACGTGATTATCTTCGCCTCTCGAGATAACACAATCAAGCTATTCTCTCTCAATGACAAGGGCGAGATTAATGCCATCTCTCAAATTCCGGTGGTCAATGAATATGAAGATGTTTTCCCTGAAGAGCTTCCAGGCATGCCTCCGCATCGTCAAGTTGAATTCGTCATTGAACTCGAGCCCGGTACCGAGCCAGCATGTCAGCGTCCGTACAAGATTTCCCCTAATGAGTTGAAGGAGCTGAAGAAACAACTCGATGAGCAAGAGCGTATGGGTCTAATCAGGCCTAACACTTCTCCTTGGGGCTGTGGTGTTCTATTTGTTAAGAATAAGGATGGCACGGAGCGCCTTTGCGTTGATTACCGACCATTGAATAAGAAGACAATAAAGAACAAGTATCCGCTCCCCAATATCAATGAATTGTTCGAGCAGCTCAAAGGAGCAAAGGTGTTCTCAAAGCTCGATCTCCGGATGGGTTACCACCAGATCCGTATCCATGAAGAAGATATTCACAAGACCGCATTCAGAAAAAGCTACGGCTCCTATGAATACATGTCCATGTCTTTTGGCCTCGCAAATGCTCCACCCACCTTCTCGAGGATGATGCACATCATATTCAACCCCTACACCAATGAATTTGTTCTCGTCTATCTGGATGATATCTTGGTATTCTCCAAGAATGAAGAAGACCATGCCAAGCACCTCTGTTTGGTCCTGGACAGGCTCCGTGAACACAAGTTCTATGCGAAATTCTCCAAGTGTGAATTCTGGCTGGATAAGGTCTTATATCTTGGCCATATCATCTCTGCTGAGGGTATTTCTGTCAACCCCAAGAAAGTTGAAGCTATTGTCAACTGGGAACCCCCGCAGAACGTCAAGCAACTCCGAAGCTTCCTTGGTTTCGCTAGCTATTGCAGAAGGTTCGCTGAGAACTTCTCCAAGATTGCCAAGCCTCTCTCAAACCTGTTGCAGAAGAATGTCAAGTACAACTGGACTCCTGATTGTGATCTGGCATTCAAAACACTCAAAGAGAAGCTCATTTCTGCTCCGGTTCTTACTCCTCCGGATGAGTCCAAGCCCTATGAAGTATTCTGTGATGCTTCTCTACAAGGACTTGGTGGTGTTCTCATGCAAGACAAGAAGATTGTGGCATACACTTCTCGTCAATTGAAGCCAAATGAGAAGAACTACCCCACACATGATCTCGAGCTAGCAGCAGTGGTACATGCCTTGATCACGTGGAGGCACCTTCTGTTGGGCAGAAAAGTGGACATCTTCACCGATCACAAGAGCTTGAAGTACATCTTCACACAGCCTAACCTGAACCTTCGCCAGACTCGTTGGGTTGAGATGATCCAAGAGTATGATCCAAGCATTGAATACACACCTGGCAAGGCCAATGTCATTGTAGATGCCTTGAGCAGAAAGGCATATTGCAATAGTCTCCTTCTCAAGCCGTTTCAGCCTGAGCTTTTTGAATCATTCAGGAAGCTCAACCTCCAAGTTGTTCCGCAAGGCTTTCTTGCAAATCTTCAAGTTACTCCTACCTTGGAAGACCAGATCCGTGAGGCCCAACTTAGTGATGCTATGGTGCAGAAAGTGAAACATGGTGTTGCAAAGGGTACTCCCAAATACAAGTGCTATCGCGTTGATGAGAAAGACACCTTGTTCTTTGAGGATAGAATTGTGGTTCCCAAGGGTGATCTCAGGAAGCTCATAATGAACGAAGCACATAGCTCCCTCCTCTTGATTCATCCCGGAAGTTCCAAGATGTACCAAGACCTCAAGCAATCTTACTGGTGGACTCGCATGAAAAGGAAGATTGCCCAATTCGTGAATGAATATGATGTCTGCAGAAGAGTGAAGGCAGAGCATCAACGTCCAGCCGGTCTCCTCCAACCTCTTCCTATTCCCGAGTGGAAATTCGACCACATTGAAATGGATTTCGTCACTGGGTTTCCCAAGTCCAAGAAGGGAATGATGCTATCTTTGTTGTGATTGACAAGCTAACCAAAGTAGCTCACTTCCTTCCAGTCAAAGAATCCATCAATGCAGCTCAGTTAGCAGAGTTGTATACTTCCAGAATTGTTTTGTTGCATGGCATTCCTCAAGTTATCTCCTCAAACCGTGGAAGTTCGTTCACATCCAAGTTCTAGGACTCCTTTCACTCAGCTATGGGCACTAAGATCCGTTTCATCACCGCGTTTCACCCTCAGACTAGTGGTCAAGTCGAAAGAGTGAACCAGATCCTCGAAGACATGCTCAGAGCTTGTGTCATCTCTTTTGGCATGAAGTGGGAAGATCGTCAACCGTTTGCCGAGTTTTCTGACAACAACAGTTTCCGAGCAAGTGCCGGCAAAGCTCCTTTTGAAATCCTATATGGCAGAAAGTGCTGTACCCCGCTCAACTGGTCAGAGACTGGTGAACGTCAACTTCTTGGCAATGACTTGATCTCAGAAGCCGAAGAAATGTGCAAAGTCATACATGAGAATCTCAAAGCCGCTCAGTCGCGTCAAAAGAGTTACTATGACGGCAAGCATCGTGATTTGGCCTTCGACATTGGAGATCATGTCTATCTCCGTGTTTCTCCTATGAAAGGAACCCAAAGATTCGGTACCAAAGGCAAGCTTGCTCCGAGATACGTGGGCCCTTTCAAGATTCTTGGCAAAAGAGGCGATCTAGCCTACCAACTCGAGCTTCCATCCAACTTTGCAAATGTTCATGATGTGTTTCACATGTCTCAACTCCGCAAGTGCTTCAAGACACCTGAACGCACCATTCCGTTCGAGGAGATTGATCTTCAACAAGACTTATCTTATCGTGAGCACCCCGTGGCTATTCTTGAAGAAACTGAGCACAAGACCCGCAACAAGTCAATCAAGTTCTTGAAAGTTAAGTGGTCACACCATACAAACCGAGAAGCTACGAGGGAACGAGAAGATCACCTTCGTTCCGAGTATCCTTCCTTCTTCGAGTCCTAGATCTCGGGACGAGATCTTTTCGTAGTAGAGGAGAGTTTGTAATGCCCCAGATGTAACACTTTCCAATTATGGCAATATATGAACTCTGACTTCATCAATTCCATTCTGGGCTCTTCTTTCATTTCGGGTTTCTTCGTTTTGTCGTGTGCGTGTGTGCATTTCATCCATGTCATGTTATCACGTGCATTGCATTGCATTCGTGTTGTCACTTGCACCCGGTCCCACTCGCCTCTTCCCGTTGTCCGTTTCGAGTTCCGACACTCACACACGTGCCTGTGGTACCCCCGAGTCCTTCTTTCGTGTGTGTCCGTGTAACATTCCCGGAATGAGGTGAGGCTTGTCGCGCGTTGTTGTTTTGGTACGAGTAGGCCGCCAGTCAAGTTTCATCGCGTTTGGAGTTCGTTTGGTACTCCAACGGTTAACCTAGTGGGCTAAAAGTACCCCTTCCTTTTGTCCCAAGACCCCCTCCACAACAGCCCACAAACCCAGCACAACCACTTCCACCCTCTCGGTCATTGGATCGTGATCGCGTGGCCGAAAACCGCTCCTCATTTGGACCTTCCTAGCTCCCAGAAACTATAAAACAGTCCCCGTCCCCGAAATCCCGGTGCAACCCTATTTTTCCTCTCCCTCCGCGCGCCGGACACGTCCGCGCAGCCGCTGGACATGTCCGACCCGCTGCCACCTCACTCCAACCAATCAGAGGCCACGCCACCACCCGTCGGCGACCGCGCCACCACCCGCCAGCCGCCGCGCCACCACCCGCCGGCGACCGCGCCACCACCCGCCGGCGACCGCGCCACCACCCGCCGACCGCCGCGCCACCACCGCCGGCGACCGCGCCGCCACCCGCCGCCGGCACAACGCTCGCCGCTGCCACGCGCGCACCACCACGCAGTGCCGCTGCCGCCTCCACGCACCACCGCCGCCGGCCTCGCCTCCACGCAGCGCCGCCGCCGCCTCCACGCTGCCCCGCCGCACCAACTCCGGCAGCCGCCGGCGCCTCGGGCGCCGCCCCGGCCGCCACCACCGCACCGTCCTGTCGCCGGTCGCCGCCTCCGCCTTCTTCTTCCTCGTCTCCGGCGAACTCCGACGAACTCCGTGGATCTGGACGAGATCGACCACTCCATGATCCAAACACCGCCCCGCAGCCCGGATCCCTCCATCCCGCACGGATCCATCCACGTTTGACTTTTTGTGAGGTATAAAACCACTAAGTCCCAGATCTGGTATATTTTGTTGCCTCCTTTGCATGGCCGTAACTTCGTGCTCATATATCCATTTAGGGCGTGTGATATATCAAAATGATCGTGGTGATGTGCTCTTCATTTTGCTCCATTCTGGCATGCTTGTTTGAGATCATCTTGATGACCTAATCATCGTGACAAGAGTGCTACTTGTTATAAACTGGTGTTACTTGTTAATTTGATGCCATGTTTGAGATGTGATAACTTGGTGCATGTTTATCCAAATAGAGCATATGATATGTCAAAATGTTCATTGTGAAGTGCTCTACATGATGGTTGCTGTAGCATTCATGTTAGGTGTCATATTGCCATGTTAATCTCTGTTGCAAAAGTGCATGTGGCTGTTAAGTGCTGAAACTTGTTATGAGATGCTGATTTGAAGTGCTCGTTGCTATTGATGTGTTTGTCCTCATGTCACATGTCAATATGTTTTAGAAGCACCATCATATGGTCTTTGCTGTGGTGCAAACCATTTTCCATGATATGCCTTGAGGTGACTTAACCAAGCTTGTAAACATGCCATGCCAATGTTACTGTTTTATACTTAGTGAAAAAACTGCTAAGTCTGGAATCTGTTTTAACCTGATGCTATGTTTGCTTGATGCCCCACTCAATTCCATGCTTGTTTTGGAGTGGCCAATGATCATTCCTTGCTGTCCATGTTTTTTTATATCCATCCATGCCCTCACTTGCACATATGGCTTGCTGTAGATTATTTATTTCTTGCTCTTAAGTTGCTATAAATTATACGTGTCAGGTTTTTATCAGCATGATCAATTTGGTGTAGCTTGATGCTATTGATTCATGCCTCCTATGGAGTTGCTCCAACGGAGTTGTTTTCTGTAGAACATGTCTACTTCATGTCCATGCTTCTTGTTATCATGTTTGGGTGCTCTAGCGTATATATCTCTTGCTCCAAAGTTGCTATGTGGCTGTTAACTTCAGCTTTGCATTGTATCTTGTTTCGTGTGTATGTGTTGAACCGTTGCTCCGTTTTGAGTGTTCCCTATATGAAACTTGTGAGATTTTGCATGTAGTACCGTAATATCATATTGTTTACATGTTTGGAGTGTGTTTGCTTGATGTTTGGATGCATCTTGCACCGTTGCCTTGCTTGTCTTGTTTTGCTCATATCTTCTAGACCGTAGCTCCGAATTAAACAAACTTTATATGAAACTTGACTAGAATTTCGTGTAGATCATCATGGTGCATGTTAACTTGCTGTTTAACAACTTTAACTTAAGGTTTGTTCAGATCTGGACCAATTTCAAAATATGCATATGAGGACTTACCGGATTTGCTATATGTTGATTCCGGCCTCATTTAAACTTGTTGTTTTCTGTTGTTCTTGTGTGCTTCATCCCTTGCCATGTATTGCATCATATAGGCTTATACTTGCATCATGTTGTTTGTGCATTGCACCTTGTTTGATATTGTGCCATGTTGTGTTCTTGTGTTGAGTAGAGCCGGGAGCCGAGACCGAGAACGAGGGTCCTACCGAGGTTGAGTACGAGGAGCCGTCTTACGATCCCATCGAAGACTCGACAGGCAAGATGATGTAGGGTGGAACCCTAATCGGCAAATCTTTCACGAGATGGAGGAAATCCCACGATGAACACGGAGAACACAAGGGGGAACACGGAGAAAACACGAGGAGCAACGCACAAATCAACACGAATAAGGTCACACAGGTGCTAGATCCACGATACACATCAAGATGCACGATCCATAGTCAACAACGGTGGTACAAAGATAGTCTTCTCCCGGAGGAGGTCTTGATGTTCTTCTCCGTAAGGAGGTCTTGAATCCGGTGGATCTTCTCCGTGGAGGCCGCGGTCCCGTAGGAGAGGAACCACTAGGGGTTTGGTATGAGCTAACACAAAGCTAACCCTAGAATGTTTAGGTAGAGTGCTATATATAGGCTAGGAGGGGCGAAGGGGTACATGGGCCTCGGCCCACCATCATGCACGCAGGCACGGTCCGGATGATTCGGACGTTTGTCCGGATGATCCGGACTTCGGGGGTCTGGATGATCCAGGAGGGCGTCCGGATGATCCGGATGTGTCTGAGCGGCTGCAGGTGGTCCGGATGTCCGGGTCTTCGTCCGGATGTCCGGGGGTGTCCAGATGATCCGGGTCGGGTTCCGGATGGTCCGGCTTCAGCGTGGAGCTTCGGGTGTCGGGGCGCACATTGTCTGGATCGTCCGGACGTTCGGCCGGATCGTCCGGGCTGTCTGAGCCTCGGCTGTCCTTCTCCTTCTTCCTTCGATTCTTCTTGATCCTTGACTTCTCCATGGTTGCTCCCGAGGTGCCTGAGTATGCAAAGAGTCTTTGATGAGGGTAGCAGCCATGTCTCATGTGAAACAAAGTGATGTAGAGAGAGTTGTGAAGTCACCTCGGCCTCGAGAGCTCATGCTCGAGCACGTGTCATGGGTCCACTTGGCACTTGGTGAGTCGATGGTGTGTCCATGGGGATGACCTTGGGATGCTCCGCATCATCTCCCTCCCTTGGGAAAGATCCGACCTCGGATCGAAATCTTCATCACCATGGAAAGCGGAGAGATCCTTGACGTTGAAGACATCGCTCACGTTGTACTTGTCGCGTGGAAGATCGAGCTTGTAAGCATTGTTGTTGTAGCGTTGTAGCACCTTGAAGGGTCCGTCGGCTCGAGGTAGTAGTTTGGACTTGCGCTCGCGGGGGAAACGGTCCTGGCGAAGATGTAGCCATACGAGATCTCCCGGTTGGAACACCATAGGCTTCTTGTTGGCGTTGAGCTTGGACGCTAGACGATGTACTTGCCGCTCGATCATTGCCCTTGTATCTTCATGCACCTTCTTGAGATAGCTCACGCGAGCGCTTGCGTCCATGTTCGTGCGCTCTTGTAGAGGTAGAGGTAGAATGTCCAATGGAGACAAAGGGTTGAAACCATAGACGATCTCGAAGGGGGACTTGCTGGTAGTCGAATGTCTTGCGCGGTTGTAGGCGTACTCGGCGACGGGCAAGCATTGCTCCCATTCCTTGATGTTCTTCTTGATCAACACACGAAGAAGCGTCGAAAGCGTGCGGTTTGTCACTTCCGTTTGGCCGTCGGTTTGTGGATGGTATGCCGAGGAGAAGAGTAGCTTGATTCCGAGCTTGGCGCATAGAGTTTTCCAAAATTAGCTCAAGAACTTGACGTCCCGGTCCGACACAATCGTCTTTGGCACTCCATGTAGACGAATGATCTCCCTGCAAAAGAGATTTGCAACATGTGAAGCATCATCGATCTTGTTACAAGGAATGAAATGAGCCATTTTAGAGAATCTATCCACGACAACAAGCACGGAATCTTTGCCATTTTGAGTCCTAGGCAATCCAAGTACAAAATCCATGCTTATGTCTTCCCATGGATGGTATGGAATAGGAAGCGGCATGTAAAGACCATGAGATTGAGCTTTTGACTTAGCTTTGCGGCATGGAGACCATCGGTTGGTGGGGCGTGAGACGTCACGGAGCATCTTGGGCCAAAAGTAGTTCTTGGAGAGCGTAGCAAATGTCTTGTCGCGACCAAAGTGTCCCATGAGTCCTCCTCCATGCGATTCCTGCAAAAGGAGCAAACGAAGCGATGACTCGGGAATGCAAAGTTTGTTAGCTCTCATAAGATATCCATCTTTGATGTAGTAATGTTCCCAAGAAGTGTGAGTCAAACACTTAGCATAAGGATTTGCAAAGAAAGGATCATGCTCATATAAGTCTTTTATGTGCTCAAAGCCAATAACACTCAACTCAAGTTTTGTAATAAGCATGCATTTGCGTGAAAGCACATCCGCCACAACATTTTCTTTGCCTTTGATGTACTTGATGACGTAAGGAAAAGACTCAATGAACTCACTCCACTTAGCATGACGCTTGTTCAACTTAGTTTGACCCTTGAGATACTTGAGGGTCTCGTGGTCCGTGTGAAGAATGAATTCATGAGGCCTAAAGTAGTGTTCCCAAACACGCAAAATTCTCACCAAGGCATATAGCTCTTTATCATAGATGGGATAGTTAAGTTGCGCTCCGGATAGCTTTTCGCTAAAGTACGCAATTGGGCGTTTTTCTTGCATGAGCACGCCACCTATGCCGGTACCGCTAGCGTCACAATGAATCTCAAAAGGTTTATCAAAGTTCGGTAGGGCAAGAAGTGGTGTGTGCGTGATCAAATGTTTGAGCTTACTAAATGCGGTGTCTTGCGAAGGACCCCAAACAAAGGGTGCGTTCTTCTTGCTCAAGGCGTGTAGAGGCATAGCAATTGTGCTAAAGTCCTTCACAAAACGTCGATAGAAACCTGCTAAACCAAGAAAGCTACGCACTTGTTGGAGATTCGTTGGTTGAGGCCAAGTTTTAATAGCTTCAATTTTAGTTTCATCAACGTGAACACCTTGGGAAGAAACGACGAATCCTAAGAAAACGACCTTGTCCACACCAAACGTGCACTTTTCCGTATTAGCATATAAGCGCTCTTTCCGAAGGGTTTGCAAAACCATACGGATATGTGTCACGTGGTCCTCAAGCGACTTGCTAAAAATGAGGATGTCATAAAAGTAGACCACTACAAACACTCCGATGTAGGGTCGTAGGCAAAAATGCATAAGACGCATAAATGAACCTGGTGCTTCCGATAAACCCATTGGCATGACAAGGCACTCATATAACCCAAATTTGGTTTTGAAAGCCGTTTTCCACTCATCACCCTCTTGAATGCGAATTTGGTAGTAACCACTTTTAAGATCAATTTTCGAAAAGATGGTGGCACCACATAATTCATCAAGCATGTCGTCTAAGCGTGGGATAGGATAACGATATCTAACGGTGATAGCATTTATCGGTCGGCAATCAGAGCACATTCGGAAACTTCCATCTTTCTTAGGCACAAGAATAACCGGAACGGCACAAGGGCTTAAGCTTTCACGTACATGACCTTTGTTGATGAGTTGTTGCACTTGCCGTTGTATCTCCTTGGTTTCCTCGGGGTTGACGCGGTAAGGAGCCTTGTTAGGAAGTGGTGCGCCGGGTATGAGGTCGATGCGGTGTTCGATGCCGCGAAGTGGAGGTAGACCCGGAGGTAGCTCATCGGGGAAGACGTCCGAGAATTCCTGCAACAATTGAGACAACACTAAAGGTGGAGGTGGTGAAGTGTTAGTAGGTTTTGCTTCCCCTTTGCATAAAAGCACAAGGTGAAAGACACTCGATGGGTTCTCACACACTTCTCTCATCTCACTTTTGGTGCAAATAGCACTAGTTGCTTCTTGTCGCTCATCGTGGAGTCGCTCATATTTGGCTTGTGGCTCTCACTCTCCTTTTGGTGGCTCACTCTCTCACCATTCTCTCCATGATGGTTGGTAGGTAAGTGTTTGTCGGCGGCTACTTGACTTGGTGACATGGGACGTAGCACAAACTCTTTTCCTTTCATCTTGAAGCTATAGTGGTTCATCCGTCCATTGTGCGTGACACCACGATCATATTGCCAAGGTCGTCCAAGAATAAGGTGGCACACGGACATGAGGATCACATCACACTCAAGTGTGTCCTCGTAGGCGCCTATTTTGAAGGATACTTGCACGGTGTGCTCGACTCGAAGTGTTCCGGCGTCGTTGAGCCATTGGACCTTGTAAGGATGAGGGTGCTTAGACTTCACCAAGTTGAGCTTGTCGCAAAGCTCTTCGCTTGCCAAGTTATGACAACTTCCTCCATCGATAATAACCTTGACCGAGCGTCCATTGATGCCGGCCTTGGTATGGAAAATATGACATCTTTGATCGTCATCTTGTTGATGTTGGAGTGTCAAGACCTTGGATACAACAAGATTGGGACTCGAGTCGTTGTCACAAAACACTTGATGATCTTCATCCTCATTCACTTTTCGATGCATAGCCACATGCTCAAGTGTTTCCATTTCATCGTCGCTCATTGAGTCATAAGATCCGTCGTCGTTGATTATCATGGTGCGAACGGTCTTGCACTCAAATGACTTGTGGCCTCGCCCTTGGCACTTAAAGCATTTGATGGAACTTGTCTTGGAGTTATCCTCGGTTGGAGTTGTAGATGATGAAGCTCTTGGCTTGAAGTTGTTGGTAGAAGGTGGCCGACTTGTTGTAGTCGTATTCTTGTAGCTTGACTTGTCACCGAAGTTTGTAGATGGCTTGCTAGAGGTAGGTGTAGCCGAAGTCGGTGAAGCTTGGTTGTATGAGCCGAAGTTCTTGGATGTGAACTTGGAGTACTTGAAGTCCTCTTGAACTTGTCGCTCCGCTTTGGTGGCTTGATGTACTAGCTCGAGGAGGTTGGTGTATGGTTGAAAGTCCGCAATCTTCTTGATAGGATAGTTGAGTCCATTCAAGAATCTCGCCATTGTTTGCTCTTCATCTTCCGTGATGTTTGCGCGTATCATGGCAATCTCCATCTCCTTGTAGTACTCTTCAACGGACTTTGTACCTTGCTTGAGGAGTTGTAGCTTTTTGAACAAGTCACGGTTGTAGTGTGTTGGCACAAAGCGTGCTCTCATGACTTCCTTCATTTGAGCCCAAGTGGTGATAGGAGGTTCGCCTTTTGCTTCTCTTCTCTCTATGATTTGCTCCCACCAAATGGGAACATAGTCTTGGAACTCAAGGGATGCCATTGCGATCTTCTTCTCTTCATCGAAGTTGTGAAGGCGAAAGATCTTGTCAACCTTCAATGCCCATGAGAGGTAGTCTTCGGGATCAATGCTTCCGGAAAACTTTGGCATGGTGAAGTTGAGCTTGCCATAGCAATGCTCTTCATTGTTGCCTTGCCTATTGGGAGGGCGGTCTTGATTGGGACGATTAGCAATCTCATGTTGCTCTTGGCGTAGTAGATGTCCATTGTCATTGTGTACTTGCCGAGCTTGTTGTTCTTGTTGAGTTTGTTGCTCGTGTCGTGCTCGAGGAGGAACGTCTTCTTGCATTCTTGGTTGGTGGCGCCTCTCTTGTATCTCATCGTGAAGGAATTCCTCGTCTTGATGAGTGTGTCGATTGCGGGCTGCCACATTGCGATGTGCATCACGTAATGCTCGTTGTGCCTCAAGAGCTTGACCTTCTCGGCGTTGTTGTGCTTGACGATTAGCCTCGACATCTTGTTCTTCTTGGTATTGACGTGCCCGCTCTTGTTGTTGTTGGCGTAGTCATTGCCGTTCTTGTGCTTGCTCAAGTGTGGCTTGGTTTTGGCGATGTCGACTTTCTTGCTCTTCAAATAACTCTTGTGAACTCTTGTCATGAGGTGGATTCCGGTTGTCTTGTCGAGCTTGACGTGCGGCTTGACGAAGAGTTTTTGATGTAGGGGTACTTGAGCCTTCCGTGGAGTCGTTATGTCGACTTGAGCGGCTTCGTCTTTGAGAAGATGTGGAAGAGGAACGTCGGTTGACTATCAAAGTCCGTAGCTCGTTAAATTGTGTAGACATGTTGGTGTTGATGATGTCGAATTGCTCTTTTGTTCTTGCTTCAAATTGGCGCGCGTCCTGGGCGACTTGACCAATGTACTCGCGCATAGCTTCACTTTCTTGATGGAGAGCTCGTTGGACACCGAAGAGATGTAGTTTGGTGACGTAGTTGTTTGCTTCTTGAGGATCGTCGAAGATCGGGTTGGAAGATGTACTTGGCCTATCCATCATCACAAGCAAGTGTGTGAGTGGAAGAAAGGAGAAGACGATACCAATTGTACCTTAATCGAAGTTGAAAATGGATCAATGATCACTCAATAATGTAACCCGGAAATAGCACTATTGGTACCACTTCGTGTCGATTCTCACACCTACACAAGTAAAGCTTTGAGAGGAGTTTGGTTAGGATGGTGGCAAAATTCCATGTAAAAAGTGAGTAAGATTCAATGATGTTGAAAATGATTCACAATTGGCTCATGCAACAAGTAGATTACAAGCAATAGGTAGCACACGGAACACACGCACGGATAGATAAATGTGGTTGTGCAACCAAGGTGAGCGAAAATGTGGAAACCACGGAAAATGCTCGTGTTGCACAACGCTAGAGAGACGCTAACCGATTGCTTAATAGGCGGATACGCACTTGTGCACGACCTATAAGGGCAATGTAACGGCTTCCTATCACAAGTATGCTATGAGTGTATGATGTGCCGATGCTTTGAGCACAAGGTGAAGTATTGCTATCTCATATGATCTCTTTGGATGCAAGGCGTATGATGCTATTTTGCTTTTGTGTGTAAGCTTTGGGTGGCTCTTTTGCTTAAAAGCTTTTGAGCTCTTTCTTTGGCCACTTATGCATGCTTCTCGAATCAAGGTAGCTATTGTATATGCGGAACACTCTTGTGTCACACGTAGAGATGATGATGTAATGTGCAATGTTTATGACTATCACTAATGTGCACAAGTGACGTGGCCCGACAATACTCAAATGGCTAGTCTCGGTAGGAAAGCTATGCAAAATGGTCGATGAGGGTCTATCAATGCAATTGCGAGGTAGTAAACGAAGTGTCGTCGGTGTTACTGTCCTTGTCAAGGTTGAGTGGTGGTCTTGTCGATGCCGTTCCGCTCCGAGATAGCTGAAACACAAACGGAAACAGAGTAAACCACAGCTCAAATGATCCAAGACACAAAGGGGTAAGACCGTAGTGGTGGTGGGGATGGGTATGTCGAGGGTATAGCGGAACAGGTGGCTAGGGTTGTTGCGGTGGCGGAAACGGGTGCGTGAAAATCTGCAAAATGCAGTTTCGTCAGGGTTGGCCGGATGATCTGGGTGTTTGGCCGGATGATCCGGGCGTTGCCGGATGATCCGGATGGTCAGCCGGATGATCCGGGTTTGTCAAAATCTCCGGGGTGAGCTCGGGGAAGATGAAAAAAAGGGGGATTTGATTTTTTTTCTCGGTTTTTCGGAGGTTTTTGAGGGTGGGGAAGGTGGGGAAAAGGGTACTCCACTTGTCACACAACTCAACCACGGATCACAAACAACAAAATCTCATCAAAACACACAAATCACAAAAAAATTTGTGGGGCTATTTTTGTGGAGATTTTCGAATTTGGACGAAAAACAACAAAAACAAGCTAGAAAACAAGATGTGGGGCTCCAAATTCGTGATCAACCTAGGCTCATGATACCATAGATGATGTAGGGTGGAACCAGGATCGGCAGATCTTTCACGAGATGGAGGAAATCCCACGATGAACACGAAGAACACAAGGGGGAACACGGAGAAAACACGAGGAGCAACGCACAAATCAACACGAATACGGCCACACAGGTGCTAGATCCACGATACACATCAAGATGCACGATCCATAGTCAACAACGGTGGTACAAAGATAGTCTTCTCCCGGAGGAGGTCTTGATGTTCTTCTCCGTAAGGAGGTCTTGAATCCGGTGGATCTTCTCCGTGGAGGCCGCGGTCTCATAGGAGAGGAACCACTAGGGGTTTGGTATGAGCTAACACAAAGCTAACCCTAGAAAGTTTGGGTAGAGTGCTATATATAGGCTAGGAGGGGCGAAGGGGTACATGGGCCTTAGCCCAACATCATGCACGCACGCACGGTCCGGATGATCCAGACGTTTGTCCGGATGATCCGGGCTTCAGGGGTCCGGATGATCCGGGAGGGTGTCCGGATGATCCGGATGTGTCTGAGCGGCTGTAGGTGGTCCGGATGTCCGGGTCTTCGTCCGGATGTCCAGGGGTGTCCGGATGATCCGGGTCGGGGTCCGGATGGTCCGGCTTCAGCGTGGAGCTTCGGGTGTCGGGGCGCACATTGTCCGGATCGTCCGGACGTTCGTTCGGATCATCCAGACTCTGGCCGGATCGTTCGGACGTTCGTCCGGATCGTCCCGGCTGTCTGAGCCTCGGCTGTCCTTCTCCTTCTTCCTTCGATTCTTCTTGATCCTTGACTTCTCCATGGTTGCTCCCGAGGTGCCTGAGTATGCAAAGAGTCTCTGATGAGGGTAGCAGCCATGTCTCATGTGAAACAAAGTGATGTAGAGAGAGGAGTGAAGTCACCTCGGCCTCAAGAGCTCGTGCTCGAGCACGTGTCATGGGTCCACTTGGCACTTGGTGAGTCGATGGTGGGTCCATGGGGATGTCCTTGGGATGCTCCGCATCACAAGATGACCTGACCCAGATATCATTACTATCTTTGCCTATTGCTAGATGTCTCGCTCTTTAGCTTATTGCCTCGATGCCCATGTTTGTTTGTCAGCCTCCTATTGTAGCCATGAATCTCTCTAACCACCCAACCTAGCAAACCTTTGTTTGGCTACGTAAGCTTCGCTCAGCCCCTCTTATAGCATTGCTAGTTGCAGGAGAAGATTTGAAGATTCTTGCTTCATGTTGAAGTTATTGTTGGGATATCACACTATATAATCTGTTAAACTAAATCATCTATATATTGGTAATGGGTGGAAGGCTAAGCCTCTCGCTTGGTGTTTTGTTCCACTCATGCCACCCTAGGAACCGTTTAAACCGGTGTTATGTTCCTTGATTATGCGTCCCTAACACGGTTGGGGTTATGGGACCCCCTCGATAACCCGCTTAGCGCTAAAGCTTTTCCAGCGAGGCCCGACTTTGGTTTTACATTTGCCTAACAACTAAAACTTGCCGAGGGAGTAATTAACCCGATGATTTATTAATCAACCCCCTCGGCCAGTGCTCGTTTTGACTGTTGGTCCAAACTAGAGCCACTTGCGGTGCCACCCAGTTCGCTGGGGTCTTCGATTGCTGTACGTATTGCTCATCCGGTCGTGGCCTGAGACTAGATACGCGCGGCTACTGTCAGGGTGTCGGCACGCCGGGAGGTCTTTCTGGATTAGTTTTACCTTGGTCGGAATATTTTGAGCACGGGATTCCGAGAATACTCAGGTCTTCCCACCTTGGAGTTGTGACTCCGCAGATTGTGAGCTTGTGATGGGCTAAGTTGGGACACCCCTACAGGGTTTTGAACTTTCGAAAGCCGTGCCCGCGGTTATGTGGCAGATGGGAATTTGTTAATATCCGGTTGTAGAAAACTTGACACCATGTTTAGAATACACTACCAGCGTAAGTAACCGTGATGGTCGCTTTCCGAAGGGGTTCGGGAAGTGAACACGGTGGGGTTATGATTGACGTGCTTAGATAGGATCACTTCGTGATCACTTTGACGTCCGCGGCACTTCTCTTCTCGCTCTAAACACGTAAGCTAGTGCTAGTGCAGCCGCAACCTTTATTCTTCAGCCTTGTTCCACACCCAAGGCTTAGATAGTTTTGCTACCCGGGAACAGGATTGCTGAGTCCTCCGTGGCTCACAGATTCTACACCACACCAGATGTAGGTACCATGGTGAACTACACAGGTGATGGCATAGAGCTGTACTGGGAGTTCGACGAAGAACGTGGGCGATACTACGTGTCTTACCCAGAGGATCAGTAGTGGGTTCTACTAGGGGCGATTCGGACCTTGTGGCTTTATTTACGGTATCTTGCATTTGGATCTTCGTCCGTTGTCTGACTGTGATGTTATTTGGATGATGATTGCTTATGTAATGTACTATGTGATGTGGCGAGTGTAAGCCAACTACTCTTTTGCAATTTCATCCCTCTTTTACATGAGTCGTTCAAAGATACCATACTTGAGATCATTCTAGTATGAGCTTATACCTTTAAGTCGTGCCTCGACACGTAGGAGGTATAATCTCATACTGGGCATTACACGAAGATACTCAAGATGAAGGTGTTGCCGGAATTGCTCTTGTGTCATCCAACTCATGCGACATATTTGACTCACCAAATGAAGGAATTGGAAGATGCTTCATGCCTAAAGGCCCTAAGGTATCACACCTCGAGTATCTTGACTTTAATAGTGATGAAGATGACTTGCTAGGAGATGATGATTTACTTGTTGGTAGCAATAGTGATGGAACCTATGCTGAAAACTATGATGAAATTGCTATTAATCATGCTAATCAAGATAAAACGAATGACAATGATAAGGAGAAGGTTGAGCGTCTAACTAATGAATTAAATACTCTCAAGTTAGCTCATGAAACTACCTTAGAGGATCATCAAGAAATTTTGAGGGCTCATGAGAAGCTACGCTTTGAAAAGCTCAATCTAGAGCAAGAGCATGAGTTCTTAAAAGCAATCAATGATGATATTCGTAAGAAAAGTTGTTCTTACATTGCCAAGCGTTTACTCTTGTCTACTTACATGCCACAAGTATGATGATCTTCGTAAGAAAAGTTGTTCTTACATTGCCAAGCATTTACTCTTGTCTACTTACATGCCACAAGTAAAATCTAGCAACAAGAACAAGAAAGATTCTTCCTCTAGTAGTAACAATAATCATGCTAAATCCAATGATGTTGCTTCTAGTAGTTATCTTGATTCCACTAACGATTCTCTTAGCCAAGTTACACTTGAGCAAGAAAATAGCTTATTGAAGGGAATTATAGAGAAAGGTGTATACAAGAGCCTTGCCGGGAGTAAGCAATTTGAGGAAATTGTACGCAAGCAAGGAAGGCACCGGAAGAATCAAGGTGTTGGTTTTGAACGAAAGCTTAATGCCAATGGAGTTGAGTGGGAAAAGATCAATACCCCAAGACCAATTTTGTTCCTCAACAAGAGAAGTATGATCCTACTTCCTTCAAGGGGACACAAGCACAAGATGATCCTCCACCACAAGACCACAAGCTAAAGGGCAGGGACAAGCATCAAGAAGAGATTGATGCATTTGAAGAAGCTCCTATGGCTTTGGTCAAGTGGATTCCCAAGACTACATCAAGCTCTACTTCATCAAGTACGACTACAACTCCAATGATTCCCATCAAGTTGATGTGGATCCTGAAGAAGAAGAACTAGAGAGTTCTTGAGGGTGACTCTGTCAACATACTTCACTCATATCATCTTGGCAAGGACAACTGCAAACAACTTCCACATCTTGCACTAGTTCAAGGAGTCACAAACCCTCTTGTTGGTAAGACAAGGGACAAGGTAACCTAATTCTTTCATGGACATCGTATTGTGTGCAATTCACTCTATGTCCATGGATATCTTTGTTTGTTCCTTGTGGGACTAACCCGTGTAGGTATTGAAAGTGCAACTCACTCCAATGGATTGCTCCAAATGATCTACATCAACATTGAGCATCCACATCTTCAACATCTACATGAAGTCATCATCGACAAAACTCAAGGTTAGTTCATCCCTCTTAGGGGGGATATCACATCTAGGGGGAGCTTTACTCTAAAGATTGAGCTAAAGCAACTCTAATGGTGTGAACATAACAATGCTTTATATAAAAGTGGTAACCCCACTTGTGCTTAAACGATGAGTATGACCTATGATCAAATGTTCTCATTTGACTCCTAAGTTAATATACTCATATATAGATGACCTAGTCATCGCCAATTGCTTGATAGATGCTAGAATGTTTGTGCATGCTTTGCCACATATTTCATTTGCCATTTTGTTGTGTGAGCATGTTGGGTGCATATTTTAATCATTCGAGGACATCCATTTGTGATTGTTTGGCTCTTTTTCTTTTGCCAAATGGATGGACAAGAATGCCTAAGCACTCCCTCTAGATATCTATGCTTTTCTCGTCTCAAACTCTATTCATGCTATACATCACAAAGTTTGAATAAGTCTCTATCGGACCCACCGAGTGAGGAGCACTCAGTGTCACTGATCTGATCAGGGCTTAACTTCCAAAACCTCCACAATGCATTTCGGTCAGACCAACAAATCTCACTCGATCCCACCGAAATCATTTAGGTTGATCAGTTTTTGTATCTCGGTGAAACCAAATAAACCGTCTCGGTCCAACCGAGTTGCAACAACCCAGTGGTAAATGCATCTCGGTGCCACCAAAATAGTTTTCTTCGTCCCACCGACAGATCTGGGTATATAACTCGCGGACAGAATATTTGGAAACTTCTCCAACAGTTCTAATCTCGCACCCCAGCTCTACCACTGCCGTGGTCCAAGGATCTTCGCCATCACCTCCAACCGCCTCCTGCAGTTGGAATCCGTTGCCGCCGAGGGCATTCATCTCCGCCCCTCGTCGTCGTAGAAGATCGTCACCAAGTTAGGGTACAACTCGCTTGTTTTGTGTTCTCCAAATCTTATCCATGCACAAAACAACTTGCCATTGATCTTGCCACATTTGCAAACTTCCTATCCAACAAAACTAGTCTTTAGGGTAGATGGATTTCGAAAAACTTAGGGTTAGTTCTCTGCCGAACCCATCTCGGTCCAACCGATTTGCAAGTCTCGGTGTCACCGAGTTGGCGTAGCCATTGCACTGATACACCTCGGTCCAACCGAATTGTATCACTCGGTGAGACCGAAACTAGCAGCTTAGTGAAACCCTAGCAACTCGGAGCCACCAAAAACTACCTCGGTCTTACCGAAACAAGTATGTTTTGGCTCTGTTTTTTGCTTCGGTATCACCGAACTGGTAAACTCGGTAGTAACGAAATGGATTATGCAGAAAACTAAAGTTAAGTTTTTCAAATCAATTTTTCAAAACCAGCTGTGCTTTGTGATGCTCATCCACTCTATCTCATCTATATCTATTCACAGGGTCTGCTTGCAGTTTCAGAAATGTCAGAAGGCAGTGACAGTTAGAACATGTCAGAGGAGCAAGCACAATTGAGTGAGGGCTCTAGTCCCAACAACTGCAGCTACTATGAGAGCAGTAGAACCACTCCCAGTGACCTTCCAAAGACTGCTACCAAGTCAAGGAAGAAGAAAACTTCAGATTCAGAGGATGAAGACTTTGTAGCTGATGAGGCCACCTCAAAGAAGATAGTTGCTAGGAAGGAATATGGCACAGTTGCTTCAATCAAGCCTAGTTTGAACAAGAAAGCTCTAGCTAGGAGAGTGCCCATGTCAAAAGCCAGAGCCTCGACTCAAGAAACCATGGAGTTCACTCTTGAAACCAGAGATGATGAGCCTGCATGAGCTAAGAAAAGGGCTAGGAAAACCATATCCACAGTGGTTGGCAAGCCATCTATGAGGAATGATGGTGATGATGAGGAAGAAGAAGAGGTTGCTGCACCAGCACCTAAATCTCACAAGCTGATGGGGGATGCTATCAAGTCAGGGGATGCTCCTTCAAAGCCCAACATCGCCCCCAAAGTTGCTGCCAAAGCCACCAAGTCTGCACCCAAGAGAAACACAAGGAACATTCCAGCTGCAGAAAAGAACAAGGCTCCAATGCTTCAAGCTCATGAAGAAGAATATGAAGAGCAGGCAGAAGATAGTGACTATGATGAGTCACAAATGCTGAGAAAACTCGAGCCTAGAATTCCAGAGCATAATGATGCTCATCCTAAGGCTGAAGACATGAAACTGAGAAGAGATGCAGGATTGAGAGCATGGAGGAAGTCAGATCCCTATGCTGTAAGGAGTAGAACAGCAGTTGATTACATGTTTCACACAAAGGAGCAACAAGATTTCTATGAGACATTACTGCTTGACAAGAAGCCCATTGTTTGTGACATGAGGTGGGTGGATTGGAAGTATATTGATAAGCATGATGACTACTTTCCACATGTGCATGAGAGCTTCAGAATGACACACACTGCAAAATTTGTTGGGAAGAAGCCGACAAGATGGAATGATGAAATGGTGATGCAATTCTACTCCACTGCCCATTTCTATCCAGATGGGAGAATTGCATGGATGACTAAAGGCACCAAGTATTAGTCCACAATTTCTGAATGGGCTGCTATGAAAGGTGCTCTAGCTGAGTTAGGAGATGATCTAGATATCTATGCTAAGGCTAGGATGAGCCATGACTCCATGCAAAACATGTACAAGCCTATCACCAATGAATACAAGAGTCAATCCAAGTTTGGGTTAGTGTATTATCTATTGGTTGGACTTGTCACCATCAACACCATTCTGAGACACACTTTGCTGCCAAAGTCTGGAGATGACAGGATGATCAAAGGACACTCCATTAACTTGGTTCACCACTATGATGTGCTGAAGAAGTTCAAGGTCATGAGTCTGATTGTAGAGACAATCAAGAGGAAAACTGCTAACCAGAAGAGATCTTGTGGATATACCCCACATATTCAGACACTCATTAACTCTAGAGTGGGCACAGACACATATCTGCTTGATAGGAGGCACTTGCCCCTAAGGCCTGAATTTGAGAATAATGAGGTGGTGATGGATCCTACACACTCCTCATCTACACAAGCATCAGAGGCATACAGGAAAGAACAAACTACTCAGCAAGCTCAAGCATCTACCCAGGTAGTCAACATTTCAAGCCTAAAGTCAAAGAGTGACCAGATGACATATCTTCTTGAAGCTACAATGAGGATGGAGAAAGGATTGGCCACCCTGACTCAGAATCAAGCTAGCCTAGAGAGGATCATTCAAGATAAGTTCCACGCTCTTGACACTAAGGTGACAGTGCAAACCATCGTGCAGAAGCTCAAGCGAGATACAGACAGAGCAAGAGTTGCTGCTGGAGTGAGTACTGACAGGGATGAGGAGGATGCTACCAGATTTCAGAAGGTGCCCCAAGGACAGAGGACTGAAACAGTGTTAGTGGGAGACGTGAGACCCACTCAGTCTGCCCCAGCCGCTGCTTCCCAGGGAGTCACACATGCATAAACTCCACCGGCCCCTCAGACATCAGTTGATATCTTTGCAGAAGGAGTTCTCTCAACGCCATCTACGCACACTGAAGACAACAGCCAGAAGACCCCTTCAGGAGCTCCAGGAGATGCCTAGGGAGACGCATAGCCTATGTATATTTTGAACTTTTTGGTAACTTGTTGCCAAAGGGGGAGAAATATATATAGATCATATAGGCTTCGAGAGAGAGAGAGAGAGTTCTGCCTTTTATTGCATTTGGTTTTTGCTACTATCTTTTGGCGATGTTACTTGAATGATACTTGTGTGTGAGATGCTACATTTATGGTTGTGATTGATCATACTTTGCTTGGATGATATATCTATGTGATCATTTGCAATTGCCTTGGTGATGAGTACTTGTTATTCACTTATTATCCCTTTGAGTGCTCCTCCAAGATGTATGTGATGTGTGAGATGTGACCCATGATCCTATATAGTTGTGCATTTGCATTCAAACGCAAATATTTAATAATGCACAAATTTAGGGGGAGATCTTGCTTATCACATACTTCTCAAAGCAACAATATATTTCATTCTTTTACCATTTGTCGAAGCTTTGATCTATATGTTGTCATCAGTTACCAAAAAGGGGAGATTGAAAGTGCAACTAATCCCTGGGTGGTTTTGGTAATTTATAACAATATATAGCTCAATGAACTAATGATTCCTCAAGCTAAATATTTCAAGAAAGTTCAATGAATGGCATGGCTATTGTGGATATGTGGACCCCTCAAAAGCGAAGGAAGCAAGTTTGGAAAAAGCTCAAGACTCTACCTTTTCACTTTTAGTGATCCAAGATCACATTCAGTCCTTAGGAAAGCCAATACTATTAAAAGGGGATGAGGTGTTGCTTAATGAGTTGGTTGTTCACAATGCTTGATGATATGCTCCAAAACCCTCACACAACCTCTCCACTCCAAACAAGTCAAAACCAAAATGCCAAACTCGGACTCACCGATTTCCATATCCAGTCCCACCGAGTTTCCTTTGACTTAGCCAGAGCCATAAACCCTAACATTTCGGTCTCACCAATATAGGCTTTCAGTCTCACCAAGATGGTTCTATAAACTCTCTGTTACAGGATAATTTATTTTGATAATATCGAGTTCATTAATCAGTCACACCGAGTTTAGGTTGCCAACTCTCTGATGACTTAACCCTAGCCTTCGGTCCCACCGAGATGTCTCAGTCGGTCCCACCGAGATTCCTAACGTTCACATATTTGAACCTTTCGGTCAGACCGAGTTCACTGAATCGGTCCCACCAAGTTGGCCAAAATGCGTGTAACGGTTGGATTTTGTGTGGAGGCTATATATACCCCTCCACCCCCTCTTCATTCGTGGAGAGAGCCATTAGAACAAGCCTACACTTACACTACTCATTTTTGAGAGAGAACCACCTACTCAAGTGTTGAGATCAAGACATTCCATTCCTACCACATAAATCTTGTTCTCTAGCCTTCCCCAAGTTGCTTTCCACTCAATCTCTTCTTCTACCATATCCAAATCTGTGAGGAACTGTTTGAGTGTTGGGGAGACTATCATTTGAAGCATTTGAGCAAGGAGTTCGTTATCAACACACCATTTGTTACCTTTTGGAGAGTGGTGTCTCCTAGATTGGTTAGGTGTCACTTGGGAGCCTCCGACAAGATTGTGGAGTTGAACGAAGGAGTTTGTAAGGGCACGAAGATCGCCTACTTCATGAAGATCTACCCTAGTGAGGCAAGTCCTTCGTGGGTGATGGCCATGGTGGGATAGACAAGGTTGCTTCTTCATGGACCCTTTCGTGGGTGGAGCCCTCCGTGGACTCGCGCAGCCGTTACCCTTCGTGGGTTGAAGTCTCCATCAACATGGATGTACATAGTACCACCTATCGGAACCACGACGAAAACATCCGTGTCTACACTTGCATTTGCACTCTCCAAACCCCTCCCTTTACCTTCATATGCAATGATTTACATTCCGCTGCTATACTCTTAGAATTGCATGTGTAGGTTGATTGCTTGACTTGTGATAAGTTGCTAAAATCTGCCAAGAATTAAAATTGGGAAAAGGCTAGATTTTTATTTGGTCAAGTAGTCTAATCACCCCCTCTAGATATACTTTCGATCCTTCACTTTTCCATGAATTTGTGATCCATGCTTTGCATTACACATGATGATTGATTCCACTACTTGTATGTGCATTTGCAAGCTTGGTGGAGATATTACTTGCTATTGCCATGTTTGATTTGGACCCAATGCCTATGATGATACTTCGATCTTACTTTGTATTCGTGCTTGCAATATGTCATGTGCATTACATATCCCTCCTATTTGCTCACATGACATGACTTCCATGTTTACTTATAGTATGTTGCATCTTCGCACTACTAGCTTGATTGACTTGCTTGCCTCACACATGTTGAACAATTGCTCTTTCCATCGTGTTGAGTGCCACCAAATCTTCACTACACCTTATGCATGTTATGTTGGGATGGTCTTGCACTTTCCCTATGTGTTTTGACATGTCATTATATTTGGTGTTGTGAATGATTCATATGCACACCATAGACCATTTGTTGAGTGCTTAATGCATGCTTGCTATGAGCTTGAGGTAGATGTTTATTCTCTTGTCACACATATTTGCATCGCGACCTCACATTCACATGCTTATCTCCATGATGTCTTTGATTTTGCTCAATTTATGTGCTTACATGCCATGTCACAATCCTTTGTCACACCATATGCTATGCTTGATGATGACACTTGTTTGGTGAATCACCTCTTGAATGTTTGGTTTTGCACTAACGCTAACCACAATTGTTTTTCCAAGTGTTTGTTGTACATGCTCTTTTGAAGGAATCACAAGACGGCGCCACATTGGAGAGTGCCCATTTTGAGCTTCAACATGAAGAGTGATTGGTGGTCATCCACTTCTACTCGGTGACACCCTCTCCTTCCCATGGTGATGAAGATCACGATCCGTGGACGGATCTCTCCCAAGGGGGGGGGGAGATGATGCAGAGCATCCCTCGCTCATCCCCATGGACGTTCTGTCACCACCACAACCACGAAGGAAACCAATGACAAGAGCACACGCACGTGCCATCGAAACCGAGGCTAACTCTTTCCTCTTCAAGTTTCATTTGGATTCACATGAGAGTCGGGTTCTACCTCAAATGGAAACTCTATGCATTCTTAGGTACGAACAAAATGACCATGATGAGGATAAGACGGAGACCCAAGTACCCAAGGAGAAGAAGGAGGAGGAAAGCCTCGGGAAGCGCCAAGGAGAAGAGGCCCTGGACTGGCCCTCTGGTCACCCCGGGTGCCTGACCAACATGGCCCCGGGTGCCCGGCCAGAACCTGGGCCTCGCCCAGCCAGCCCCGGGTGCCCGGGCCCTCAACCCGGGGTGCCCGGCCCCCCTCGCGCCAGCCACCTTGGGTCCTACAGCCGCCGGCCCCGGGTCCCGGCCAAATGGCCCCGGGTGCCCGGCCCCTCATCTGGCGCTGCCATCTGCCGCCCCGGGTGTCCTCAGCCCCCGGGTGCCCGACCTCCTTCAGCCGCCAGCCGACGACCGGCCTGACCGCCACTGGTGCCTGGCCTCCCTCCATGGTGCACCCCGGGTGCCCGGACTCATACCCCCGGGTGCCCGGACGACTCCTCCCAGCGACCCCCGGGTTCCCGGACTAATATTACCCCGGGTGCCCGGCCCCCCTCACCGTGCATGTGTGCATTTCGAGTTAATTGACCCTTGTGCCCCTCTTTCCCTCTTATTTCATCCCTAGCCTTTATATACTCTTGAGCTAGCTCATTAGAGAGGATAACAAAGCATATGTGATATATTGAGAGAGCTTTGCTCATCTACCTCTCCTCTTGGAGGTCAAGACCTCCTAGGAGAAGAATCCTTGTGGATTACAAGACCTCCTCTTGGAGAAGACTATCATCAAGAATTCATCTCCTTTGGATTGGGAAGAACTTTACCCTAGTGCTATTTTCCTTGGATGGTTCATGTATTCTTGTGGATCTATGTGTTTGCCACTCTAGTGGATGTGTGATTGGGTTTGTTTGGAGTAATATCCCTTGTGTGTTCTTGTGTTCTTGCTCCTTTTCCCCCTCCAAGTGTGAAAAGATCTCCCCTAGGATTTCACCCTACAACATTGTGCCCTTCTCAGCCCACCTATGGTGCCCATCTTGTAGTATATAAGTCATTTTTACCTAAAATAATTAAGGATAGGACTTTCTAGACGGAGCGCCACAGTCTCGAGGCGAAACTTGTGCAGGAGCACTTTTGCCCTTCGGCGGAGCGATTCTGTCGGGGGAACTTCCCTCCCAGAGGGGGAAATCATCGTCATCATCATCACCAACAATCCTCTCATCTTTGGGAGGCCAATCTTCATCAACATCTTCAACATCACCATCTCCTCTTAAACCCTAGTTCATCTCTTGTGTTCAATCTTTGTACCGGAACCTCAGATTGGTACTTGTGGGTGACTACTAGTGTTGATTACATCTTGTAGTTGATTACTATATGGTTTATTTGGTGGAAGATTATATGTTCAGATCCATTGTGCTATTTAATACCCCTCTGATCTTGGGCATGTTTATCACTTGTGAGTAGTTACTTTAGTTCTTGAGGTCACGAGATAAATCATGTTGCAAGTAATCATATGAACTTGATATGTGTTCGATATTTCGTTGATATGTATGTTGTGATTCCCTTAGTGGTGTCATGTGAACATCGACTACATGACACTTTGGGCCTAAGGGAATGCATTGTGGAGCAGTTATTAGATGATGGGTTGCTAGAGTGACAGAAGCTTAAACCCTAGTTTATGCACTACTTCGTAAGCGACCGATTTGGACCCAAATGTTTAATGTTATGGTTAGATTTTATCTTAACACTTTTCTCGTAGTTGCGGATGCTTGCGAGGGGGTTAACCATAAGTAGGAGGTTTGTTCAAGTAAGAACATCACCTAAGCACCGGTCCACCCACATATCAAATTCTCGAAGTAACGAACACAAATCAAGCCAATATGGTGAAAGTGATTAGATGAAATTCCCGTGTACTCTTAAGAACACTTTGCTTATTATAAGAAACCATTTTGGCCTGTCCTTTGCCACAAAAGGATTGGGCTAACTTTCTGCATACTATTTACCATTACCGTTACTTGCTCGTTGCTACTTCTCGAGCTTGCGTTGTTTACCCTCGAAGAGGAAAGGGTGATGCAACACAGTAGCATAAGTATTTCCCTCAGTTTTTGAGAACCAAGGTATCAATCCAGTAGGAGACCACGCGCGAGTCCCTCGTACCCACACAAACAAATAAGAACCTTGCAACCAACGCGATAAAGGGGTTGTCAATCCCTTCACGACCACTTGCAAAAGTGAGATCTCATAGAGATGATAAGATAATATTTTTGGTATTTTTGATATGTAGATTGAAAGTAAAGATTGCCAAACAAAAGTAAAGTAAAGATAAATAGTTGATGGAAGATTAATATGATGAAGATAGACCCGGGGGCCATAGGTTTCACTAGTGGCTTCTTTCATGATAGCAAATTTCTACGGTGGGTGAACGAATTACTGTCGAGCAATTGATAGAAAAGCACATAGTTATGAGAATATCTAGGCATGATCATTGTATATAGGCATCACGCTCATGACAAGTAGACCGAAACAATTCTGCATCTACTACTATTACTCCACACATCGACCGCTATCCAGCATGCATCTAGAGTATTAAGTTCATAAGAACAATAACGTCTTAAGCAAGATGACATGATGTAGAGGGATAAACTCAAGAAATATGATATAAACCCCATCTTTTTATCCTCGATGGCAACAATACAATACATGCCTTGCTGCCCCTGCTGTCATTGGGAAAGGACACCGCAAGATTGAACCCAAAGCCAAGCACTTCTCCCATTGCAAGAACTACCGATCTAGTAGGCCAAACCAAATCGATAATTCGAAGAGACTTGCAAGGATATTGAAATCATGCATAAAAGATTTCAGAAAAAAATCCAATATTGTTCATAGATAATCTTGATCATAAACCCACAATTCATCAGATCTCGACAAAAACACCGCAAAAAGAATTACATCGAATAGATCTCCACGAAGATCGAGGAGAACTTTGTATTGAGATCCAAAGAGAGAGAAGAAGCCATCTAGCTAATAACTATGGACCCAAAGGTCTGTGGTAAACTACTCACAACTCATCGGAGAGGCTATGGTGTTGATGTAGAAGCCCTCCGTGATCGATACCCCCTCCGGTGGAGCTCCGGAACAGGCCCCAAGATGGGATCTCACGGGTACAGAAGGTTGCGGCGGTGGAATTAGGTTTTCGTGGTGCTCCCCGATGGTTTCATGGTACGTAGGTATATATAGGAGGAAGAGGCACGTCAGGGGAGCCATGAGGGGCCCACGAGGGTGGGGGGCACGCCTACCCCCTGGGCGCGCCCCCTACCCTCGTGGCCGCCACGTTCGCTTCCTAGCGTGTACTCCAATTCTTCTGTGTTGGTATTGTTCCAAAAATGACTCTCCCGAAGGTTTCATTCCGTTTGGACTCCGTTTGATATTCCTTTTGTGCGAAACACTGAAATAGGCAAAAAACAGCAATTTACACTGGGCCTTGGGTTAGTAGGTTAGTCCCAAAAATAATATAAAAGTGTATAATAAAGCCCATTAAACATCCAAAACAGATAATATAATAGCATGGAACAATAAAAAATTATAGATATGTTGGAGACGTATCACTCGTTACAAATTATCTTGCTATCAAACTATCTGTTATCGACAATTTCAGTGCTTGCACACATTACCTTGTTGAAACCCACTTGTTATTTCCTTCTGCTCCTCGTTGGATTCGAACTCTTACTTATCGAAAGGACTACGATTGATCCCCTATACTTGTGGGTCATCAAGACTCTTTTCTGGTGCCATTGCCGGGGAGTGAAGCGCTCTTGGTATGTGGAAATTGGCAAGGAAAAATTACTACGTGCTAAAATTTATTGTCACTTGTCACTGTGGAGAACAATCCTATGAGGGGTTTGTTCGGGGTTTCTTCACCTCAAGCGGAAGCACAATTAGCTGCCCCTCAACCTGCTGCACCTACTGAAAATTTTGAATATGAAATTCCTTCGGGTATGATAGAACAACTGCTAGCTAATCGTTATGCAGGAGATCGGACTGAACATCCAGATATGCATTTGATATGTGTGGATGAAATTTGTGGATTATTTAAGCTTGCAGGTTTACCGAAGATGAAGCTAAGAAGAAGCTTTTCCCTTTATCTTTGAAGGGAAAGGCATCAACATGGTATAGGCTATGCGATGATATTGGATCTTGGAATTGGAATCGCTTGAAACTCAAATTCCACCAAAAAATTTATCCTATGCATCTAGTAAATCGTGATCGAAATTATATATATAATTTTTGGCCTCGTGAAGGAGAAAGTATCACTCTAACTTGGGGAGGCTTAAGTCAATGTTATATTCATGCCCCAATCATGAGCTCTCGAGATAAATTATTATTCAGAACTTCTATGCTTGACTTTCTCGTAATGATCAATCCATGCTTGATACTTCTTGTGCCGGTTATTTTATAAAGAATGTTCAGGTGGGATCTCTTAGAAAGAATTAAACGCAACTCTGAAGATTGGGAACTCTACGAAGGTAAAGAGTCAGGTATTAAGCTTAAGTTTGATTGTGTTAAATCTTTTATGAATACCGATGCTTTTCAAAAGTTTAGCACTAAGTATGGACTTGACTCTCAGATAGTAGCCTCCTTTTGCGAATCTTTTGCTACTCATGTTGATCTCCCTAAAGAGAAGTGGTTTAAGTATCACCCCCCCTATTAAAGAAGAAATCAAAGAACTGGTAGTTGCTAAAGAAGAAACTATCATTTACAATGTTGATCCAGTTGTTCCTACTGCTTATATTGAGAAACCACCTTTTCCTGTTAAGATAAAGGAGCATGCTAAGGTTTCAAATGTGGTCCTTAGAAGTAATATTAAAGCACCTAAACCCCCTGAGCAAATCAAAGTAGAACCTAGTGTTGTTATGGTTAAGGATCTCTTGGTTGATAATGTTTATGTGCATGTTATTTACTTCATCGGTGAAGCAACAAGAATTGCTAAACCCGATACAAAAGACACACATAGACCTGTTGTAGGCATGCATGTTATCTTAGTTAAAATAGGAGATCATTGTTACCATGGTTTATGTGATATAGGTGCTAGCATAAGTGCTATTCCTTTTACTCTCTATCAAGAAATTATGAATGACATAGCACCCGCTGAAATAGAAGACATAGATGTTACTATTAAACTTGCCAATAGAGATACCATCACTCCACTTGGGATTGTTAGAGATGTTGAGGTCTTGTGTGGGAAAACAAAATATCCTACTGATTTCTAGTCCTTAGTTCCCCACAAGATGACTTTTGTCCCATAATATTTGGTAGGCCTTTCTTGGACACTGTCAATGCTACTATAGACTGTACTAAACAAACTATGGGTGTTAGCTTCGGTGATGAGTCTCATGACTTTAATTTTACAAGTTTAGTAGAAAACCTCATAAAAAAGAATTGCCTAGTAAGGATGAAATAATTGGCCTTTCTTCTATTGCTGTACCTCCTACCGATCCTTTAGAGCAATATTTGCTAGACCATGAGAATGGCTTGCATATGCATGAAAGAAATGAAATAGGTAGAATTTTCTTTGAACAACAACCTCTTCTTAAGCACAACTTACCTATTGAAACTCTAGGAGGTCCTCCTCCACCTAAAGGTGATCCTATGTTTGAATTAAAGCAATTGCTTGACACTTTGAAATATGCTTATCTTGATGAGAAGAAGACATATCCTGTTATTATTAGCGCTAACCTTTTAGAACATGAAGAAGAAAGATTATTGAAAATTTTGAGGAAGTACCGAGCTGCTATTGGATATACTCTTGATGATCTTAAGGGCATTAGTCCCACCCTATGTCAGCATTAGATTAATATGGAACCTAATGCTAAACCCGTTGTTGATCACCAACGTCGTTTAAATACGAAGATGAAGAGTGGTAAGAACGGAAATATTAAAACTTCAGGAAGCAAGTATAATCTATCCCATAGCTGATAGTAGATGGGTAAGTCATGTTCATTGTGCCCCGAAGAAGGGAGGTATTACCGTTGTTCCTAATGATAAAAATGAACTTATTCCACAAAGAATTGTTAGAGGCTATATAATGGTAATTGATTTCATAAAATTAAACAAAGCAACTAGAAAAGATCATTACCCTTTGCCTTTTATTGATCAAATGCTAGAGAGATTATCTAAGCACACACACTTTTGCTTTCTTGATGGATATTCCGGTTTCTCTCAAATACATGTCTCACAACCTGATCAAGAAAATACCAATTTTACTTGTCCCTTTGGAACCTATGCTTATAGACGCATGCCTTTTGGTTTATGCAATGCACCTGCTACATTCCAAAGCTGTAGGACTGCTATATTCTCTGATTTTTGTGAAAAGATTGTTGAGGTTTTCATGAATGACTTTTCTGTTTATGGGAAGTCTTTTGATGATTGTGTAAGCAATCTTGCTAGAGCTTTACAAAGATGTGAGCAAACTAATCTTGCCTTGAATAGGGAGAAGTGCCGCTTTATGGTTAACGAGGGTATTGTTTTGGGCCATAAAATTTCTGAAAGAGGTATTGAGGTGGACCAAGCTAAGGTTGATGCAATTGAGAAAATGCCATGTCCTAAAGATATTATAGGTATTCATAGTTTCCTTGGCCATGCTGGTTTCTATAGGAGATTTATCAAAGACTTTTCTAATATTTCTAGGCCTCTTACAATTTTTTTGCAAAATGACATTCCATTTCTATTCGATGATGACTGTGTAGAAGCCTTTGAAACACTCAAAAAAGCCTTGATTTCTGCACCTACTGTTCAACCACCTAATTGGAACTTGCCTTTTGAAATCATGTGTGATGCTAGTGACTATGCTGTTGGTGCTGTTCTAGGACAAAGAGTTGATAAGAAACTAAATGTTATTCACTATGCAAGTAAAACTCTAGACAGTGCACAGAGAAATTATTCTACTACTGAAAAAGAATTTCTAGCATTTGTGTTTGCTTGCGATAAATTCAGATCCTATATTGTGGACTCAAAATTAATTGTTCACGCTGATCATGATGCTATAAAATATCTTATGGAAAATAAATATGCTAAACCTAGACTCATTAGGTTGGTTCTTTTGCTACAAGAATCTGATTTACATATTACTGACAGGAAAGGAGCTGAGAAACCCCGTAGCTGATAACTTGTCTAGGTTGGAAAATATTATTGATGACCCACTACCTATTGATGATAGTTTTCTTGATGAGCAATTGGCTGCAATAAATGTTTCTAAAAGCACACCTTGGTATGCTGACTATGCTAATTATATTGTTGCTAAATACATACCTCCTAATTTCACTTACCAACAAAAGAAAAAAAATTCTTCTACGATTTAAGACATTTCTTTTAGGATGACCCACATCTTTATAAAGAACGAGTAGATGGTATTATTAGACATTGTGTACCTGAGCATGAACATGAACAAATCCTACCGAAATGTCACTCTGAAGCTTATGGAGGACATCATGCGGGAGACAGAACTGCTCACAAGGTATCACTATCTGGTTTTTATTGGCCTACTCTCTTCAAGAATGCTCGTAAGTTTGTCCTATCTTGTGATGAGTGTCAAAGAATAGGTTATATCGGTAAGCGTCAAGAAATGCCTATGAATTATTCACTTGGTGTTGAACCATTTGATGTTTGGGGATTTTATTATATGGGACCTTGTCCTTCCTCTAATGGGTATACTATTGGTTGCTGTTGATTATGTTACTAAGTGGGTATAAGCTATTCCAACTAGTAGTGCTGATCATAACACCTCTATTAAAATGCTTAAGGAAGTTATTTTCCCAAGGTTTGGAGTCCCTAGATATTTAATGACTGACGGTGGTTTACACTTTATTCATGGTGCTTTTCGTAAAATGCTTGCCAAGTTTGATGTGAATTGCATCCCCTATCATCCTCAATCTAGTGGTCAATTTGAACTTAGCAATAGAGAAATAAAATTAATATTACAAAAGACCGCCAATAGGTCTCGAAAGAATTGGTCCAAGAAATTGGAAGATGCACTTTGGGCCTACAGAACAACTTATAAATATCCTATGGGTATGTCTCCTTATAAAATGGTTTATGGAAAGGCTTGTCATTTACCTCTTAAGTTAGAACATAAAGTATATTGGGTAATTAAAGAACTCAATTATCATTTCAAACTTGCCTGTGAAAAGAGGTTATTTGATATTAGCACTTTACATGAATGGAGAATCCAGGCCTATGAAAATGCCAAGCTTTTCAAAGATAAAGTTAAGAGGTGGCACGATAAAAGAATTCAAAAGCGGGGATTCAAAGTGGGTGAATATGTTTTATTGTATAACTCTCGTTTTAGATTCTTTACAGGAAAACTTCTCTCTAAATGGGAAGGACCTTATATTATGGAAGAGGTTTATCGTTCTGGAGCCATCAAAATAAATAATGCCGAAGGTACAAACCCGAAGGTGGTCAACGATCAAAGAATCGAACATTACATCTCAGGTACGCCTATTAATATTGAAAACAATATTATTCAAACCATGACACCGAAGGAACATATAAAGAAACCTTCCGGAACACTCTGGAATCATGAAATAAAGGAGGTACATGATACGGTAAGTAAACAGACTCCAAGAAATCCGTAAAAATATTTTTTGTCAGTTTTTGAATATTAGAAAAATTTGGAAAATAAGAAGCAAAAAGGAAGGCACCCCTGGTGGGCACAAGACACCTTGCCCACCTCGGGTACCTTCTGGATTCCGTTTTTCTCCCGTTTGCTTGTTTCCCAAGATAAAAAATATTTATATACCCCCGAACCTATTGACCACTGTATCATGGAGAAATCCTCTATTCTCTTTTCTTGCTGTTTTCTGTCAGATTTGTCAAGCCATGCATTATGCCTTCTTCCTCCTCCAATAACGTAGAAGACGATGCTTGGCTGATGAAGATAGAATTGAAGAGGGAGGAGCCGAAGGAAGCCAGCAAGGATGGCGAAAGGAAGGAAGCCATTGGAGACCAAGTTCTAGCAGTAGATCAAGCTCTGCCCATGGAGGAAGAAGAGGATATCCTCCAACCTTATTATGAACATCTTACCCCCATTGAAATTGAAGCTTTTAGGATCATTGAAACTATTCGTGTTCAAAACAAATATCTCACTCGTGAAAACATTTTATTGCAAGAGCACATCATTGCCCTTCGGAGCGTCATCCGTAGATTGGAGAATCTTCTGATCCTGAAGAGCAAGCTCGCTACTATCTCATCACCACCACCAACACCTTCACCACCAAAGGAGAATTGAGTATTGGGTATGTGCACTCCCCTTGGCTGTAACATCCCAATTTTCAATTTGGATGTTATCATAGATCATTCATATGCATTCATCATTTGAGCATTTTGAATTTGATTTTATTTGGAAATTGATCCAAAGACTTTAAGAAACTCAAGGACCCAAGTAAGAGAGGTGGAAGTTTTCCAAAGAGAATCCACAATATTTACTATTTCCAAGTGGGGTTGGATCAAATATTATTTTTGCCAATTTTCATTCTCAATATTTTTAAAAATAATGAGAGAAGATAATATGACTTCTTCAAAACGGAATAAAAATGTTGAAATTTGAATTTTGAGTAAAAATATTTCTATTGGATTTTTATTTGCAATTTATTTATTTTAAAATGCATTAAAAAGTTTATTTTATTTTTAGGCATTTTAGTTCAGAAAAATGCTCACGTTGTTTCAAATATTAGGAGGGAACGGTGAAAATTGTTTCTGAAATTTTTAGGTTTTTATTCGATTTTATTTTGGATTTTTTTTCTTCGCTGTGCGTATTTAAAAAAAAGTTTTTCGGATCGGGCCGACTGCGGCGAAGCCCAGCCGCCGACCCAACTCCCGCGCCGCCTTCCTCCTTCGTGGCCGGCACAGACTCCCGACGGAGTCCGGCTTCGCCACGGCCGACCACCGCCCCTCCCAGAAGAAAGGACCCCCGGGGCGCCTTTATATAGCCGGCCCGAGACCCCCTCCTCCTCAAGTCGCCACCGCTCGCCGGAGCCGATCGCGCCGCCGCCGCGCCAGCCCGCCGCCGCCGCCGCTGCTGCTGCACGCCGCCGCCGCTAGCCATCCTCACCGCCCGCCGCCACCGCCGTCCGCGCCGTCACCGCCGAAGACGCCACCACCGCCCGAACCCGCCGCCCGCCAACCCGTGACCCGCCGGAGCCCCAACCCGACCCGTTTAGGTAAAAAACGCCGCCGTTTTTTTGTTTTTGTTAAACAACGAACATCCGCTGTTTAGACCTGAAAAACGAATGTTCGTTATTTAGTGTTTTTTTGTTTTTTTGTCAGGACCTATCCACGATTTAAGTTTTTACAGATTAGTCCCTAATCTTCAAACGATCATTACTTTTTGCTCGTTAGTCGGAATTAGATGAACCAACGCCAAAATCTTCGTTTAGATCTCATCTTTCGAGTAATGCAACTTAAATATGTTTTTAAAAGTTTTTAAAATTTGAATTCAAGCCGATTTGTATTTGAACTTCTTTTGATCGTAACTTGCGTTTCGTAACTCCGTTTGAGTTGATTCTTTTTGCAAACCGAAGCTCTTGACTTAAACTTTTTGATAAGGCCAAATTCACTTAATTTTGGTAATGTTTGAAATTGTTTTCTATTGAAAGAGTATATTCACTTGTTATCGAGACTTTTTGAGATCTGTTCTTCGATTCTGTTGCATGATTGCTTATGTATGCTATTGTTTGATTGCGATAGAATTTCCTGTGTGCGAAGCGTGCTACTACGAGTCACTAGGTTTCACCGACCGCCAGCAAGGCAAGTTCATACTTTAATCATACTTTTCAATAACCAGTTTTTATTGCATTAGCTCTATCCTCAAATATTTGCATGAGTAGGACTTGGTTACTTGTGGTATTGCTGAGTAGTTCATGAGGTAGGAACCCAATGACCTGAGATCAACCCAGGGAATGTACGCTTTGTTACTTATTGCTTAGCCATGCTTGTAGACGTGGATTCCTATGTGAGATTCATGAAAGTTGTGAGTGTAATAACAACTAAGGGAATGTCTTAACATGGCAACTTTAATACACAACTGGGTGGATTGGTTGCAGGGCACCTGGAGAATCCAGTGTTGTCCTAGGATATTCCGGAGGAACCGTGTGATCATCCTATGGAATGCCACCCAGGCTCAAAGGGATCATATATCATTCATACTTAGAAACTTCCGTGTGCAGCCACAAGCCATTATGGGCTCTAGCATAGTTGAGTATGTTGTGTGAGCTCTTTCAGTGGCGGACTAGCAGATGTAGGGGAAAGTAGGTGTACCGGTCTATCCAGGGTAAAGAGTGAATGCTTCTGAAAGACTATTGATGACCCACAAGTGTAGGGGATCTATCGTAATCCTTTCGATAAGTAAGAGTGTCGAACCCAAGGAGGAGCAGAAGGAAATGATAGACAGTTTTCAGTAAGGTATTTTCGTCAGGCACTGAAATTATCGGTAACAGATAGTTTTGTGATAACGTAATTGGTAACAAGTGACAAATAGTAAAAGTAAATAAGGTGCAACAAGATGGCCCAATCCTTTTTGTAGCAAAGGACAAGCCTGGACGAACTCTTATATGAAGGAAAGCACTCCCGAGGACACATGGGAATTATCATCAAGCTAGTTTTCATCACGCTCATATGATTCGCGTTCGTTACTTTGATAATTTGGTATGTGGGTGGACCGGTGCATGGGTGTTGTCCTTACTTTGACAAGCATCCCACTTATGATTAACCTCTATTGCAAGCATCCGCAACTACAAAAGAAGTATTAAGGTAAACCTAACCATAGCATGAAACATGTGGATCCAAATCAGCCCCTTACGAAGCAACACATAAACTAGGGTTAAAGCTTCTGTCACTCTAGCAACCCATCATCTACTTATTACTTCCCAATGCCTTCCTCTAGGCCCAAACAATGGTGAAGTGTCATGTAGTCGACGTTCACATGAGACCACTAGAGGAAAGACACCATACATCTCATCAAAATATCGAACGAATACCAAATCCACATGACTACTTATAGCACGACTTCTCCATGTCCTCAGGAACAAATGTAACTACTCACAAAGCATATTCATGTTCATAATCAAAGGGGTATTAATATGCATAATGGATCTGAACATATGATCTTTCACCAAGTAAACCAACTAGCATCAACTACAAGGAGTAATCAACACTACTAGCAACTTACACGTACCAATCTGAGGCTTTGATACAAGAGATGAACTAGGGTTTGAGAGGAGCTGGTGCTGGTGAAGATGTTGATGAAGATAACCCTCCCCAAGATGGGAGAGTTGTTGGTGATGACGATTGTGATGAATTCCCCCTCTCGGAGGGAAGTATCCTCGGCAGAACAGCTCCACCGGAGCCCTAGATTGGTTCCGCCAAGGTTCTGCCTCGAGACGGCGGCGGTTCGTCCCGAAAGCCTCCTTATGATTTTTTCCAGGTCAAAACACCTCATATAGCAGAAGATGGGCATCGGGGGGCTGCCAGGTGGCCCACGAGGCAGGGGGCGCGCCCCCACCCTCTTGGACAGTGGGCGGCCCCCCTCCTGTACTTCTTTCGCCAGATAATTTTTATATTTTTTGAAACGGAGTTTCGTGGAGTTTCAGGGCTTTTTGAGTTGTGCAGAATAGGTCTGCAATGTTTGCTCCTTTTCCAGCCCAGAATTCCAGCTGTCGGCATTCTCCCTCTTCATGTAAACCTTGTAAAATAAGAGAGAAAAGGCATAAGTATTGTGACATAATGTGTAATAACAGCCCATAGTGCAATAAATATAAACATAAAAGCATGATGCAAAATGGACGTATCAACTCCCCCAAGCTTAGACCTCGCTTGTCCTCAAGCGAAAGTCGGCATCAAAAAATATGTCCACATGTTTAGAGATAGAGGTGTCGATAAAATAAAATACGGACATGAAGGCATCATGATCATTCTTATAACAACAACATATTATATATATATATATATATATATATATATATTATATATATATATATATATATATATATATATATGATTCTTATGCTAAAGTAACAGTCTATTCACAATGTCAAGTATGAAACCGAAACTTCATTGAAAACTAACAAACTATGATCTCGGTCATTGAAGCAATTTGATGCGGAGCATCCTAAGGTCATCCCCATGGACCCTCCATCGCCTCACCAAGTGCCCAAAGGACCAATAACGCGAGCCCATGCTAGAGCTCTCGAGACCGAGGTGACTTCGCTCCTCTCTCGACATCTTTCCGATTCACTTGAGACATGGCTTCTACCCTCATCAGAAACTCTGTGCGTACTCAGGTACTTGGATGAAGGCCACGGATCAGCTCTGCACAACGGCCAAGACGGCGAGATCGACAAGTGCTTGGAACAAGAAGAAGTACGGCCGAAGATGCTACATGCACTGGACGTCCGGCCCACACCGAACGACCAGTCACTTCCAGGCACCGGACGTCCGACGTCCACGGAAGACCGGCGACTCCCAGATGACCGGACGACCGGAAGCCACCGGACATCCGTGACACCGACCACAGAACGTAATTAGCGGAAACCCGAGGATTACCGGACACCTGGTCCCTCCCGAGCCACCGGACGTCCGCCCCGACGGCGTCATCTCATGTAATATATACTCGTTGACTTCCATCCTTTCGAGGTAGCTTTTGGATAGCTCATCATAGACCTTTGTGGTTCCTCTCCTATGAGACCGCGGCCTCTTCGGAGAAGATCCACCTCGGATTCAAGGCCTCCACATCGGAGAAGATCCCAAGGGATACCCAAGACCTCCTCCGAGAGAAGACTATCTTTGTACCACCGTTGTTGACTATGGATCCTGTATCTTGATGTGTATCGTGGATCTAGCACCCGTGTGACCGTATTTGTGTTCATTTGAGTGTTTCCCCTCGTGTTTTCCTCCGTATCCTCCTTGTGTTCTCCGTGTTGTAATTGGACACAGAGAAAGATAGGGGCTTATAGTGTTGCCTCCCAACCTTTTACCTCAAGGGTAATGTCAACAATAATAAATCATGATAACTTACATCCAAGTGGGTATATATGTCAAGATCTTTCCAACACAATGTGCTTCCCAAAGGATAAAATGTAAAAAGGAAAGGTGAAGATCACCATGACTCTTATAAGGTAAGAACAATAGATAGGCCCTTCGCAGAGGGAAGCAAAGGTTGTCATGTGATTTTATCGTTGGATGTACAAAATCTTAGCGCAAAAGAACGTCACTTTATATTGCCACTTGTGATATGGACCTTCATTATGCAGTCCGTCGCTTTTATTGCTTTCATATCACAAGATCGTATAAACTTTATTGTCTCCACACTAATAGATCATACATATTTTAGAGAGTTTCAATAATGACAACTTACTTGAAGGATCTTACTCAATCCATAGGTAGGTATGGTGGACTCTCATGGCAAAACTGGTTTTAAGGATGTATGGAAGCACAAGTAGTATCTCTACTTGGTGCAAGAAGTTTTGGCTAGCATGAGGGGGAAAGGCAAGCTCAACATGTTGGATGATCCATGACAATATACTTTATTTCGGATATAAGAAGAAATAACCCATTATGTTGTCTTCCTTGTCCAACATCAACTCTTTAGCATGTCATATTTTCATGAGTGCTCACAATCATAAAAGATGTCCAAGATAGTATATTTGTATGTGAAAACCTCTCTTTCCTTATTACTTCCTATTAATTGCAACAATGACCAAAACTATGTTTGTCATCTTTCAACAACTTTTATTCATCATACTCTTTATATGTGAAGTCCTTACTATCCATAAGATCAATATGATATCTTGATACTTTTTGTATTCTTTCTTTTATTCTCACATGATCATAGTGAGATAATCAAGCCCTTGACTCAAAACTAATCTTTATTATATATAGCTCACGACTCGATTACAAAGATAAGGATCATAAAGCAAATCTCACGACTAGATCATACTAAACTTTATTCTACTAGATCAAGATACTACCAAAAGGATCGAACTCAGAAAAACGGTAAACATAGGAGTGTGATGGTGATACGATACCGAGGCACCTCCCCCAAGCTTGGCAGTTTCCAAGGGGAGTGCCCATACCCAGGTTCGGGAAGTGAACACGGTGGGGTTATGATTGACGTGCTTAGATAGGATCACTTCTTGATCACTTTGACGTCCGTGGCACTTCTCTTCTTGCTCTAAACACGTAAGCTATTCCTAGTGCAGCCGCAACCTTTATTCTTCAGCCTTGTTCCACACCCAAGGCTTAGATAGTTTTGCTACCCGGGAACGGGATTGCTGAGTCCTTAGTGGCTCACAGATTCTACACCACACCAGATGCAGGTACCATGGCGAACTACACAGGTGATGGCACAGAGCTGTACTGGGAGTTCGACGAAGAACGTGGGCAATACTACGTGTCTTACCCAGAGGATCAGTAGTGGCTTCTACTAGGGGCGATTCGGACCTTGTGGCTTTATTTATGGCATCTTGCATTTGGATCTTCGTCCGTAGTCGGACTGTGATGTTATTTGGATGATGATTGCTTATGTAATGTATTGTGTGACGTGGCGAGTGTAAGCCAACTACTCTTTTGCAATTTCATCCCTCTTTTACATGAGTCGTGCAAAGATACCATACTTGAGATCATTCTAGTATGAGCTTATACCTTTAAATCGTGCCTCGACATGTAGGAGGTATAATCTCATACTGGGCATTACAAGTTGGTATCAGAGCCTTCTCCGACCTAGAAGCCCCCACTGATTGATCGAGTCGTTGACAGTTGAGTCTAGGCACACACTTGAAAATGTTTTGAGCCCTCTATATATATCGGAGAGTAGGATTTCTTTTGCTAAGGACTCCTGACGATTACTTATATCTTGTACTCTCAAAAAATTCACTAAACTTTTTTTTAGGATCACGCGAGTATTGTTTGAATTGTTCCGATGTCTTTGTGACGAGAACATTGTTCTCGATGCCTCCTGTCATTAGGGGTTGTGGCAGTGTCCCGGGGAGTTGAGCTTCGAGGTGTTGTCGTCACAAATCAATCGCAGCAGTTCTAGAATACTTAAGACGGCCGACATCGAAAACTCTTCTATGCGGTTAGTGGCAAGATAACCCCGACATCACCCAGTACTGGGGAGGTAGTTCGGGAGTATTGCCATAGCTTGTATAGCAGATGCGTTTCGAAGGTCCGAGGTAAACGGTTTCCGGAAATAACTGGTTATCTGTTGAAGGATGGATACAGCTGGATGTAGGATTAGAGTTGAGTGCGCGATGCTTCCCCTGTATCCCCAACACCTGATTGCATAACTGGAAACTTTCGGAAATTAATAGGTGGGTTCATCTAGTAGCTCGTAGGCATTCTTCCAACGAATGCATGATATGGAGTTCGGGGTTCTACATTGAGTGAATTGGTTTTATGGGCATTTTTTCCGATCGGGAGTTGCATCTTAAAGGGTCCTTGGCTATGCTGATCCGGGGATTGCAAAACCCTTTTGTAACACGTTCCATTAGCTTTTAGCACGAATATGTCAAACGAAGCTTCTATCTTGTATTTGTTCTATCTGCTCCTTGTTGTTTTATTTACCTTTTGTTCTCCCAAGTGGCTTCTCGTGAAGATTGTTGTACCATTAAACTGTGGATTACATTCGTTCATGTTGTTCGAATGTTCTTGTGAAGACTTATGTTGCAATTTCTAGCCATTGATTCAGCTTATATATTTACAATCAATGGCTAATAGTTGCCATCTCATTCAGGATGGCTCCTAAAAGGGTTCCCAACCCTAACCCTGATGAGGACACGACTACCTTGGATACGACCAAAAATATTGCATACATGTATATTTGTGAGGTGATTTCTAATGCACACTATGCAACAATTTATTTATGTCATCCAGGACAAAAATACTTCACAGACTTTTGTGCCATGTCTAATTCTAGGTGTATGGGACATTTGTACAATCCACATATGAAGATAAGGGAAAAAGAGAAGTTTAGGTGTTGTTCAAAAAGTTCTCTCACGTCACTTTTGGGCCAAGAGAAGATAGAGTCCAAGTATCTCACGTTGTGCATCCAGATTCGGACTCCATAGACATACCTGACTCAAACGGCAAGAACTCCGGACTCCGAATTGGGTGATTCTTTTTTGTTGGAAACTAGATTTCGTACACTTTCCAACCCAATTGGATTCACCTTCAAATTCGTCCGGAGCGTTGAGATATGGACGAAACAATCTGACGCTGCAGCAGAATCCGAGTCAAACTACAAGTCCAAAGGTGTTGCATCACCTCCACTTGGGCCCATGAGCCTTGTACGACCTAGGGTTAGTTTTAGGCTGCCTTGGGACGTCCTTCCACCTCCTTGGCCGCCACCCCTTGCTCCTATATAAGTAGATCCATCTAGTAGCTTTTTCTTTGGGATTTGTTTAGTCAAAAGTTAGCCATTGCAATTTCGTGTACTTCGTTTGTGTCCAACGACCAGACCAAGACTGCTCACGGATCCCCACCTTTATCAATACTTCATTTATATTTGCAATATTCAGATTGCTTTATCATATTCTTGCTTGTTCTTCGATTGCATGCAGGAATAGACCTTCGTGGTCAGGCTGATCGTGCTTCTGGCATCGTCAGTAACCCCTGGAGATTGGTTTAGTGATTGCTAAGGCGCAACGTCGTGCATGTTTGTAGTCGGATCGTCGAAGTCGTCTCCACCAAATCGATAGTTATCATCTCATTGATAGATTGGGCCCCTCGCCTCTATCAAGTGGTATCTATGATCATGCGGCGGCGACGTGACAAACTGTGACAGAACTCGAAACTCTAAAGGACTAGACACTAAGACCAGCAACTAGACACGACGATGTAACCGCAAATTCAACAAAGCCAAACCCTAAAAAGATTATGCAAAGGCTCAGATTGGTTCGGATAATGGATGAATAGATCTAACTTTTTTGTGTGGCTTTTCCTTGGATAATAGGTAAGAAAATAAATCTAATCTAGGAATAACTGGAAATTCTCACCGAGCAACCTGAAAACTGATACCACTTGATAGAGGCAAATGTGTCCCGTCTTTCGATGAGATGGTGGCTATCATTTTGGAGGAAGTCGACTTTGACGATCCGACTACGAACGTGCGAGGACGTCGCGCCTTAGCAATCGCTAAACCAACTCCGAGAGGTTATTGACCACGCCGGAGCACGATCAACCTGACCACGAAGGTCTGTTTCCTGCAGGCAAACGAAGAACAAGCAAGAAACTGAGATTGCGATGTGGATATTGCGAATTTAAGAGGAAAGCTTTATTGATCAAGTGGGGTTCTGTGACGTCTTTGTCTGGTCATTGAACACAAACGAAGTACGCGAAGTTGCAACTATGGCGAACTTTAATCTAAACAAAACCCAAAGTCTAAACGACGCCCTAAGGGCTGTATATATGGGGGAAAGAGGGGGGAATTTCGTGGCCCTTGGTGGAGGGGTCGGAAACCAACCCTAACTCTTGTTTCCCCACACGTACGGACTCTAAAAACAGCCTATACTCAGGTATTTTGAAATTACATGGGCCTGGCCCAATAATAAGGTGACGCAACACCTATAATAGCCTCTGGACGAAATTTATGAAGTGGCATCTTGTATATTTCGTCCAAGGCTTCACGCACTCATTATGGTGGCTTCAAAGTCCTGAAATCATCACTTGTAACTCCATTCTTGTTCCCCTTGCGCATGCCATCATCTCCATGCTTGATCTTGCTCCAATGTTCATCTGTCTTGTCCAAGCTAGGCCCTTCATTTTTAAGCAAGACAAATGTATCCAATTTAGGCAGCATCATATTCTCATGAACATTAGATTCATTACCAAGAAACGAAAGTACCTGGTAATTTAATTGGCGTGCGCGAGCTCTAGTAATTGGTTCTGTATATGTGTCAGTTGGAGCTGTGGGTGTAACCTTGTTAGTGATGTCCTCATGAAACAATAGAAGCAAGACCAATAATTTCATCCTAACTAGGCAATTCTCTATCATGGGGTTGTCTACGAAATTTAGCAAAGTTAAAATCATGAGACATATCCCCTAATCCAACAGTAACAATATCTTTTTCGCAGTCTATCTTAGCATTAACAGTGTTCAAGATGGGTCTACCAAATATAATGGGGCAAAAATCATCTTGTGGGGAACCAAGAACAAGAAAATCAGCAGGGTATTTAAGTTTCCCACACAATACTTCGACGTCTCTAACAATCCCAATTGGTGCAATAGTGTCTATATTGGCAAGCTTAATAGTAACATCAATACCTTCTAGCTCAGCAAGTGCAATATTGTGCATAATTTCTTCATATAAGGAAATGGGTATTACACTTGCACTAGCACCTAAGTCACATAAACCATGATAGCAATGATCACCTATTTTAACGGAAATAACAGGCATACCTACAACAGGTCTATGTTTATTCCTAGTATCGGGTCTAGCGATTCTAGCAGCTTCCTCATGGAGGTAAATAACATTCCCATCTATATTATCGACCAAGAGATCCTTAACCAAAGCAACACTAGGTTCAACTTTAATTTGCTCAGAGGGTGTAGGTTTTCTAGTATTACTCTTATGAACCATAGTTGAAGCTTTAGCATGATCCTTTATTCTAACAGGGAAAGGTGGTTTCTCAATATAGGCGGTAGGAACAATAGGATCAACATTATAAGTGATAGTCTTTTCTTCAACTTTAACAGGTTCAACTGCTTTTACTTCAATGGGAGGATGAAATGTAAACCACTTTTCCTTAGGGAGATCAACATGAGTAGCAAATGATTCACAGAAAGAAGCTAGCATCTTAGAGTCAAGTCCATATTTAGTGCTAAATTCACGGAAAACATCGTTATCCACAAGAGATTTAACACAATCAAACTTAGGTGTTATACCTGACTCCTTACCTTCATTGAGATCCCAATCTTCAGAGTTGCGTTTAATTCTTTCCAATAAATCTCATTTGAATTCAATAGTCTTCATCATAAAAGAACCGGTACAAGAAGTATCGAGCATGGAGCGATTACTGAGAGAAAGCTGTGCATAAATTTTTTGAATAATCATTTCTCTTGAGAGCTCTTGATTGGGGCATGAATATAACATTGACTTAAGCCTCCCCCAAGCTTGAGCGATACTTTCTCCTTCACGAGGCCAAAAATTATATATATAATTATGATCATGATGAACCTGATGCATAGGGTAGAACTTCTGATGAAATTCCAACTTCAATCGATTGTAGTTCCATGGTCCAATATCATCGCATAGCCTAAACCATGTCAATGCCTCTCCCTTCAAAGATAAAGGGAAGACCTTCTTCTTGATCACATCCTCAGGCATACCTGCAAGCTTAAATAATCCACAAACTTCATCCACATAGATTAGGTGCAAATCGGGATGCAATGTTCCATCTCCTGTAAAGGGATTAGCTAGCAGTTTCTCTATCATACCCGAAGGAATTTCAAAGAAAACATTTTCAGTAGGACTAGTAGGTTGAGGAGCAACTCTTTGCTCTACTGGTCGGGGTGAAGATATACCGAACAAACCCTCAAAGGATTAAGTTCCATAGTAACAAGTGACAGTAAATTTTAGCACACTATATAATTTTTTCCTTACCAAATTCCACTTACCAAAGGCGCTTCCCTCCCCGACAACGACGCCAGAAAAGAGTCTTGATGACCCACAAGTGTAGGGGATCTATCGTAGTCCTTTCGATAAGTAAGAGTGTCAAACCCAACGAGGAGCAGAAGGAAATGATAGGTAGTTTTTAGTAAGGTATTTTCTGCAAGCACTGAAATTATCGATAACAGATAGTTTTGTGATAAGGTAATTGGTAACAAGTGACAAATAGTAAAAGTAAATAAGGTGCAACAAGATGGCCCAATCCTTTTTGTAGCAAAGGACAAGCCTGGACGGACTCTTATATGAAGGAAAGCGCTCCCGAGGACACATGGGAATTATCGTCAAGCTAGTTTTCATCACGCTCATATGATTCACGTTCGTTACTTTGATAATTTGGTATGTGGGTGGACCGGTGCTTGGGTGCTATCCTTACCTGGACAAGCATCCCACTTATGATTAACCTCTATTGCAAGCATCCGCAACTACAAAAGAAGTATTACGGTAAACCTAACCATAGCATGAAACATGTGGATCCAAATCAGCCCCTTACGAAGCAACGCATAAACTAGGGTTTAAGCTTCTGTCACTCTAGAAACCCATCATCTACTTATTACTTCCCAATGCCTTCCTCTAGGGCCAAACAATGGTGAAGTGTCATGTAGTCGACGTTCACATGACACCGCTAGAGGAAAGACAACATACATCTCATCAAAATATTGAACGAATACCAAATTCACATGACTACTTATAGCAAGACTTCTCCCATGTCCTCAGGAACAAACATAACTACTCACAAAGCATATTCATGTTCATAATCAGAGGGGTATTAATATGCATAATGGATCTGAACATATGATCTTCCACCAAGTAAACCAACTAGCATCAACTACAAGGAGTAATCAACACTACTAGCAACCTGCAGGTACCAATCTGAGGCTTTGATACAAATATTTGATACATGAGATGAACTAGGGTTTGAGAGGAGATGGTGTTGGTGAATATGTTGATGAAGATAACCCTCCCCAAGATGGGAGAGTTGTTGGTGATGACGATGGCGATGAATTCCCCCTCCCGGAGAGAAGTATCCCCGGCTGAACAGCTCCGCCGGAGCACTAGATTGGTTCTGCCAAGGTTCAGCCTCGAGACGGCGGTGCTTCGTCCCGAAAGCCACCCCTTATGATTTTTTCCAGGTCAAAACACCTCATATAGCAGAAGATGGGCATTGGGGGGCTACTAGGTGGCCTACGAGGCAGGGGGCGCGCCGAGGGGGGGGGGGCGCCCCCACCCTCGTGGATAGTGGGTGGCCCCTCGTGTACTTCTTTCACCAGATATTTTTTTATATTTTCTGAAACCGAGTTTCGTGGAGTTTCATGGCTTTTTGAGTTGTGCAGAATAGGTCTCCAATGTTTGCTCCTTTTCCAGCCCAGAATTCCAGCTGCCGGCATTCTCCCTCTTCATGTAAACCTTGTAAAATAAGAGAGGAAAGGCATAAGTATTGTTACATATTGTGTAATAACATCCCATAGTGCAATAAATATAAACATAAAAGCATGATGCAAAATGGACGTATCAACTATATCTCGATCATCCGATGATGGATGTGGTCAAGTCTTGTGGGGAAAAGTGCGCAAACCTCTGCAGAGTGTACAATCTATTCATGAGTAGCCATGTCCCCGGTTATGGACATCTTGAGTATCCTGGTATTTGAATTATGGACTGATCTCAACACTCTATTTAATTAACTTGTTGGGTTATTAATGACATTGGTTATTTTGGGATTGAGATGGAGGAACCACTCTCAATATTGCTTAATTAAATTGAGTAGTAAATACAATTTATTCCTTTGTTGTAGGAAAAAATAGCTTTATGCAAAAATTAACCTTACAACCTCCACCAGCCAAATATGCATATAGTTGTAGAAATTTGTTCATCATTACTTGCTATAGTGTGTTCTTGCCAGCATAGTCAATGTGCTGACCTACACGACTGCAACGTCTCATGTTGCAGAGTTTTTTCGATGAAGAATAAGGTGTGATTAGGTCGTTGTCATGCACTCAAGGTTTGCCGTGGAGTTGGATGGACTCAACATTATCTTCGATGCTTCCGCAGTTCAGTTTGGTTTATTGTTGTTCGATGGACTTCAGCCATATTATTGTAATAAGACTCGTTATGAGGATTTTCGATGTGATAAAGTGTGATTGAAACTCTGCTATAAATCCTTGAAGTACTGTGTGTGTGTCAGCATACCGATCCAGGGATGACACTGAGCATAGAGACTCCGGTCCATTGGGATCGAGGTCGCTACATTGGCTTGAGCCAAGCTTGGGGGAGTTGCCCAATATCATATCACATCACTATCTTTTGCCTTTGTCTACCTTAGTTTGATCTTTAGTTGTCTTTTGCATTAGTTGAATAAAAGTGTAGTTTGATCTTTCTTTGAAAGTTTGCTTAGTTATCTATCTATGTAATCGTGTGCGAGATATATAATAAAGTTTAGTTTTAGTTTTGCTTTCCTTACTTCCTTGTTGCAATAAAAAGAAAGGAAATAAATGAAAAGGATCATATGCTAATCTTATGGTAAGTAATGACATCACATAATGAAAAGTACAAGTAGTAAAATTTATTGGAGATTGACAAACATAGCAATGATGCAATTCATGAAAGAATTAATAAGGGAAGAGAATATTCACATGCAAATATACTATCTTGGACATCTTTTGTTATTGTGAGCCCCCATCAAAATATTATATGCCAAAATGGTTGACGTTGGACAAGGAAGACAACGTAATGACTTATGTTTGTTCATGTTCACATAGAAGTTATATTGTCATAGATCCTTTAACATGTGGTGCTTGCTCAATATCTTTTCTAGCCAAAAATTCCGCACTAAGTAGAGATACTACTTGTGCATCCAAAAACACTTAAACCCAAATCTTTTTCGAGAGTCCACCATACCTACCTATGGATTGAGTAAGATCCTTCAAGTAAGTTGTCATCGGTGCAATAAGGTAATAAAAATTGCTTCTAAATGTGTTAGATCATTTATTGTAAGAGAAAATTGAGCATTGTACGAACTTGTGATGGCAATATAATAAAGGCGACAGACTGCATAATAAAGGTTGCCATCATAAGGGGCAATATAACATGATGTTCTTTTGCACTAAGGGATCGAGCATACAACCAAAAAGCGCATGGCAACATCTGCTTCCCTATGTGAAGGGCCTATCTTTTTGACTTTATGTGTTTACTTTTATGCAAGGAGTCAAAGTATTTCTCTCTTTCCCTTTTTATTTTCTCTTTTCGCAAGCATCATGTGGCGAGGAAAGATCTAGGCACATATATCTAGTTGAATATGGGTGAGCATAAATTATTATTGTTGACATCACCCTTGAGGTGAATACGTTGGGTGGCGAAACCATAAGCCCCTATCTTTCTATGTGTCTGGTTGGAACTTTTTTTTTCATGTGTATGTGGTGAGTGTTAGCAATCATAGAAGACTATATGATGGTTGAGCATGTGGACTTGCCTAAAAGCTCCGATACATGACCCTTCCTGAAAAGATGATGAATTGTAGTTGCAAAGTGGACTGAGAACATAGTTTGTTAGTTTTCAGTAGAGTTTATGCTTTATACTTCGATAGTGTGATGAATTGTTACTTGATCATGAGAAGTTATTTGATAGAGCTATGTTATATTATGTTCTAATGAAGTTTGTTGATGTTACAATAATATACATGATGCTTCTATGTCCGTATTTTGTTTTTATTGAAACTTCTCTCTCTAAGCATGTGGACATGTTTTTCGATTTCGGTTTTTCGCTTGAGGACAAGCGAGGTCTAAGCTTGGGGGAGTTGATACGTCCATTTTGCATCATGTTTTCCTATTGTTATTTATAGTGTTTTTATGCATAATAATGCCTTTTGGAGTAATTCTAATGCCCTTTCTCTCATAATATGCAAGGTTTACATCAAGAGGGAGAATACCGGTAGTTGGAATTCTGGACCTGAAAAAGCAACATAAGGCTACCTATTCTGCACAACTCCAAATGTGATGAAACTTCACAGGGATTTTTTATAGAATATTTAAGAATTATTGGAGCAAACAAGTACCAGAGGGGGCCCACCAGGTGGGCACAACCCACCTGGACGCGATAGGGCCCCCAGGCGCGCCCTGGTGGGTTGTGCCCTCCTTGGCCCACCTCTGGTGCCCATGTTCTCGTATATAAGTCATTTTGACCTAAAATAATTAAGGAGAGGACTTTCGGGATGGAGCACCACCATCTCAAGGAGGAACTTGGGGCAGGAGCACTTTTGCCCTCCGGCGGAGCGATTCCGCCGGGGGAACTTCCCTCCTAGAGGGGGAAATCATCGTCATCATCATCACCACAACCCTCTCATCTTTGGGATACCAATCTTCATCAACATCTTCAACATCACCATATCCTCTCAAACCTTAGTTCATCTCTTGTTTTCAATCTTTGTACCGGGACCTCACATTGGTACTATGGGTGACTAGTAGTGTTGATTACATCTTGTAGTTGATTACTATAAGGTTTATTGGGTGGAAGATTATATGTTCAGATCCATTATGCTATTTAATATCCCTATGATCTTGAGCATGTTTATCACTTGTGAGTAGTTACTTTAGTTCTTGAGGTCACGGGAGAAATCATGTTGCAAATAATCATATGAACTTGATATGTGTTCGATATTTCGATGATATGTATGTTGTGATTCCCTTAGTGGTGTCATGTGAACGTCGACTACATGACACTTCACCATATTTGGGCCTAAGGGAATGCATTGTGGAGTAGTTATGAGATGATGGGTTGCTAGAGTGACAGAAGCTTAAACCCTAGTTTATGCGCTACTTCGCAAGCGACCGATTTGGACCCAAATGTTTAATGCTATGGTTGGATTTTATGCTAATACTTTTCTCATAGTTGTGCATGCTTCTGAGGGGGTTAATCATAAGTAGGAGGTTTGTTCAAGTAAGAACAACACCTAAGCACCGGTCCACCCACATATCAACTTATCGAAGTGACGAACACAAATCAAGCCAATATGGTGAAAGTGACTAGATGAAATTCCTGTGTACGCTCAAGAACACTTTTCTTATTATAAGAAAACGTTTTGGCCTGTCCTTTGCCACAAAAGGATTTGGCTACCTGATGTAGGGTGGAACCCTAATCGGCAGATCTTTCACGAAAGGAGGTTATCCCACAACGAACACGGAGAACACAAGGAAGATACGGAGGAGAACACGAGGGGAAACACTCAAATCAACACAAATACGGTCACACAGGTGCTAGATCCACGATACACATCAAGATACACGATCCATAGTCAACAACGGTGGTACAAAGATAGTCTTCTCCCGGAGGAGGTCTTGGGTATCCCTTGTGATCATCTCCGATGTGGAGGCCTTGAATCCGAGGTGGATCTTTTCCGAAGAGGCCGCGGTCTCGTAGGAGAGGAACCACAAAGGTCTATGATGAGCTATCCAAAAGCTAACCCTAAAAGATGGAAGGGAAGGAGTACTTATAGTCCAAGGGGTAAGTTGGGGGATACATGGGGTGAAAACCCTTCAACTGCGCGCAGGCAGGGCGGTAGTACCGGTCCTGGGACCGGTAGTACCGGTTTTTGTAGTTTTACCGGAAATTCCGGCCTTGCATCGGCCTTGCACCGGTCGATCACAGAAGGTGGAGCGGTAGTTGACTGGTAGTTGGACCGGTAGTACCGGTGGACCGGTAGTTGGACCGGTAGTACCTCTTTCACTGCGCTGGGAGAATCCTGGTTCATGCTCTTGGCATCCGTCTTGCACCGTAACTTCTCCTTGGCACCTAAGCATACAAAGTGTCTCTGTTTGAGGTAGTAGACATGTCTCAAGGTGGTCAAATGGGAATTCAACAAGGAGAGAGTTAACCTGGGATTCAAGTGCTCTAGCACAAGCACGAGTCATCTGTCCTTGGAGCGCTTGGTGAGGCGATTGATGGTTCATGGGGATGACCTTGCGATGCTCCGCATCATCTCCCCTCCCTTGGGAAAGATCCGACCTCGGATCGAAATCTTCATCACCATGGAAAGGAGAGAGATCCTTGACGTTGAAGGCATCGCTCACGTTGTACTTGTCTCGTGGGATCTCGAGCTTGTAAGCATTGTTGTTGTAGCGTGCTAGCACCTTGAAGGGTCCGTCGGCTCGAGGTAGTAGTTTGGACTTGCGCTCGTGTGGGAAACGGTCCTTGCGAAGATGTAGCCATACGAGATCTCCCGGTTGGAACACCATAGGCTTCTTGGTGGCATTGAGCTTGGACGCTAGACGATGTACTTGCCTCTCGATCGTTGCCCTTGTATCTTCATGCACCTTCTTGAGATAGCTTGCTCGTGCACTTGCGTCCATGTTCGTGCGCTCTTGTAGAGGTAGAGGTAGGATGTCCAATGGGGACAACGGGCTGAAGCCGTAGACGACCTCGAAGGGGGACTTGTCGGTAGTCGAATGTCTTGCGCGGTTGTAGGCGTACTCGGCGATGGGCAAGCATTGCTCCCATTCCTTGATGTTCTTCTTGATCAACACGCGAAGAAGCGTCGAAATCGTGCGGTTCGTCACCTCCGTTTGGCCGTCGGTTTGTGGATGGTATGCCGAAGAGAAGAGTAGCTTGATTCCGAGTTTGGCGCATAGAGTTTTCCAAAAGTAGCTCAAGAACTTGACGTCCCGGTCCGACACGATCGTCTTGGGCACGCCATGTAGACGAATTACCTCCCTACAAAAGAGATTTGCAACATGTGAAGCATCGTCGATCTTGTTACAAGGAATAAAATGAGCCATTTTAGAGAATCTATCTACGACAACAAGCACGGAATCTTTGCCATTTTGAGTCCTAGGCAATCCAAGTACAAAATCCATGCTTATGTCTTCCCATGGATGGTATGGAATAGGAAGTGGCATGTAAAGACCATGAGATTGAGCTTTGGACTTAGCTTTGCGGCATGTAGAACATCGGTTGGTGAGGCGTGAGACGTCACGTAGCATCTTGGGCCAAAAGTAGTTCTTTGAGAGCGTAGCAAATGTCTTGTCGTGTCCAAAATGTCCCATGAGTCCTCCTCCATGCGATTCCTATAAAAGGAGCAAACGAAGCGAAGACTCGGGAATGCAAAGTTTGTTAGCTCTCATAAGATATCCATCCTTTATGTAGTAGCGTTCCCAAGAAGTGTGAGTCAAACACTTAGCATAAGGATTTGCAAAGAAAGGATCATGCTCATATAAATCTTTTATGTGCTCAAAGCCAATAACATTCAACTCAAGTTGCGTAACAAGCATGCATTTGCGGGAAAGCGCGTCTGCCACAACATTTTCTTTGCCTTTAATGTACTTGATGACATAGGGAAAAGACTCAATGAACTCACTCCATTTAGCATGACGCTTGTTCAACTTGGTCTGACCCTTGAGATACTTGAGAGTCTCATGGTCCGTATGAAGAATGAATTCATGAGGTCTAAGATAATGTTCCCAAACACGTAAAACTCTCACCAAGGCATAGAGCTCTTTGTCATAAATGGGGTAGTTAAGTTGCGCTCCGGATAGCTTCTTGCTAAAGTACGGAATTGGGCGCTTTTCTTGCATGAGCACGCCACCTATGCCGGTACCACTAGCGTCACAATGAATCTCAAAAGGTTTATCAAAGTTTGGTAGGGATAGAAGTGGTGCGTGTGTAAGCAAGCTTTTTAGCTCATTGAACGCGATGTCTTGCGAAGGACCCCAAATGAAGGGTGCGTTCTTCTTGCTCAAGGCGTGTAGAGGCATAGCAATAGTGCTAAAGTCCTTCACAAAACGTCGGTAGAAACCGGCTAGACCAAGGAAACTACGCACTTGCATGAGATTCGTTGGTTGAGGCCAAGTTTTAATTGCTTCAATTTTAGTTTCATCAACGTGAACACCTTGTGAAGAAACGACAAATCCTAGGAAGACGACCTTATCAACGCCAAAAGTGCATTTCTCCATATTAGCATATAAGCGCTCTTTCCGAAGGGTTTGTAAAACCATACGGATGTGTGTCACATGGTCCTCTAGCATCTTGCTAAAAACGAGGATGTCATCAAAGTAGACCACTACAAAGACACCTATGTAGGGTCGTAGACAAAAATGCATAAGACGCATAAATGAATTGGGTGCTTCCGATAAACCCATTGGCATGACAAGCCACTCATATAACCCAAACTTGGTTTTGAAAGCCGTTTTCCACTCATCACCCTCTTGAATGCGAATTTGCTAGTAACCACTTTTAAGATCAATTTTCGAAAAGATGGTGGCACCACATAATTCATCAAGCATGTCGTCTAAGCGTGGGATAGGATAACGGTATCTAACGGTGATAGCATTTATAGGGCGGCAATCGGAGCACATGCGAAAACTTCCATCTTTCTTAGGCACGAGAATAACCGGAACGGCACAAGGGCTTAAGCTTTCACGTACATGACCTTTGTCGATGAGTTGTTGTACTTGCCGTTGTATTTCCTTGGTTTCCTCGGGGTTGACTGGGTAAGGAGCCTTGTTTGGAAGTGGTGCGCCGGGTATGAGGTCGATGCGGTGTTCGATTCCGTGAAGTGGAGGTAGACTCGGAGGTAGCTCATGGGGGAAGACGTCCGAGAATTCCTGCAACAATTGAGACAACACTAAAGGTGGAGGTGGTGAAGTGTTAGTAGGTTTGGCTTCCCCTTTGCATAAAAGCACAAGGTGAAAGACACTCGATGGGTTCTCACACACTTCTCTCATCTCACTTTTGGTGCCAAATAGCACTAGTTGCTTCTTGTCGCTCATCGTGGAGTCGCTCATATTTGGCTTGTGGCTCTCACTCCCCTTTTGGTGGCTCACTCTCTCACCATTCTCTCCACGATGGTTGGTAGGGAAGTGCTTGTCGGCGGCTACTTGACTTGGAGACATTGGTCGTAGCACGAATTCCTTGCCCTTCATCATGAAGCTATAGTGATTGGTCCGTCCATTGTGTGTGACTCCACGATCATATTGCCATGGTCGCCCAAGAATAAGGTGGCACACGGACATGGGGATCACATCACATTCAAGAGTGTCCTCGTAGGCGCCTATCTTGAAAGAGACTTGCACGGTGTGCTCGACTCGAAGAATTCCGGCGTCGTTGAGCCATTGGACCTTGTAGGGGTGAGGATGCTTCGTCTTGACCAAGTGTAGCTTGTCGCATAGCTCTTCGCTTGCCAAGTTGTGACAACTTCCTCCATCGATGATAACCTTGACGGAGCGTCCATTGATGCCGGCCTTGGTATGAAATATATGACATCGTTGGTCGTCATCTTGTTGGTGTTGGAGTGTCAAGACCTTGGAGACAACAAGATTGGGACTTGAGTCATTGTCGCAAAACACTTGATGGTCTTCTTCTTCATTCACTTGGCGATGCATAGCTACATGCTCAAGGGCTTCCATCTCATTGTCGCTCATTGAGTCATAAGATCCGTCATCGTTGATGATCATGGTACGAACGGTCTTGCACTCAAATGACTTGTGGCCTCACCCTTGGCACTTGAAACATTTGATGGAACTCGTCTTGGAGTTGTCCTCGGTTGGAGTTGTAGATGATGAAGCTCTTGGCTTGAAGTTGTTGGTAGAATGGGGCCGACTTGATGTAGTCGCATTCTTGTAGGTTGACTTGTCGCCGAAGTTTCTAGATGGCTTGGTAGAGGTAGGAAGAGTAGCCGAAGTCGTTGAAGCTTGGTTGTAGGAGCCGAAGTTCTTGGAGATCAACTTGGAGTACTTGTAGTCCTCTTGAACTTGTCGCTCCGCTTTGGTTGCTTGGTGTACTAGCTCGAGGAGATTGCTGTATGGTTGAAAGTCCGCAATCTTCTTGATAGGATAGCTGAGTCCATTCAAGAATCTCGCCATTGTTTGCTCTTCATCTTCCGTGATGTTGGCTCTTATCATGGCAATCTCCATCTCCTTGTAGTACTCTTCAACGGACTTGGTACCTTGCTTGAGGAGTTGTAGCTTCTTGAACAAGTCACGGTTGTAGTGTGTAGGCACAAAGCGTGCTGTCATGACTTCCTTCATTTGAGCCCAAGTGGTGATAGGAGGTTCGCCTTTTGCTTCTCTTCTCTCTATGATTTGCTCCCACCAAATGAGAACATAGTCTTGGAACTCAAGGGAGGCCATTGCGATCTTCTTCTCTTCATCGAAGTTGTGAAGGCGGAAGATCTTGTCAACCTTCAATGCCCATGAGTGGTAGTCTTCGGGATCAATGCTTCCGGAAAACTTTGGCATGGTGAACTTGAGCTTGCCGTAGTGATGCTCTTCATTGTTTGCTTGCCTATTGGGAGGGTGCTCTTGATTTTGGCGATTGGCAATCTCATGTTGCTCTTGTTGAAGCAGATGTCCATTGTCATGGTGTGCTTGCTAAGCTTGAGGTTCTTGGTGAGCTTGTTGCTCTTGTCGCGCTTGAGGAGGAACTTCTTCTTGCATTCTTGCTTGGTGGCGCCTCTCTTGCATCTCATCGCGATGGAAATCCTCTTCTTCATGAGTGTTGTAATGCCCAGGATGGAACTATACCTCCTACGTGTCGAGGCACGACTTAAAGGTATAAGTCCATCCTAGAATGATCTCAAGTTTGGTAATCTTTGCACATCTCATGTAAAAGAGGGGATTGTAAACATAAATAGTTGGCTTACACTCGCCACATCACACAATTACAATACATGTCTCAAACATCATACATTAAGAATATCACAACCCTCTAAGGGCAAAATCCAAATGTCAAGATACCAAACTTAAATAAAATCCACAGGTCGGATCGAATCCTAGTAGAAGTCTCCACTACTGATCATCCGGATAACGAACATAGTATCGACTACGCTCCTCGCCGTACTCCCAATCCAGCTCGGTGCCATCACCTGGATAGCTCACAACTGGACCTGCATCTGGTGTGGTGAAGTAACTGTGAGCCACAGAGGACTCAGCAATCCCGTTCCCGGGTAACAAGACTATTTAAGCCTTGGGAGAGGATAAGGCTGAAGAAAAGTGTAAGTGTCTGCAGCAGCAACTAGCAACTAGCTTACGTGAGAGAGAGCGAGAAGAGAAGCCTCGGAAGAGAAGTGATCACAAATAGATCCTAGCTAAAGCTCAACAAACATAACCCCTCTGTGTTCAACTCCCGAATCCCTATTCGGAAATTGACGGTCACGGAACACACGCTGGTAGTGTATTAGAAACATTGTGTCAAGTTATCTACAACCGGATATTAACAAGCTCCCATCTGCCACATAACCGCGGGCACGGCTTTCGAAAGTTCATAACCCTGCAGGGGTGTTCCAACTTGACCCATTACAAGCCCACGATCCGTGGAGTCGCAACTCCAAAGTGGGAAGACCCGAGTATTCTCGGAATCCCGTGCTCAAGATATACCGAACTAAGGTAAGGCTAATCCAGCAAATCCTCCCGGCGTGCCGACACCCTGACAGTAGCCACGCGTATCTCGTCTCAGGCCACGACCGGATGAGACGTCCTACAGGTGTATGCCAGATACCTCAGGTTGCCCCAAGGCGGCCCCGCAGTCCGCTCGTTTCGGACCAACACCCATGTGGAGCACTGGCCCGGGGTTGTTGATTAAGAAAGAGGGTTAATTACTCCCTATGCAAGTTTAGTTTGTTATTAGGCGAATAGTACCAATGTTGGGACTTGCTGGAAAAGACTTAGCACTTAGCGGTTTATCGAGGGGGTCCCATACACCCCAACCGTGTTAGGAACACATAATCAAGGAACATAACACCGGTTTATACGGTTCCTAACGGCATGAGTGGAACAAATCACCAAGCAAAAGGCTTAGCCTTCCACCCTTGCCAGTATATAGATGATTTCATTTTTTAGAGCATTTATGTAGTGTGATATAACCCAACCAAACTTCAACCTGAAGCAAGCATCTTCGATCTTCACCTGCAACTAGCAATGCTATAAGAAGGGCTGAGCGAAGCGTACTTAGCCAAGCAACGGTTTGCATAGGTAGGGTGGTTAAACATGGTAATGGTTACAAGTAGGAGGCTGACATGAAAGGCATGGGCATCGAGGCAAAACTATAGAGCGGAACTACTAGCAATAGGCAAAGATAGTAATGTTATCGGGGTTCGGTCATCTTGCCTGAGGAGAAGTCGTTCGGATCGTAAGAAGGGTCCTCGTGCTCAACCTCGTTGGTAACCTCGTGCTCGTACTCGTACTCGGTCTCAGCTTCCGGCTCTAAACAATACAATCACACAAGGCACGAATCAACAAGATGCAATGCGCACTCGAAAATGATGGATGCATGATGGATGCACTAAGGATGCACACGGAGCATGGAAAATAGCACTCAAGCAAAACACCTCAAAACATGATAACAACAGGAGATTATGAATCTACACGGAAAATCAATCAAGTTTCATATAAGACTCGCTGAAATCGGAGCTACGGGCTAAAAGTTATGCCCGAAACAAGAAATGAGCGAAAACTGAAAATTACAGCAACATAGCAACTTCGGAGCACAAAATAATTAAGCTACAGCACTCAAACATCATGGCAAAGGACATGAACATAAACTAGACATATCCTACAGCAAATAAGTCCAAAGGTGCACCCCCAAAGGAGCCACGGATCAATAGCAATAAGCTTGGACATAATGAACTTGACAATAAAATTCTGGCAGCAGAATTTTATTGAAACTTTGGAGCAAAAGATAAACATGCTACAGCCACTTAAATAAACATGTGAGAACATGAATGGAAAGCCAACAATATATACTACAAGGAACAATCAAGATCCACCCCAAAACTATCATGGTTTGTCCTAGAGCAGCAAGCAAACATGTCATCGGAACGTTACAGATTTCAGACTTAGTGAAAAACCACTAAGTCCTAAAACAGCAGTTTCATCATGGCATCTAAACGAGCAAGTTTAAGTCACCTCGAAACTAAACATGACAAGTGGTAAGCACCACATCAAAGTACACATGATGGTGATTTCGAAACACACAAGCATGCTTCATGGAGATAAACACAACGATAGCAATGAGCTCAACAAGATGGCATTTCATAACAAGTGAAACAACATCACAGCCACATGGCACTTTGCAACGATGATAAACATGGCAAGAATAAATCTATCATGCAACCTATCACATACAACACGTAGAGCATGGCAAGACGAACACGTGGACATGTCATTTGCATCATTCGGACAAACGAGCTAAAAGATAACACATGGCAAAGATGGCATAAAAACATCACATAGCAGCAATTATATCATGATGCACAATTGCAACAGAAAAACAAGCACCTAGATGATCTCTAACATGCATGACACAAGAAGATAAAACGTAGTGCTATTCACCACGAACGTCTGGACATGCTATTTGCGTGAAACGGACAAACACACACAAAGTTAGAGCAGTTCTAATAATGCATCAGACAATAAAAATTACTGGGACCTAGAGGAAAAAG
>LR738711.1:449370404-449415067 GCA_902687465.1 Secale cereale | reverse complement strand
AGCAGAAAAAAATCAAAGCGGCCCGGAAGATCTGGCAGAGGCGGCGACCCGGGCGGAGCGGCTTCGGCCCGCGGCCTGGAGCGGTGCGGCCGGCTCGGGAGACGAAGGCCCAGCGGAGCGGTAGAGGTTGGCCCAGCCGAAGGGGCGACCCGGCGGGGTGGAGAAGGCCCAGCGCGGCTGGATCCGGAGGGGCGCGGCATGTGGGCCTGGAGGCGGCGGTCGCGGCCCGGCTGGCTGGCGGCGCGGGAGTGGCGAGCGCCCAGGCGGGCCGATCGGTGTGGAGGGGAGGGAAGCGCGAGGCGCCTGGGCGTTGAGGCGCGGCGTACGGGCCGCGGGGATGGGCCCGGTCGGAGGAGGCGACGGCCCGAGCGGTGGCGAATGGGAGGGAGGCCCGGCCTCGGCTCAGCGGTGATGTGGTCCTGCAGTGGCGAAGAAGCCCAGCGAGGGAGGGAGGAGCGAAGGCGAGGCCACTCGGGCGAAGTGGTCCAGGCCCTCGAGCCTGGCGACGCGGCGCGGTCGAGGCGACCGGTCGGGCGAGCGAAGGCAGAGGCCTCGAGGCCGTTGACCTCGGCCGATCGAAGGAGCTGGGGCTCGGGTGGCTGGATCGGCTAGTTCCTGCGGGAACTGGCCAAGTGGCTGAGGGGGAATGGCCAGATCTGAGAAAAATTAGGGGAAGGAGGAGGAAGAAGCTAGAGATGCCTAAAATAGACCTAGGGGTCTATAAATAGCAGATTTTAGGGTTTGAGGGAAATTTGGGGGTGTTAGGAGCCCTCCGATCGCGATCCGACGGATCCGATCGCGGGGGAAGTGGCTGCTGGAGGGGTGTTTCCAAGCCACAAGTGAAGGCACTTTGGACCCACACGAAAACTGATGGGATAGCAAACGGAGTCCAAACGCGACGAGATTTGAGAGGCGGGTTACACACAACAAAACAACAACACACGACAAGTCTCGCGGCACACCGGTAACGTTACACGCCCAAACACCAAAGTAGGCCTACGGGACGTCACGGACACGTGAGGGAGCTCCGAAACGCGAAACGGACAACGGGAAGGAACGCGTGGAACCGTATGCAAACGACAACACAAATGCAATGCGATGCACATGTCTACATGATATGAATGAATGCCACACACGCACACAACAAAACGACGAAAACCCGAAAGACAAAGAACCCGGAATGGAAATAGACGAAGCCGGAGATATATTATATGCCCAAAAGGGAAAGTATTACATCCGGGGCATTACAAGTGTGTCGAGTGCGAGCTGCCACATTGCGATGTGCATCACGTAATGCTCGTTGTGCCTCAAGAGCTTGAGCTTCTCGACGTTGTTGTGCTTGACGGTTAGCTTCGGCATCTTGTTTTTCTTGGTATTGACGTGCTCGCTCTTGTTGTTGTTGGCGTAGTCGTTGACGTTCTTGTGCTTGCTCAAGTGTGGCTTGGTTTTGGCGATGTCGACTTTCTTGGTCATCTAATAGCTCTTGTGAACTCTTGTCATGTAGTGGATTCCGGTTGTCATGTCGAGATTGACGTGTGGTTTGACGAAGAGTGTTGGATGTAGGGGTACTTGAGCCATGCGTGGAGTCGGTATGTCGACTTGAGCGGCTTCGTCTTTGAGATGATGTGGAAGAAGAACGTCGACTGACTATCAAAGTCCGTAGCTCGTCAAATTGGGTAGACATGTTGGTACTGATGATGTCGAATTGCTCTTTTGTTCTTGCTTCAAATTGGCGCGCGTCGGCGGCGACTTGCTCAATGTACTCTCGCATAGCTTCACTTTCTTGATGGAGAGCTCGTTGAACACCGAAGAGATGTAGTTTGGTGACGTAGTTGTTCGCTTCTTGAGGATCGTCGAAGATCGGGTTCGAAGATGTACTTGGCCTATCCATCATCACAAGCGAGTATGTGAGTGGGAGAAAGGAGAAGACAATACCAAATGTACCTTAACCGAAGTTGAAAATGGATCAATGATCACTCAATAATGTAAGCCGGAAATAGCACTATTGGTACCACTTTGCGTCGATTCTCACACCTACACAAGTAAAGCTTTGAGAGGAGCTTGGTTAGGATGGTGGCACAAATTCAATGCAATTGTCAAAGTGACTCAATGATGTTGAAAATGGTTCACAATTTGCTCATGTAACAAGTAGATCACTAGCAAAGTAGCACAGGGAACACACGCACGGATAGATAAATGTGGTTGTGCAACCAAGGGTGAGCGAAAATGTGGAATCCACGGAAAATGCTCGTGTTGCAGAACACTAGAGAGACGCTAACCGATTGCTTAATAGGCGGATACGCACTTGTGCACAACCTATAAGAGGCAAAACGTAACAACTTCCTATCACAAGTATACCATGAGTGTATGATGTGCCGATGCTTGAGCACAAGATGATGTATTGCTATGCCATATGATCTCTTTTGATGCAAGGCGTATGATGCTATTTTTCTTTTGCTTATAAGCTTTGGTTGGCTCTTTTGCTTAAAAGCTTGTGAGCTCTTTCTTTGGGCACTTAAGCATGCTTCTCGGATCAAGGTAGCTATTGTGTATGCGGGACACTCTTTTGTCACACGGAGATATGATGATGTAGTATGCAATATCTATGACTATCACTAATGTGCACAAGTGTCGTGGCCCGGCAATACTCAAATGGCTAGTCTCAGTGGGAAAGCTACGCAAAGATGGTCCATAGGGTGACAATGCAATTGCAAGGTAGAATGACAAAGCGTCGTCGATGTTACCGTCCTTGTCGAGGTTGAGAGGTGGTCTTGTCGATGTCTTACCATTCCAAGATAGCCGAAACACACAAGGAAACGGGAAAACCACAACCCAAATGATCCAAGACACAAGAGGTAAGCTCGTAATGATTTGGGTTAGGCAATGGTGGTGGTGGACTAGGATATGCGGAAGTTTTGGTGGAGAACCTAAGCAAACTTGCCCAATTTGACAAAATCTCATGGAGTCTAATGGTGGTAAAACCAAGATGAGCAGCTCGGGCACGTTGCTAGCTTTTCAACGAGCCAAAGAACACTCAAATCGGAGTTCGGGAGTGAAAGTTATGGTCAAAACGGTGAAACTCGGAAGGCTGAAACTGGGTGGGGCGGAAGTACCGCTTGGAAGACCGGTAGTACCGCTTGTGGTGCACATCGGAAGTACTGCTAGTGCCACCGGTAGTACCACTGGTGTCGGGAAAATTCTTAGAACTGGATCTGGGCGAATTCTAGGCGGAAATGGATGATTTCGGGGTCGAAATTGGGTGGATTTCGTGGATGGAAAGTTGGGAAACTGGGGGAAATGCTAGATCCACTTGTGGCACAGCAAATCCATGGAACAAATTCAACAAAATCTTGCCAAATCAATAGATCACAAAAAAATTTTGGGGCTATTTTTGTGAGGAATTTTCGAAATTGGGAAGAACACAACAAAAACAAGCTAGAAAACAAGGTGTGGGGCTCCAAATTCGTGATCAACCTATGCTCATGATACCATAATGATGTAGGATGGAACCCTAATCGGCAGATCTTTCATGAAAGGAGGTTATCCCACAACGAACACGGAGAACACAAGGAAGATACGGAGAAAAACACGAGGGGAAACACTCAAATCAACACAAATACGGTCACACAGGAGCTAGATCCACGATACACATCAAGATACACGATCCATAGTCAACAACGGTGGTACAAAGATAGTCTTCTCCCGGAGGAGGTCTTGGGTATCCCTTGGGATCTTCTCCGATGTGGAGGCCTTGAATCCGAGGTGGATCTTCTCCGAAGAGGCCGTGGTCTCGTAGGAGAGGAACCACAAAGGTCTATGATGAGCTATCCAAAAGCTAACCCTAAAAGATGGAAGGGAAGGAGTACTTATAGTCCAAGGGGTAAGTTGGGGGATACATGGGGTGAAAACCCTTCAACTGTGCGCAGGCAGGGCGGTAGTACCGGTCCTGGCACCGGTAGTACCGGTTTTTGCAGTTTTACCGGAAGTTCCGGCCTTGCACCGGCCTTGCACCGGTCGATCACAGAAGGTGGAGCGGTAGTTGACCGGTAGTTGGACCGGTAGTACCTCTTTAACTGCGCTGGGAGAATCCTGGTTCATGCTCTTGGCATCCGTCTTGCACCGTAACTTCTCCTTGGCACCTAAGCATACAAAGTGTCTCCCGTTTGAGGTAGTAGCCATGTCTCAAGGTGGTCAAATGGGAATTCAACAAGGAGAGAGTTAACCTGGGATTCAAGTGCTCTAGCACGAGCACGAGTCATCGGTCCTTGGAGCGCTTGGTGAGGCGATTGATGGTTCATGGGGATGACCTTGGGATGCTCCGCATCACTACCTTGCTGCATACTATTTACCGTTACCGTTACTTGCTCGTTACAAATTATCTTGCTATCAAACTATCTGTTACCGACAATTTCAGTGCTTGCAGACATTACCTTGCTGAAAACCACTTGTCATTTCCTTCTGCTCCTCATTGGGTTCGACACTCTTACTTATCGAAAGGACTACGATTGATCCCCTATACTTGTGGGTTATCAGCTCAAAGGCCCTGTGAAGCTTTCATTCTCATTGCCCCTGTCCGGGGATTGTCGTCGTTGATTCATCGACTCTAGAGCGTCCCCGAGCCTTCAGACTAGCTTCTCTGACTCCCAGTGAGCTCCGACTTTGAATCCCCCTCCTCCCCGCTTCGATTTTGAGCTCAAACCGACGACCCAGTGCTGACCAAGCTCACCGCCGCTCGGGCTCGTCACCGGTGCAACTTCGATGACCTCCTGGTCACCCCATCATGTCCAACGGCCTCGTGGGCTTCCATAGGCACCGTAGGACCCAACAACCACCTAGTTTGCATGCTGCTGCCCCACATCCGCACCTAGCCAAGCTCCGACCACCGCTAATGACTTCGCCGTTGCCACAGGCGACCCCGGTGCCACCCACAACCACCTTTCAATGCGCCTCACTGCGCTGAACACATAGAGCCCCTCCGCGCGTCATTTGGTCACGAAAGGATGGTTTCTGAAGCCTCCGCCATGTCTGGACGTCGCCGACGGTTAAACGCTGGTTAACCCTGGCTTAATTAGCCCTAACTGCACCACTGAGCCACTCATAGTGGGCCCTAGTCCCGCTAACAATTTTGGTTGGGAGTTAAATTAACCCGAGTTAGCCACTGTTATGCTGACATGTAGGACCCACACGTCAGATGTGACTGTGTTGACCTGCTCACATAGTGTTGTTGCAAGGCTGACGTCATATATGTTTTCTGGATTTTGGATATATCTTAAATGATTTTTTTATTTCAAGAAAATTTCCTAAACTTCAGAAATTCACAGAAATCAACCGTAACTCAGAATGAAATAAATTATATATGAAAAATTATCACAAAAGTATGAAGAATTTGTTTATGGAATTGATACATGTTCAAACAACTTAACTCCACTGTTTAGGGCAAATCAATTAAATGACATTTAATTAATCACATGTGGAGTTTGAATTTGAACCTTTGGTTCAAACGAACTTCATTAAAATCGTTGCTAGCTGCATTAGCCCAAAACACTAGCATATTGCCATGTCATATGCATGCATCATTTTGTTGCATTGCATTGATTGTGTTCCTTCTTATTTGTCGGTGTTTGTTCCTTCTCAATAGAAGATGGTTCCGACGTATGATCGTTGACACCGATGAAGAGTAGTACTATCTTTAGAGGTGCCAGGCAAGCAAACCCCCCTTGATCACCTCCGATTCAATCCCACTCTCTCGCTCTTTCTCTCTTTTATTGCATTAGGAAAACAAGGATTCAACTATTACTTATTACGGTAGTTGAACCCATTTCTCTGCATGACCTATCATTGTCATAGTAAATAGCTAAACCTTCCCAGCATGATTAGGAGTTGCCCGAGCCATGTTTTTTTGTCAGAAATACTGTAAGGGAACCCCCTATAGTATAATTGGTGCAAGAAACCCAAATTGCAAGTACCATGCCTTGAACTTGGGTGGGCAGGAAGGCACAACCCCTTCCCACCACTAGGCTATGTCTTAGTCAGCGCCTGAGCCATGTTGTGACTTCATCCATGTGTGATGAGTTTCAACGTGTAAATTTTGGTCCGAATTTCCTTGGTTACAGTGGTCATCCACGTCATTGCATAATTTGGGTACACAAAGGAGCCTACAACACACCCACTCTTCTTAATCGAGCAAGTTCAGCAATTAAATAAAGCTAGCTGACCTAAACATTACTCTTAACAAATTAAAGACCGACGCTCTAAATTAAACAAATAGTACTACTCCAGCTAGCGCTTTCGATCTCCGCCGCCTCCTCCATTTCCAGCTCGCGCCCGACGCTCTCTTGGGGAGGAGGCTCCATGGCATCCATCACACCATACTCCGCAAGCATCTCGCCATCCGTGTCCGCCATCTCTTCGGAAAAGGCCGCCAAGAGCCGGGCGTGGGCGGCCGCGATCTAGGCTTGGACGGGCTGTGTCGTGGCAAGGTATGCTGTGAAGGAATAGACGGCTGCTCGAACACTCTCGGCGATTGAAAACTCTTCGGTCGTGGGTTGCCGACCATTGTTGGAGAACCTTCGTTCGATTGTGTGGTGACCGCCACGAGCAGGGCATGGGCGGCCTCGACATGGTCGTGGGCGGCCTCCATCAGGGCTAAGGCCGCTGCTGCAAAACAGATAGCTGTTGTGCCGCTCTGGCCAGTTGCTATCCCCGACCCATATGTTGCCGCCACCACCTGCGCAGCAACAGCGGCCATTTGGGCTGCCTTGGCCGCCCGGTCGTAGATTGCGGCCATGCTCAGGTAGCATGTTAGCCCGCGCATGGCGGCTGTGGCCACACTCTCACCGGAGTGGGCCGCCGAAGTGGCCCTCACGACGCTGGTCCACGTCCCAATCTTTCATCGGCGATGATTAAGTGAAATGATATTTGGGGAGCGAGCTAGTGTGCTTGATGCACCGGCTGTGGACTGTAGCTGACGCACCTTCTCGTGTAAGCCATATATGTAATATACTCCGTCGGTGCTCAAGATATTTTGTACTGCATCTCACACGGTTGGTGATAAAAACCGGTGTGTGGTCTACTGGATTTTTCATCTTGATTTGAAATACATAATGGGGTCACAATGGAAAAGGAGGGTGTTTGAATTGCTAGAACTTTTACTAGCAGTGAACATGCAACTTTAGGTGTGTCTTCAAAAAATGGAATTATTTAGGGTTCGTTCAGACATTTTTATATATTAACTTGTTTTTCTAGGCATTTAAGGTGCACAGTTCGAAATTAAACTACATGCACATGCTCCGGTATACCAAAATGGGCTATAAAATTATATATGTGTCCATGGGTTGATGCTTATGAACCATGCAAGAAATTCGGATGAATTTCAAACACCTCAGCACCATGGCTCCCCGACAAATGTTGAGATACTTGGTTTTGTAATTCTAGTAAATCCAAAACTCGTCTAAAATTCATGAACCTTGGCATGCTATCATGGAATGGCATCAACATGCTGGGGGTACAAAAATTTGTTCCATTGGGGGAAAGTTTTGGTATAAGCTTCTCATAAACTAGAACGATATTTGTCTCCTCTTCGTGCTTACAATTTTTTTTCTGGTGTCAACATAGAACAACAGGAGTGTCTTATTAAATTTTGAAAATTTTGGGGTCTGTTTGGACATTTTCAATGAGTTTTTCTAGTCATTTATGTGCATAATTCAAATTTGAATGCACCTGCTCCAGTGCATATAAATGAGTTGAAAAATCAAATGTGTGTCCTTGGTTGTATGCTTAGATCCCATGCAAGAAATGCCAATGAATGTCAAACATCTTGCCACCGTTGCTCGGCAGCTAACATTGAGATACATGGTTTTAAAATTCTAGTCAATCGAAAACTCGTCTGAAATTTATGAAACTTGGCATGCTATCATGTAACGGCATCAACATGTTGTGGTAACAATATTGCCCCATTTGGGTAGGTTGGGGTATAAGCTTCTCACAAACTAGAGCTTCTTACAACAAGCCTCATGGTTTCGGTAGGGAACGTGTCACCTTTGTGGACAAAATGACATTCGCTGCCTCTTCTTGCTTTCAAATTTTTTCTAGTGTCAACATAGAACGACACAAATGTTGTGTGAAATTTTGGAATTTTTCGGGGTTCGTTTGGACCTTTTATACATTAACTGAGTTTTCTATGCATTTATGTGCATAATTCAAATTTGAACTTCATGCATATGCTCCAGTGCATATAAATAGGTTGTAAAATCAAATGTGTGTTCTTGGTTGCATGCTTAGGTCCAATGCAAGAAATGGGAATGAATGTCAAACACCTTGCAACCATCGCTCGACCGCTAAGATTGAGCTACATGGTTTTAAATTCTAGTAAATCGAAAACTCATCTAAAATTTATGAAACTTGGCATGCTATCATGGAATGGCATTAACATGCTGTGGTAAAACTATTGTTTCTTTTGGGGCAGGTTGGGGGTATAAGCTTCTCACAAAACCAGAGCTTCTCATAACAAGCCTCAGGGTTCAGGTATGGAACGTGTCACCTTTGTGGACGAAATGATATCCGTTGCCTCTTATTGCTTTCAATTTTTTTCTAGTGTCAACATAGAACAACATGACTGTTGTCTTAAATTTTGGAATTGTCTGGGGTTCATTTGGACATTTTTATACATTAACTAACTTTTCTATGCATGTATGTGCATAATTCCAATTTGAACTACAGGCACATGCTCCAGTGAATATAAATGGGTTCGAAAATCGAATGTCTGTCCTTGGTTGCATGCTTTGGCCCCGTGCAAGAAATGGGAATGAATGTCAAACACCTTGCCACCGTCGCTTGGCCGCTAACATTGAGATACATGGTTTTTAAATTCTAGTAAATTGAAAACTCGCTTGAAATTCATGAAACTTGGCATGCTATCATGGAACGACATCAACATGATGTGGCAAAAGATTGTCCCATTTGGGGTAGGTTTGGGTATAAGCTTCTCACAAACCTGAGCTTCTCACAACAAGCCTCATGGTTCCGGTAGGGAATATATGTGCCTCCGTCATGGATGAAACTACACGCACATGCTCTAGTGCAGAAAAATGGGTTGAAAAATCAAATGTGTGTCCTTGGGTGCATGCTTAGGTCCTATGAAAGAAATGGAAATGAATTTCAAACACCAGGGCACCGTCATTTCCTGGCAAAACATTGTGATACTTTGTTCTTAAATTCTAGTAAATCCAAAACTCGTCTGAAAATTCATGAAACTTGGCATGCAATCATGAAATGGCACCTGACATGCCAACTTGAGAGAAGGCGCACTCGAATAACAACCAACAAAGGCATTTTGAAACAAATAACTGCCACTTTAACATCTCAAACGTTTGTATAATTTAAATCGTGTGTGTTTTATTAACCATTCACGTGATGCCACGCGTCACACTTTTAATGGCTAGGAGGTGTCATGCGGACAACTACTTGAGTAGACAGGAGACGTGCGAGCGCAGCCCGCTGCGCAGGCTGGCCGGTAGGCGTGCAAGCTATCTTCCAATGTGCAGGCTCACCAAGAACACTATGCAGGCTCACTAGGAAGCAAGCCCTTTGAATTCCATGGCCGCCTGCCTTGCTCGCGTCAACCCCATTAATGGTGCTCGAGCCGCTGTTTAATACAGGCAGCCATACTATTCGCCTCCCATTCCCCTCCTGTAGACCTCCACCAATGCCATGGCACAGGAGGATCATCCCCCCTAGTATTACAGTTTGGTACAGTCGACTCCGAGCTGGAAAAGATAGAAAATAAGGAGGAATGGGGCCTCATGGACATGGCCCTAAATGAGATGGCCTCGGCGGATGCTGCCTCCACGCCCGCCCCAGCTCCCATCCCCGCGCCCGCGCCAGCGACCAGCCTCGTAGCATCGATGGACTGATCATCGAGCACTATCACAGAGCTGGAAGCCGCGCGAGCATCAGTGAGGTTGCCTTGGACCTGCGCGGGCTGGTGTACATGCCAGCACCCGTGCCCGTGCGTGCCCCTGCACCCACCGCGGTGCCGGTACCCGTGCGTTTGCCCGCACCTGTCGCGCCCGTTCCCATGCGCGTGCCCCCTCAGCGTCATGGGACGCCGCCATCGACCGCTACCTCGCAGCACCGCGAGTTGCCGTCCTCCCGTGCCCCGCCCATCGATCGCACGATGATAGGATGTTTGATTTGCAAGTGAAGAACATTCTATCCTACCTTAAAGACTTCAACAACGGCGTCCTGGAGGATGACAACGACAATGCAGGCACGGCACGCCGCCTCCGCCGCCTCCAGAATTAGTTTTTTTGGGTTTAATAATGTATCTCGATCGTATGAATATAAAGTCGTAGTGTGCCTAAATGAGAGATATGGTTTGAACGAACTTGCATTTTTCTCTCTGAATGTACATACTTATCAAATGTTTTTTTAAACGTCAATGGTTTTTAAATTTAGAACACTCATCGCAAATGTTTTAGATAGAACACCCGAATGCAAACCGACAGCTTCCCCAGTAAGCCAATGGAAAATGTGTCGAGCATGTGATGCTCTTGATCACAAATGTTTTAGATAGAACACCCGTATGCAAATTAAGAGCTATGGTCTTCCCCAGTAAGCCCAGGGAAAATTCGCCGCACCGGATTAATGCATCTCTTCAACACAAACAGTTCATATTGAAGACCGTATGCAAAGCGAGGCTCCGCCACTAAGACAAGAGAAAATCTAGCACACAAGATTTGTACATCCCTTCAACGCAAACGGTTTTTTCGGATGACCCGTGTGCAACCACGTACAAAGAAATTGGTAAGATTTACATCTGTCATATTGGGTATATTGCCATTTGTCAAACTAGAAAGGTTGACATTTGTTGATCTAGTGACATTGGCCTTTGTCAACCTTGTAACACTACCATTTGTCAGAATGTGAAGCTAAAAATTACTAGCACTATCAAATGTTTGCAACTAAAATTAAGTAAGCATACATTTCATTCATAGATTAAGCAGTCATTCTTTATACAAACAATTCAACTCGACAGCTGAACTGACCAAACTTTTTCCCAATTGTTGCCAACCACGTACTGAAATAGCTAGTTCAACTATATATACTAGCTAATCTGAAGTACGTTGTACAGTTCCACCACATCATGTAGGATCGAAAGTATGTCTAGAGGGGGGGGGGTGATTAGACTACTTGACCAAATGAAAACTTAGCCTTTTCCCAATTTTAAGTTTTGATAGTTTTTAGCAATTTAGCACAAGTCAAGCAATCTTCCTACACATGCAATTCTAGAGTTGTGGGAGCGGAAAGTAAATCATTGCATATGAAGGTAAAGGGAGGGGTTGGAGAGTGCAAACGCAATTGGAGACATGGATGTTTTTTGCATGGTTCTGATAGGTGGTGCTATCGTACATCCACGTTGATGGAGACTTCAACCCACGAAGGGTAACGGCTGCGCGAGTCGACGGAGGGCTCCACCCACAAAGGGTCCACGAAGAAGCAACCTTGTCTATCCCACAATGGCCATCGCCCACAAAGGACTTGCCTCACTAGGGTAGATCTTCACGAAGTAGGCGATCTCCTTGCCCTTCCAAACTCCTTGGTTAAACTCCACAATCTTGTCGGAGGCTCCCAAGTGACACCTAATCAATCTAGGAGACACCACTCTCCAAAGGGTAATAGACGGTGTGTTGATGATGAACTCATTGCTCTTGTTCTTCAAGTGATAGTCTCCCCAACACTCAACTCTCTCTCTGATTTGGATATGGTGGAAAGAAGATTTGAGTGGAAAGCAACTTGGGGAAGGCTAGAGATCAAGATTCATATGGTAGGATTGGAATATCTTGGTCTCAACACATGAGCAGGTGGTTCTCTCTCAGAAAATGAATAGTGGAAGTGTAGGCACGTTCTGATGGGTCTCTCACTGATGGAGAGGGGCGGAGGGGTATATATAACCTCCACACAAAATCTAGTCGTTACACACATTTGACCAGACTCGGTCAGACCTAATAGAAGAACTCGGTCAGACCAAAGCAGTTCAAAATGTGAACGTTAGACATCTCGGTGGGATCGATACTATCAACTCGGTGGGACCGATTAGTTAGGGTTAGGGCAAAACCTCAACTCGGTTTGATCGATTACACAAACTCGGTGAGACCAATTCTGGTAATAGGCAAAACAGAGACTTGGCCAGGCAAACTCGGTGAGACCGATCGCTCCTTTCGGTGAGACCGAAACGTTACAAAAGGTAACCAGAGAGTTTGCATTACCAACTCGGTGGGACCGATCCGCTCATCCCGGTTAGACCGAAATGTTACGAAGGGGAAATAGAGAGTTGGCAATCCCATTTCGGTGAGACCGATATCCCTATCGATGAGATTGAACTGATTAGGGTTTTGGCACAGGCTATGTCAAGTGAGCTCGGTGGCGCCGGGTAGATCAAATTGGTGGGGCCGAGTTTGACTTTTAGGTTTGGGACATATGTGGAAATGAGAAAGTGGTTGAGGGATTTGGAGCTTAACACTGAACATTTTGAGCAGGTAGACCATTACGCAACACCTCATCCCCTTTTGATAGTATTGGCTTTTCCTATGGACTCAATGTGATCTTGGATCACTAAAATGAAAATGTAGAGTCTTGAGTTTTTGCCAATCTTTGTCCTTAGCTTTTTGAGGGGTTGAAAGTGCAATCATGCCCTTAATCATATTTTGATGATTGATGACAACATGCATATATGGGACTAATCATCTTTATCAAGTATATCTCAGGATTATGTTTGAAGGGCGTGCGTGGATCATGTATACGGACAAATCTATATCACTCAAGAGCGGATATACAAGATACTAGCTTTTGGCTTGACTTTCAGTTTGTTTTTGAGTATAGGGATCCCGCACTATTAAGAGGGGATCGGTGGATATCGTGAAAGACTTGCTCAAACCCCACAAAGTATTCTCTCACATCTTCTCTACTCTATCCATAACAATTCTAATATTATGTGCACTTAGAGTTGTGTGAAACTAAGCCTTTGTGCTCTGTTATCACGGGACGTTCGGCACTCTACGGACGTCCGGACCTTCACAGTCTACCGGACGTCCGGCAGTCTCCGGATGTCCGGTATTTCACAACAGAAGCTAAATAGCGGTTTTCCGTTCTCCACCGGACGACCGACACACTCCGGACGTCCGGTCCCTCGGCGCCTACCGGACGTATGGCACACTCCGGATGTCCGGTACACCTTCACAGAAGGAAAATAGCGGAAGTCCGAAACCCTCCGAAAGTCCGGTCACCGGACGACCGACACACCCCGGACGTTCGACAACTGTGTATATAGTGTACTACGTTGACCTGTCTGGTGAATCTCCAGGCTCCGGACGACCGACCTTCTGCGGACGTCCGGTGCTACCTATGCCACCGGACGTCCGGTGTTGTCGGGACGTCCGACACTAACAATGCGTTTTCTGTCACAATGGTCTGTTCTCTACTATGACTATATATAGTCTTCTTCTTCCACAAGATAAGGTTGACCATTCACTTTGATCTTACTCAAGCACACATTTACACTCTCTCTCACTCTCATACACCAAATCTTAGATCCTAAAAGGATTTGAAGGCATTTGTCAGAAGTTGTCCAATCAAGTGATAGATCCACTCCTTCCCCTTCTTTGCACCAAAGGAATTTGTGATTTGAGCAAGTCTTGAGCTTTTCCCATTGTTCTTGTTACTCTTGGAGGTTGGAGACTCCTAGGCGGTAGGAGTCTTTCGGAGAGGAATCAAACATTGTGATTACCCCCCCCCGGAAAGTTTGTGAGGGTTTGGAGGTCACCTAAAGGCCTACCACTAGTGGTTGGGAATCGCCTTCGTGGTGATATCTCAAAGAGAGAATAGGGTGAGCCTTCGTGGCGTTGGTGTGCCTTCGTGGTAACTCCCACCTCTCTAAATGGTGATGTAGCTTCCCTCCAAGGAAGTGAACATCGGCATACATCCTCGTCTCTCGAAGTTTCGGTTATTCCTAACCCTTACTTTCTACTTGTGGTTACTTGTCTCTAAGTTCTTACTTGTATCTTATTGTGTTACCTTACTTACATACTCGTGTTACTAGCTTAGCTTGTTTAGCATCTTACTTAAAATTGTTAGGCTCAATTTCATATCCTGCATTATTGCCTAAAACAAAGAAAAAAAGTGATTGTACCTATTCACCCCCCTCTAGGTCCATCTAGATCCTTTCAATTGGTATCAGAGCCTCGTGCTCTATTCTTGTGGCTTAACCGCCCTAGAGCGAGATGAACCCCGATGGGACTCCCCTTGTTGTAGATCCGAAAGACCATGTCTCGACTTCTTCGGAAGTAAATGCCTTCACCTCTGAGGATCTAGAACAGGCCCTTGCTAAGCAAAAGGAGGAGCATGATGCCTCTCTTGAGGCCTTGGTCAAAATGAGGTTGGCCACACTAACCACAAATTCCACACTACTCCCAAGTTCGGGTGGTATGGCTTTGAGGCAAACCGCGCCTATTCCTTCTCTTGACCAACAACCTCCTAACAATGGCCACTCTAGTGTCCCATGGCTCTATGCACAACCCAAAGATGAAAAACCAAATTATAGGCATGGGGGTGAACCTCCTGTGCTTGATAAAAGGCTGATTTTTCTATGTGGAGAGTTGCTATGCAGGATCATCTTAGGTACGCGAATGATGAGATGTTGGACATCTTGGAGGATGGCTACAACCCTGTTGATCCAAAGAACCTCACTCCAAGATAAATATATAGAAGGCATCTCAACGACACCGCAACCATGTTGTTAAGGAAAGGAATGAGTGAAAAGCAAAGGAGACCCTTCATACACATCACTAGTGCCAAGGACTTATGGGATAGCATTGTGAGATCCAGAACTGGAACCTCCACCCTCTAGCTTGCGCAATATGAGATTGCCAAAGGTCAATTGCAAAACTTCTGTATGGAGAAAGGTGAAACCCCCAACCAGCTCCATGAGCGTCTGATGATGCTTACCTCTGACATTGAGTCCCGTGACTGTGACAAGACACAAGATGGATTCAACTTGACGAAGTGGTTCCTTGTGGACAAGTTGCTACATGCTCTTGCTCCGTATCATCATCAAATGGCGTGGGACATAAAGCAACACCATGGATTCAAGGAAATGACTCCAGATGACATCATATCCACCTTTCAACTATTTTAAGAATTCAAGGCAAATGCTACAAGACATCTTGCTATGCATGGAAATTCATCTCCCGTGACCAACTTAGCCTTGAAGGCTAAACAAGTATGTGAAGAAGAAGAAAGTGAGGAAGAAGATGATGAAGAAGGTGATGAAAGTGACTCAGATGAGGGACCCTCATATGAAGACATTGCTCTCTTTGTGAAGAAGTTTAGTGCGGGAAAATTCAAAGGAAGATTTCAAAAGAAGAAGGTCCGAAGTTGCTACAACTGTGACGAGACAAATCACTTCTCCAATGAGTGCCCATATGAGAAGAGAGAAGATAAGCCTAGAGGTGTTGCCGGTATAGCTCAAGATCCTCAAAACACCTTGAGACTAGTCAACAAAAGTGGTGAGGTTGTCACCTACAACTACATGAAAGACTACAAGGGCAACGCTCACAAGTGTTTGATGGCCAAAGCCGTCGTTGAGGACCATGAGCAACAAACCTCCTCAGACAAAGTTAAGGTAACCTCTCGTTCGGGTCCTCCTCTTTTCACTCCGCCTACTCCTAGTGATGAATACCTTGATGCGGAGTGTAATCATGATGATAATGATGAGAATGATCTTATGTATGCTAAACTAGAAAAATTTATGTGTTCCATCAAAGGAAAGAAGCTCACTATGTTTCGTATGCTTATGGAGATGGTGAGTAAGCACACTGTCACCATTAAGGAACTTGAAACCCTCATTACCGAGGAAAAGGAAAAATATGAAATCCTTGAGCGGAAAGTCCTATATGAGGAAGCAAAATATGATGAACTATGCATAAAAATTGGTACAAACATTGATGAACATGCCAAGAAACTTGCTTCCTTGGAAAAGGTTGAAAGCTCTTTCAAGGAGTTGATGAATGATAACAGTAAACTTGTGAGGTCTCATGCTACTCTCTCTAAGGATTGTGAGCTTCTATCTGTGTCTCTTAAGACTAAGGAAGAGGAGCTCACCCTTCTTACAAAGAGCTTTGAGACACTCAAACTTACTTATCTCGAAACTCTAGCCAAGGTTTACTCCTCTCCTATTATAAATGTTGATGCCTATACTACTAACGCAAGTTGTGATCTAGCATCTATTTGTGAGGAGAATCGATTTCTAAAAGCACAACTTGAGAAATGACTCATGACATGTGCTCAAGGACAAAAGAACCTTAATGAAGTATTGAGCCGACACAATGAAGTTTTCGCAAAGGAAGGACTTGGGTACGACCCAAGCACAAGCAAGAAGAAAACGTCCACTCAAAAGTGCACCACTCCTCTCAAGGAGACATTTGTACGTGAAGGGCAGAAGAAGAAAGGGAAAAGTGAAGTCGACGAGGTTGTCAGTGGGAAGGCCACTAGGGGCATACCCACTCCCATCAAACCTAAGGGATTCATGCCTCCATCCTATGTGCTTTGTAAGACAAAGGATGGAGAGGTTTATGCTAAATTTATTGGTCCTCATAATGCATTTCGTTTCTATGCTATTTGGGTTCCTAAGACCCTTGTGACTAATGTGAGAGGTCCCATTGCAAAATGGGTGCCTCTAACCAAGTCGTGAATTGTTTGTAGGTTGCCTTCTCCGGTGGAGTCAAATGGGTGATCGATAGTGGATGCACAAACCATATGACCGGAGATAGCAAATTGCTCTACGATTTCATGGAAGCCATTCAACCATTTATGAGCATTGTGTTTGGTGGAGGAACAACAGGACAGGTACTTGGATTGGGTAAGGTGGCTATCACGAATGACATGTCACTTGCAAATGTCATGCTTGTCCAATCTCTTAAATATCACTTACTTTCCGTTCGTCAATTGGCTTCTGTTGGTTATGATACACTATTTGGACTAACGGATGTGAAAGTCTTTAAGAGAGATACTTTTGAAGTGGCTTTTGTTGGAAATTGGATGGCAGCCTTTACACGATTGATTTCTCGAAAGATAGTACCTTCCATGCAACTTGTCTAATGGCCAAAGCCGACAAGGGGTGGCTATGGCATCGCCGGCTAGCCCATGTCGGCATGAGAAATCTTCAAGATCTCTTAAAGGGAAATCACATCCTTGGACTAACGAATATTTCTTTTGAGAAAGATCATGTGTGTAGTGCATGCATAGCCGGGAAGCAACATCAATCAAAGCACCCACCCAAGAATATTGTATCTACGTTAAGGCCATTGGAGCTCCTTCATGTGGATCTCTTTGGGCCTCCTTCATGGGATAGTCTTGGTGGGAAAAAGTATGGTCTTGTCATTGTTGATGATTACTCAAGATACACATGGGTGTTCTTCCTCAAGTCCAAAGACGAGATGAAGTTCACCTTTATTGATTTTGCCAAGCAAGATCAACGCAAGTTTGACAAAGAAATCTTGGCAATAAGAAGTGACAATGGCTCCGAGTTCAAGAACTACAGCTTGGAAGAGTTTCTCAGTGATGAGGGGATTGAGCATCAATACTCCGCCCCCTACACTCCTCAACAAAATGGTGTAGCCATAAGAAAGAACTGTACTCTTGTGGAGATGGAAAGGTCCATGTTGGATGAGTACAAGTCACCATATAGCTTTTGGGCCGAGGCCGTCAACACTGCATGTCGTGCCTCAAACCGTCTCTTGCTCCGCACAATCTTGGAAAAAGACCCCTTATGAGCTTCTAACCGGAAACAAACCAAATGTCAAGTACTTCTGTGTGTTCGGGTGTAAGTGCTTCATACTCAACAAGAAAGAACGGTTAGGAAAATTTCAATCCAAAACTATTGAGAGTATATTTGTTGGTGATGGATCAAACTCCCACGCCTATAGGGTCTACAACAAATTGAATGGATGTGTTGTAGAAACTTGTGACGTGGTGTTTGATGAGTTTAATGGCTCCCATGGGGAGCAAGTTGAACTAAGTGATGTAGGTGATGAAGACTCTTCTCAAGATATCTTGAATATGGGTGTTGGTGCTCTTCTTTCGATGGAACAAGAACACCATGATGGTATGGAAGACGATGCACGACTCCCTATATATCCAACCATTACAACACCCACACCACCACAAGATCCAGATGTTCAACCGATGCCCACAATTCAAGTACAAGATAAGATCAATTCCTTCACCATGCTCATCTCCAAGAACAAGATCATCAACAAGAACAAGAGCAAGAAAGTGCAAACATTGATGATGAACCTCAACAAATGCAACATGAAGAAGAAGATCTTCCACCACACATAAATGATCCATATGTTGAGGATGTGTATGATGGACATGAAGTTGAACCTCGTGAAACCCTCACCTCCATCATGCCTCGAGTGGCCGGTCGTGTTGATGTTGACAAAATTCTCACCGGCATATCCGAAGGTAGAGTCACTCGTAAACATTTGATGAACTTTTGTGCTCACTTCTCGTTTGTGTCTAGTATTGAGCCTGTCAAGGTACAAGACGCATTGATGGACAACGATTGACTCGTTGCTATGCAAGAAGAGTTGAACAGTTTTGAACGCAACCAAGTATGGTCTCTGGTGGAGAGACCAACTACAGAACACAATGTCATTGGAACAAAATGGATTTTCAAGAACAAGCAAGATGAGAATGGTGTAATCATCCGAAACAAGGCAAGGTTAGTGGCACAAGGGTACTCACAAGTTGAAGGTTTGGACTTTGGTGAGACCTTTGCTCCCGTTGTCCGTCTCGAATCTATTCGCATCTTACTTGCTTATGCTGCTTTCAATGGTTTTACATTACATCAAATGGATGTGAAGAGTGCTTTTCTTAACGGTCCTCTACAAGAAGAAGTATATGTATCACAACCACCTCGGTTCGTTGATCCCGATCACAAAGACTATGTGTATAAACTTCATAAGGCTTTGTATGGCCTCAAACAAGCGCCTCGTGCTTGGTATGATCATCTTAAGAAGTTTTTACTCGATGATGGCTTTGTGAGAGGGGTGATCGATCCCACTCTTTTTACTAAGAGACACATGGGTGACTTGATCTTATGCCAAATCTATGTAGATGATATAATCTTTGGTTCTCCTAACATTCATTTATGCAAGAAGTTTGCGGCTTCAATGACCAAGGATTTTAAAATGTCACTCAATGCGGATTTGAAATTCTTCCTTGGATTTCAAATTCAACAATTTCAAGAAGGAATTTTCTTGTCTCAAGCTCCATGTATGACACCCATGCCAACCAAAATTTTCCTCACTGAAGGCACAAATGGTATTCCTTTTGACCCATCTATTTACCGCTCTATGATTGGTTCATTGCTTTATCTTTGTGCATCTAGACCAGACATCATGTTTAGTGTATGCATGTGTGCTAGATTTCAAGCTTCCCCTAGGGAAAGCCATCATAAGGCGGTTAAGCATATTCTCAGATACCTTGTTCACACCCCAAAGTTGGGTCTATGGTACCCCAAGGATGCCAAGTTTGATCTCACTGGGTACACGGATGCAGATTGGGCTGGGTGACAAAGTGGACCGCAAGTCTACCTCCAGTGCATGCCAATTTCTTGGACGCTCTTTGGTAAGTTGGTCCTCAAAGAAACAAAATTGTATTGCCCTCTCCAGTTGTGAAGGAGAATACATTGCACCTGCCAGTTGTGGAACTCAATTACCATGGATGAGGCAAACTTTGAAGGATTACGGTATCACCTATCGACATGTGCCTCTTCTATGTGATAATGAAAGTGCCATTAACATTGCTGAGAATCCCAGAGATCATCTTCGCACCAAGCACATTGACATTAGGGATCATTTCTTGAGAGATCATGTGGAAAAGGGTGACATTGATGTTGCCCACATTGGTACAGATATGCAACTTGCAGACATTTTCACGAAGCCATTGGATGAAGCTAGGTTTTATCGACTTAGGCGTGAACTTAGAATCTTGGAGCTTGAAAATATTATGTGAAATCTAGTACCCATTCATGCATAAACTTAATATCTTGTCTTGATGTAGGCATATATTTAGGGAGAGACACTCAACTCATGAGTACTCTCAACCCTATACAATGCATAAAAAGAACAAACACTCTCAAAGCTTACCATGTCATTCTAACTATGGTGTTTTAATATGATGGAGTGGTGATTATGCACCCAGGTCAACATTCTTGTGGTATCATATCACATATACTCAAACATGGTGGCATCAGCCACCGCTCGTAGAGTAAGAATAGTAACCAAGCAAGTTATCTCATATGATCGGATATTCATGCAAGTATCATCATCTCACTACCATTTGCCATCTGCCAAAAATGCCTAAGCCCAACATCCTGAGAGCCTCCGGTCGTCCAGTACTTTCCGGACGTCCGGTGTTCCGAGCGCTTCCGGTCGTCCGTACACTCTGGACGCCCGTCAAATCCCTTCTGTCAACCTCATACCGGACGTCTGGTACGACCGGACTTTCGCTAACTTTTATAGGACTGGACGTCCGGAAATCACCGGTCTTCCGGACTATATCCGGCCCATATATATAGGGCGAGGCGCGTGTAGGAAAGTTTTGCCCTAACACTCGCCCTCTCCAGCCCGCCGTCGCGCCCCATCGCCTCTTCTCCGCACGGTTGGTCGCCCGTCGGCAGATCGGCCATCTCCTTCGTTCGGTTGGTCGCCCGTCTGCAGATCGGCCGCCGCCGGCCCCCCTCGCCGTTGTACCTCCAGGGACACCTCCGTGGGCTGCTCCATTCCCGGTCAATCTCCGGTGCCTCTGCATCTCGTTCGTCCACTCCAAGGTAGCCCATTATTCTTCTCCTCCTCTCATCCCTCGGGTCTGCCCTCGATCTATGAGAGTAGGTTGTTGATTTTGGGTGTTCCTCCTTCTTCTAGATCGGGATGCCGAAGATTAAGCACTCCGCACACAAGGAGGCTACAAGTGGGGTCTCTCGCCCGTCTCGCCGTGGCGGCTTCGATGACTCCCAAGAACGTGCTCGTCCTCGGAAGCGTGCCGCTCAGCCTAGCAGCCCCACAAGCGACTCCTCACCGGAGGAATCCGACTATGAGGATGAACTAGAAGCTATGGAGCGGGATTAATTTGTTGCCTCTCACACAGCTGCACCCAAGCCGGGGACTCGGATGCCCACTTTTAAGCCTCCTCCTCCGGTGCAACCTCAAGGTGATGCTCGTCACATCTCCCTTGAACCTCCTCTCCCTCAAGGTCACAAAGTTAAACGGTTCAATGCCATTCCCATCGCGTCATATCTTACGCTTCGTTGTGATGTTGACCAATTTTCGGTTGCTAGCGACTCCACGGACAATCGTTTTCGCACAAACGTCCAGGTAGATATTTTTATCACTGTCATTCTTCCTAAGGGTATGTCTTTACATTTGTGCATCAACCTTGAGCATATTCGTTCTCATCCGGCGAAGTATCCGGGAGCCATTGAGCTCATTGAGACATCTGGTCTTGCTCCTCCATTTTCATTTCAACATGATTTTAACCATGCTGCCATTCATCAATTCTATGCCACATGTTACTTTCACCCCAATAAGACTGTCACTTGGCTGACCTCCGACACCGTGCTTACAGCTTCTTATTCACAATTTGTCGCTGCTCTTGGTTTTCCTGATAGTGGGTTCAAAATACATAAGGATGACCCCAAACATAAGCCCAAGGGCATTGATGTTTGCATGGATCTTCTCAAACCCATCTCTGAGATGACTAATGAGGAGAAACAGAAGGACCTAAACCAAGTTTCAATTTAGCGCTCTCCTTTCTACATCATTTTTCAGTGTGTCATTCGCACCGTCTACCCTAAGATGGGAGACAAGGGGTCGTGCAATAGCTATTGCATCGATCTCATGCATCATCTCTATACGACGCCCAAAGGGAAGATAAATGTTCCTCATTTTTTGTGGCATGAGATCCGTCTCGCTTCTTTTCAATTCAAGCGGGCCTTTCCTCACGCTCCCTTCCTTCAGGCATTTATTGAGAGTGTGGCTCCGTTTCCCATTGTCCGCACTCACTTACATGAGCAGTGGGTTATTCCATCCCACATGGCGAATGACTAGGCCAATCCCTCTTCTTCCTCTACTCATCCTCGCCGAGCTGCTGCTTGTGTTCCTCCCACTGCTCCTTCCGGATCCGTATCTCTTGGACGCATTGCTCGTTTTCTTGGGAAAGCTCACTCTGCCATGATGAAGGCTATTACCTTTCAGTGCTCCCAGAATCACGATGTTGTCACTCGCATGGTCACTTCCAAGAACGCTCTGAAGGCTCGTCTGAGAGACTCCGGAGTATTCGATGTGAGTGATGATGAACGTCTTCCTGATAATCCACCTTCTGACTTTGGTTTTCCCTCAGGTCCGGAGTGATCTGATTTCCTTAACGAGGCTGGTGGCAGTGGTGCTCACGATGATGATTATGATGATGCTTTATGATGATCTGACACCTTTTGGGTAGTAGCTGCCAAGGGGGAGTAGGCACTTATCTATTATGTAATATTATGTAATGCTGTGAGATTTGTATCGAACCTATGATGTGCTATGAGTTGAACCTTTATCTATTATGTAATGCACTCTATCTATGGAAATATTGAGTTATCATGTGTATGAGATTGGGTTATGATATCTTGTGTATGAGATTGTTATGATATCATATTGAGGGGGAGCTCCCCTCTTCATGTTTATTATTGTTCATGCACCTATTTTGGGGGAGCTCCACAGCATCATTTTGATATTTAAAAGTTTTTACTACATTTTTTGAGAAGTGCATGCATGTTGTCATCAACTACCAAAAAGGGGGAGATTGAAAGTGCAATCATGCCCTTAATCATATTTTGATGATTGATGACAACATGCATATATGGGACTAATCATGTTTATCAAGTATATCTCGGGATTATTGATGAGGACATCACTAACAAGGTTACACCCACAGCTCCAACTGACACATATACAAGACCAATTACTAGAGCTCGCACACACCAATTAAATTACCAGGTACTTTCATTTCTTGGTAATGAATCTAATGTTCATGAGAATATGATGCTGCCTAAATTGAATACATTTGTCTTGCTTACAAATGAAGGGCCTAGCTTGGACAAGAATGATGAACATTGGAGCAAGATCAAGCATGGAGATGATGGCATGCGCAAGGGGAACAAGAATGGAGTTACAAGTGATGATTTCAGGACTTTGAAGCCACCATAATGAGTGCGTGAAGCCTTGGACGAAATATACAAGATGCCACTTCATAAATTTCGTCCAGAGGCTATTATAGGTGCTGCGTCACCTTATTATTGGGCCAGGCCCATGTAATTTCGAAATACTTGAGTATAGGCTGTTTTTAGAGTCCGTATGTGTGGCGAAACAAGAGTTAGGGTTGGTTCTCGACCCCTCTACCAAGGGCCACGAAATTCCCCCCTCTTTCCCCCATATATACAGCCCTTAGGGCGTCGTTTAGACTTTGGGTTTTGTTTAGATTAAAAGTTCGCCATAGCTGCAACTTCGCGTACTTCGTTTGTGTTCAACGACCAGACAAAGGCGTCACATAACCCCACCTTGATCAATAAAGCTTTCCTCTTATATTCGCAATATCCAGATTGCAATCTTAGTTTCTTGCTTGTTCTTCCTTTGCGTGCAGGAAACAAACCTTCGTGGTCAGGTTGATCGTGCTCCGGCGTGGTCAATAACCTCTCGGAGTTGGTTTAGCGATTTCTAAGGCGCGATGTCCACGCACGTTCGTAGTCGGATCATCCAGGTCGACTTCCTCCAAAACGATAACCACCATCTCATCGAAAGACGGGACACCTTTGCCTCTATCAAGTGGTATCAGATTTCCAGGTTGCTCGGTGAGATTTTACATTTTTTCATAGTTTAGATCGAGTTTGTTCTTCATACCTATAGTCCACGAAAAAGCCAAAAAATAGGGTTAGTTCATCCCATCCGAACCAATCTGAGCCTTTGCATAATCTTTTCTGTATTTGCTTTGTTGAATTTGCGGTTGCATCATCGTGTCAAGTTGCTGGTCTTAGCGTCTAGTTCTTTAGAGTTTCGAGTTCTATTCATAGTTTGTCACGCCGCCGCCGCACCATATTCATCACCGCTGCCATACCACCACCGCTGCCATATCCCACCACCGCCACCACATACCACCCTCCATCAGTTGTTACCTCCAGCCGTGATACAAGGAAGCAGGCACAACCACTATTATCTGCCAAGAGCACACCTATTGGGCCTGCACAGAGTTCTTCTTCTTCCATGGCATCAACAGGGCACACTAGTGATATTATTTGTCGTCGTTGTAAGGGAAGAGGACATTTTGCGAGAGAATGCAAATCTCAGCGTGTGATGATTGCTACTGAGGATGGTGGATATGAATCCGCTAGTGACTATGATGAGGAGACTTTGGCTCTTATTACACGTGAAGAACACGGTGGAGACGATTCTGATCATGAGACGCAATACATGGCTCCTGAAGATGCTGACAGGTATGAATGTTTAGTTGCTCAACGTGTTTTGAGTGTGCAGGTTACACAAGCTGAGCAAAATCAGAGGCATAATTTGTTCCATACAAAGGGAGTTGTGAAGGAACGTTCTGTTCGTGTGATCATAGATGGAGGGAGTTGCAACAACTTGGCTAGCATGGAGATGGTGGAGAAGCTATCTCTCACCACAAGACCACATCCACATCCTTACTACATCTAATGGTTCAACAACAGCGGCAAGGTTAAGGTAACATGTACTGTTCGTGTGCATTTTAGTATCTCTACATATGCTGATTATGTTGATTGTGATGTGCTACCTATGTAAGCATGTTCCTTATTACTTGGTAGACCATGGCAATTTGATAAAAATTCTATACACCATGGTAGAAATAATCAGTATACTCTTGTTCATAAGGATAAACATATTACTTTGCTTCCTATGACTCCTGATTCCATTTTGAAAGATGATATTAATAGAGCTAATAAAGCAAAACAGGAGAAAAATAAGAGTGAAAATCAGATTGTGGCAAAAGAATTTGAGCAACAAATGAAGCCTAATAATAAACCATCTACTCTTGCTTTTGAAATTAAATTGAAAAGTGCATGTTTACTTGCCACCAAATTTGATATTGATGAGCTAGATTTTAGCAAATCTGTTTGCTATGATTTTGTGAGCAAAGAGGCATTATTTTCATTTGAGGACGTGCCTTCCTCTTTGCCTCCTGCTGTCACTAACATTTTGCAGGAGTTCGCTGACGTTTTTCCACAAGACATGCCACCGAAATTACCACCTATTCGAGGGATTGAGCATCAGATTGACTTAATTCCCGGTGCATCGCTACCCAATCGCGCACCATACCGTACCAGAAGAGACGAAGGAGATTATGCGTCAAGTACAGGAGCTACTCGACAAAGGTTATATACGTGAATCCCTTAGTCCTTGTGCTGTTCCTATTATTCTAGTGCCGAAAAAGGATGGTACATCGCGTATGTGTATTGATTGTAGAGGCATTAATAATATTACTATTCGTTATCGTCATCCTATTCCTAGGCTAGATGTTATGCTTGATGAATTGAGTGGCTCTACAATATTCTCCAAAGTTGATTTGCGTAGTGGATACCATCAAATTCGTATGAAATTGGGAGATGAATGGAAAACAACATTTAAAACTAAGTTTGGATTATATGAGTGGTTAGTCATGCCTTTTATGTTAACTAATGCACCTAGTACTTTCATGAGATTAATGAATGAAGTTTTACGTGCTTTCATTGGATGATTTGTGGTAGTATACTTTGATGATATATTGATTTTTAGCAGATCTTTGGAGGAACATTTGGAACATTTACGTGCTGTTTTTATTGCTCTACGTGATGCACGTTTGTTTGGTAACCTTGGAAAGTGCACCTTTTGCACCGACCGAGTCTCTTTTCTTGGCTATGTTGTTACTCCACAGGGTATTGAGGTTGATAAAGCCAAGATTGAAGTTATTGAGAGTTGGCCGCAGCCCAAAACGGCCGCACACGTGAGGAGTTTCCTTGGCCTCGCTGGATTCTATCGGCGTTTTGTGAGAGATTTCAGCACCATTGTTGCACCTCTCAATGAGCTTACAAAGAAGGATGTGCCTTTTGTTTGGGGTACTGCACAGGAAAAAGCATTCACGGTATTGAAAGATAAGTTGACACATGCTCCTTTACTCCAATTTCCTGATTTTAATAAGACTGTTGAGCTTGAATGTGATGCTAGTGGAATTGGGTTAGGAGGTGTGTTATTACAAGATGGTAAACCTGTTGCATACTTTTCTGAAAAATTGAGTGGGCCTAGTCTGAATTATTCTACTTATGATAAGGAATTATATGCTCTTGTTCGGACTTTGGAAACATGGCAACATTATTTATGGCCCAAAGAATTTGTTATACATTCTGATCATGAATCTTTGAAGCACATTAAAAGTCAAGCAAAACTGAACCGTAGACATGCTAAATGGGTTGAATTCATAGATACTTTCCCTTATGTTATTAAACACAAGAAGGGAAAAGAAATGTTATTGCTGATGCATTGTCTCGTCGTTATACTATGCTTTCACAACTTGACTTTAAAATATTTGGTTTGGAGACCATCAAAGATCAATATGTGCATGATGCTGAATTTAAAGATGTATTGCAGAATTGTAAAGAAGGGAGAACATGGAACAAGTTCGTCGTTAATGATGGATTTGTGTTTCGTGCTAACAAGCTATACATTCCAGCTAGCTATGTTCGTCTTTTGTTGTTGCAGGAGGCGCATGGAGGAGGATTAATGGGACACTGTGGCGTGAAGAAGATGGAGGACGTACTTGCTACACATTTCTTTTGGCCAAAGATGCGACGGGATGTTGAGCGTTTTGTTGCTCGCTGCACTACATGTCAAAAAGCTAAGTCACGACTCAATCCTCATGGTTTATATATGCCTTTGCCTGTTCCTAGTGTTCCTTGGAAAGATATATCTATGGACTTTGTTTTGGGTTTACCTCGAACAAAGAAGGGGAGGGATAGCATATTTGTTGTCGTGGATAGGTTCTCGAAGATGGCACACTTTATACCATGTCATAAAAGCGATGATGCTGCTAATGTTGCTGACTTGTTCTTTCGTGAAATTATTCGCTTGCATGGTGTGCCAAATACTATTGTTTCAGATCGTGATACTAAATTTCTTAGCCACTTTTGGAGATGTTTATGGGCTAAGTTGGGGACTAAACCGCTTTTTAGTACTACTTGTCACCCCCAAACTGATGGACAAACTGAAGTAGTCAACAGAACTTTGTCTACTATGCTTAGGGCTGTTTTGAAGAATAATAAGAAAATGTGGAAAGAATGCTTGCCTCATATTGAATTTGCTTATAATCGTTCGTTGCATTCTACTACTAAGATGTGCCCTTTTGAAATTGTCTATGGTTTCCTACCTCGTGCACCTATTGATTTGTTGCCTCTTCCATCTTTGGAAAAGGTTAATTTTGATGCTAAACAACGTGCTGAATTGATCTTAAAAATGCATGAGTTAACTAAGGAACATACTGAGCGCATGAATGCTAAATATAAACTTGTTGGAGATAAGGGTAGAAAACGTGTTGTCTTTGCACCTGGAGATCTTGTTTGGTTACATTTGTGTAAGGATAGGTTTCCTAATCTGCGCAAGTCAAAGCTAATGCCACGTGCTGATGGTCCTTTCAAGGTGTTAGAGAAAATAAATGATAATGCATATAAATTTGAGTTGCCTGCAGATTTTGGGGTTAGTCCCACATTTAATATTGCAGATTTGAAGCCTTACTTGGGTGAGGAAGATGAGCTTCCGTCGAGGACGACTTCAATTCAAGAAGGGATGATGAGGACATCACTAACAAGGTTACACCCACAGCTCCAACTGACACATATACAGGACCAATTACTAGAGCTCGCGCACGCCAATTAAATTACCAGGTACTTTCATTTCTTGGTAATGAATCTAATGTTCATGAGAATATGATGTTGCCTAAATTGGATACATTTGTCTTGCTTACAAATGAAGGGCCTAGCTTGGACAAGAAGGATGAACATTGGAGCAAGATCAAGCATGGAGATGATGGCATGCGCAAGGGGAACAAGAATGGAGTTACAAGTGATGATTTCAGGACTTTGAAGCCACCATAATGAGTGCGTGAAGCCTTGGATGAAATATACAAGATGCCACTTCATAAATTTCGTTCATAGACTATTATAGGTGCTGCGTCACCTTATTGTTGGGCCAGGCCCATGTAATTTCTAAATACTTGAGTATAGGCTGTTTTTAGAGTCCGTATGTGTGGGGAAACAAGAGTTAGGGTTGGTTTCGAACCCCTCCACTAAGGGCCACGAAATTCCCCCCTCTTTCCCCCATATATACGACCCTTAGGGCGTCGTTTATACTTTGGGTTTTGTTTAGATTAAAAGTTCGCCATAGCTGCAACTTCGCGTACTTCGTTTGTGTTCAACGACCAGACAAAGGCGTCACAGAACCCCACCTTGATCAATAAAGCTTTCCTCTTATATTCGCAATATCCAGATTGCAATCTTAGTTTCTTGCTTGTTCTTCGTTTGCCTGCAGGAAACAGGCCTTCATGGTTAGGTTGATCGTGCGCCGGCGTGGTCAATAACCTCTCGGAGTTGGTTTAGCGATTGCTAAGGCGCGACGTCCACGCACGTTTGTAGTCGGATCATCCTAGTCGATTTCCTCCAAAACGATAACCACCATCTCATCCAAAGACGGGACACCTTTGCCTCTATCAATTATGTTTCAAGGGCGTGTGTGCATCATGTATATAGACAAAGCTATATCACTCAAGAGCGGATATACAAGATAATAGCTTTTGGCTTGACTTTCAGTTTGTTTTTGAGTATAGGGATCCCGCACTATTAAGAGGGGATCGGTGGATATCGTGAAAGACTTGCTCAAAACCCACAAAGTATCCTCTCACATCATCTCTACTCTATCCATAACAATTCCAATATTATGTGCACTTAGAGTTGTGTGAAACTAAGCCTTTGTGCTCTTTTATCACCGGACGTCTGGCACTCTACGGACGTCCGGACCTTCACAGTCTACCGGACGTCCGGTAGTCTCCGGATGTCCGGTATTTCACAACAGAAGCTAAATAGAGATTTTCCGTTCTCCACCAGACGACCGGTCATCGGACGACCGACACACTCCGGATGTCCGGTCCCTCGGCGCCTACCAGACGTCTGGCACACTCCGGATGTTCGGTACACCTTCACAGAACAAAAATAGCGGAAGTCCGAAACCCTCCGGATGTCCGGTCACCGGACAACCGACACACCCCGGGCGTCCGACAACTGTGTATATAGTGTACTACGTGGCCCTGTCTGGTGAATCTCCAGGCTCCGGACGACTGACCTTCTGCGGACGTCCGGTGTTGTCCGGACGTCCGACACTAACAGTGCGTTTTCTGTCACAACGGTCTGTTCTCTACTATGACTATATATAGTCTACTTCTTCCACAAGATAAGGTTGACCATTCACTTTGAGCTTACTCAAGCACACATTTACACTCTCTCTCACTCTCATACACCAAATCTTAGATCCTAAAAGGATTTGAAGGCATTTGTGAGAAGTTGTCCAATCAAGTGATAGATCCACTCCTTCCCCTTCTTTGCACCAAAGGAATTTGTGATTTGAGCAAGTCTTGAGCTTTGCCCATCGTTCTTGTTACTCTTGGAGGTTGGAGACTCCTAGGCGGTAGGAGTCTTTCGGAGAGGAATCAAACATTATGATTACCCCCCGGAAAGTTTGTGAGGGTTTGGAGGTCACCTAAAGGCCTACCACTAGTGGTTGGGAATCGCCTTCGTGGTGATATCTCAAAGAGAGAATAGGGTGAGCCTTCGTGGCGTTGGTGTGCCTTTGTGCTAACTCCCACCTCTCTAAACGGTGACATAGCTTCCCTCCAAGGAAGTGAACATTGGCATACATCCTCGTCTCTCTAAGTTTTGGTTATTCCTAACCCTAACTTTCTACTTGTGGTTACTTGTCTCTAAGTTCTTACTTGTATCTTATTGTGTTACCTTACTTACATACTCGTGTTACTAGCTTAGCTTGTTTAGCATCTTACTTACAATTGTTAGGCTCAATTTCATATTCCACATTATTGCCTAAAATTGTTAAGTAACAATTAAACAAAGAAAAAAGTGATTGTACCTATTCACCCCCCTCTAGGTCCATCTCGATCCTTTCAGTGGTCCACATCTCTAATCGATGCCATGCCAATCATTGAACTTCCAGAAATATTTATCTTGAAAGGATATTAGTTTAATGAGCTATATGTTGTTATTAATTAGCAAAACCACCCGAGGAATAGTTACACTTTATATCTCCCCCTTTTTAGTAATTGATGACAACATATAAATCAAAGCTTCGACAAAAGATAATAGGAATGAATTATATCATCACTTTGTGAAGTATGTGATAAGCAAGAGCTCCCCCTAAATTTGTGCATTATTTAATATTTGCTTTTGAATGCAAATGCACGTCACAAACATCTTGGTGGAGCGCTCAAAATGATAATATTTAAGCAATAAGCACTCATCACCAAAACAACAAGTGAATGATCATACATAATCAGATAAGCACACATTAAGCATAGTATGATATGATCAAGCACAAGTAGTATCTCATACACATAAGCAAATTGCAGCGATAACCAAACGAACAAACGAAGTAGCAAGCAAAAACCAACAAAAAAGGACAAGACACTCTCTCTCGAAGCCTAATGATCTATACACTTTCTCCCCCTTTGGAAACAAGTTACCAAAAAGCTCGATAATGCATAGTGCTATGCGGCACTCTAGGCACGATCTCCGGGAGTTTTAGAAGAAGTTTTCTCGCCGGTGTGCAAAGATGGCGTGGAGATGAGAGCATCTGGAAACACTTATGGTGAAGTCTATGGAGCTGGAGGTGTTGAAGCTGGAGGAACAACTGTAGTAGTGGCTGCAGGAGCTGAAAGTGTAGGCCTGGACTCATCAACTGGCATAGCTGAAGATCTTGGTCCTCTTGGGACTCTCTGAAAAGCATTTGTCGTATCTCTATCCTCAGCCTCTTCCTTGAGCTTCTCCACACTAGCTTGTATCTCCGTGACCATCACACCTAGATCATAGAATTTTGTCTCAATGATCCTTTCAAGGCTTGCTTGATTCTGAGTCAAGTTGGCAAAACTCTTCTCAATCCTCACAGTGGCCTCAAGCAGATGACTGAGCTGATCTTGCTTGGTCTTAGGAGCTCTAGAAGCACTTGCTTGCTTGGCTACCTTTGCTTGAGCAATCTTATCTTGGCCCTAAACTAAAGTGGGATGGGATGCATCCATGACAACTTCATTGTCCTCAAAATCTGGCCTATGACAAAGATGCCTCTTGTCAAGCAGATATGTCACTTTCTTCACCTTGGAGTTGATAAGCATCTGAATATGAGGGGCATATCCACAACACCTTTTCTGGTCACCTGTTGTCCTCTTCATTGTCTCTACAATCAGACTCATGACCTTGAACCTCTTAGGAACATCAAACATGTGGAGCAAGTTGATGGAGTGACCTCGGATCATTCTATGATCTCCTGACTTGGGCAACAAGGTGTGCCTAAGTATAGTGTTGATTGTGGTCAAACCAGACAACACATGATATATGGAGCCAAACTTGTGAGTTTTCACTTCTTTGTCAGGAATTGGCTTGTACATATTTGTCATAGAGTTTGGATCCATCCTGGGCTTGGCATACACATCAGTGTCATTTTCATCTTCCTTGGGGGCATTGATCAGACTTGCCCATTCAGCCACATTTGATTGGTACCTTGTACCTTCGGTCATCCATACAATTCTACCATATGGATAGAAATGAGCAGTGGAGTAGAATTGCATGATCCTCTCATCATTCCATCTAGTTAGTTTCTTTCCCACAAACTTGTCAACTTCATTCTGCCTAAAGCTCTCATGAACACCTGGAAAGAAATCAGCATGTTTGTTGATGTATTTCCAATCAACCCACTTCATGTCACAGACAATGGGCTTCTTGTCCAACAACACTGTCTCATAATCCTGCTGTTCCTTGGTGTGAAACCTATAGTCCACCACAGTCTTTCTCCATGTAGCATATGTATCAGTCTGTCTACATCTTCTCAGACCTGCATCCTTTCTCAGTTTCATGTTCTCAGCAACAAGACGGACATCATTATGATCTGGAATCTTTGGCTTGAGTCTTCTGAGCATCATAGACTCATCATCATCTGAGGATTTTTAATATGAATCTTCCTCTTCCTCGAGAACCTCTGGAACTGGGGCCTTGTTCTTCTCAGCTGCTGGAATGTCTCTAGTGGACCTTGTAGGTGAAAAAGCTTTGGGAGTAGCTTTGGGCTTAGATGGAGCAGCCCTGGCTTTGATGGCATCCCCCATCAGCTTCTGAGTCTTTGCAGTAGGTGCAACAGGCTCAACAGCATCATCTTCAGCATCATCATCATCATCATCAGCTCTCATAGATGGCTTTCCAACCACTCTGGCTGTGGTCTTCCTAGCTCTCTTCTTAGATCCTGGTGGCTCATCATCTCTTGTTTCAAGAGTGAACACCATTGTTTCTTGAGTGGATGCTCTGACTTTTGACATTGGAGCTCTCTTGGCAGGGGCGTTCTTGTTCAGACCAGGCTTGACAACTCTAGCATATTCTTCCTTGTTGATAGCTAGCCTTCTTCTTTGAAGTGACTTCTTCAGCCACAAAATCCTCATCCTCACTATTAGAAGTTTTCTTCTTCCTTGACTTGGTAGCAGACTTTAGCAGATTGCTTGGAGTCCCTCTGCTGCTCTCATAGTAGCTGTTATTGGAGGGACTAGAGCCCTCACTCAGATGTGCCTACTCCTCGGACCTGTTCTGACTGTCACTGCCCTCTGATATCTCTGAAACTGCAAGCAGACCCTGTGAATAGATGTAGTTGAGGTAGAGTGGATGAGCATCACAAAGTGCAGAGATTTTGCATAACAATTGAGTCAAAATCTTAGTTTTGGGTTTCTACAAAAAGCATTTTGGAGCTACCGATTTGTTAAACTCAGTGACACCGAAGCAACTTTGAGAGTCTAAACTAGTGAAATCGGTCAGACCGAGACATAGTTCGGTGACTCCGAGATTGCTAGGGTTTCACTTAGAGTTGAACTTGGTCACACCGATTCATAAGTTTCGGTCAGACCGAACCTTACATGTGCAATGGCCTAAGCCATCGGTGAGACCGATTTCTACAATTCGGTCGGTCCGAGATGAGTTCGGCAGAAACCTAACCCTAAAACTTTGAATCAAAACTAATCTATATGGAGTTTTTGCTGGACAGGATGATCTCATGCGTGGCAAGAATCATGGCATTTACTTTGTGCTTAGAATCAGATTGAGGAAAACACAAATGATATAACTCATACCCTAACTTGGTGATGAGTTCGCTACGGCGACAACGTCGGCGAAGATTTCTGTTGATGGCGACGGAGACCAGCGGCAGGAGGTCGCGGGCGACGAGAGGGTGATCTAGAGACCTCGAGTCGGCAGAGCTGGATATGTGCGGGTGAAAGGATTCGGAAAGCTTTCCAAGTTTTGGCATGTGGGTATATATAATGAGACTCTGTCGGCGTGACCGAGTGGAACGACTCAGTGGCACCGAGAAGCAAAACTCCTATCAGCTATTGCAACTCGGTGAGAATGAATTTTTCTAATTGGTTGCACCGAGATTGAAAACCTAAATCAACTTAGTGAGCTCGGTGTGACCGAAAGGAAAGAATCGGTCAGACCAAAATGCACTAAGAGGGTTTGGAAGTTTAAGTCCATGAAGAATCGGAGACTCCAAGTGCTCCTCACTTAGAGTGGTTCTAATCTGACTTGATCAAACTTTGTGATGTAGCATGAATAGAGTTGGAGACAAGAAAATCATAGATAACTAACGGGTGTTCTTAGGCATTCTTGTCCATCCATTTGGCAAAAGAAGAAAGCCAAGCAATCAAAGCAACAAATGGATGTCCTCGAATGAGAAAAATATGCACTCAACATGCTCACAAAATAATATAGCAAATGAAATATGTGGCAAATCATGCACATCCATTCTAGCATCTATCAAGCAATTGGCGATGACTAGGTCAACTATATATGAGTATATTGACTTAGGAGTCAAATGAGAACATTTGATCATAGGTCATACTCATCGTTTAAGCTCAAGTGGGATTACTACTTTTACATAAAGCATTGTTGTGTTCACATCATTAGAGTTGCTTTAGCTCAATTTTTGGAGTAAAGCTCCCCCTAGATGTGATATCCCCCTAAGAGGGATGAACTAACCTTGGGTTTTGTCGATGATGACTTCATGTAGGTGTTGAAGATGTAGATGCTCAATGTTGATGTAGATCATTTGGAGCAATCCATTGGCGTGAGTTGCACTTTCAATACCTACAAGCACTACTGCAGGATGCTGATAACGCGACACTACAATCAGAGACCCTTCGAGAAACTGTGTGCGATGCCATAATCGCAAACAGTGGTGTATGAAAAACGTTTGCGATGATAGATGCATCAAACACGGTTCAGGTTATAGTTGCGTGTGCGATGAAGGGCATACGGTTCAGTTCAATTAACTGTTTGCGATGAGGAGGAACAAAAGAAACGGGCAGCTAGATGAAGGCGTGTGCGATACACAACATACGGTTCACTCGGATGAACTGTTTGTGATTAGGCAAGAGAACATAAACGGTTCAATATAACATGATGTGTGTGATACGCGGCAAACATGTCTGTGATCAGAAATATGTGCAAAGACCGATAATAAGCAGACGATTGCTTCTAATAAGACGTATGTGATATGCTCTGTTTACACAACATCTATCAACAAGGACTAGCTGTTCCACCAGTAGCTCATGTAAGAAAACTATCAAGTTAAGTGTGCTCAGGCTGGAGCAGCGATTGGATGGGTGACTGGATGGGAAGTTGTGTCGATGTTAAATTAGCTGATGGGATGGGTCATTTCGGTCAAATGGCCGGAATGCCCCATTCTCTCAGCTAATTTAACCTCGAGGTCCTTGTTTTTTTTTGTTTTTTAACACTGTTAATTAAAGAAGGTCTACCGCATTACTTTTTGACAATGTGCGATACGTGGCATATAGTTGATCCATCTGACCTATTTGTGATGGAATAGGCCGTGTGTCTTGTGAGCAAAACAACCGTTTGGGATTGATGAATTCATCACCGACGGGTTCCCTAGTGTGGTCTGTGTTCATCTGATCATCATCTATGACTTGTGCTAGCTCGATGCTAAGTTTCCATTAATTGATGGCGTTTTATGAACACGCCACCATTTCCCGCCATTTCCTCACCTGTTTCCCGCCACCCTGCTATATTGCGCATAGGGGGCGCGTGACACACGGAGTCGACAAGCGCAGCCTGTAGCACATCCACCTTTTCCAAGCATGCCAACCCACCAAAGCGCCGCCTCTGCCATCAACCTTGTCGGTGAGGAAAACGAGCAGGCGCCACGGCCCGTCGAGGCCGAGGCGCTCCCCAACAATGCGATGGACGACGCCATGATGCGCGTGATCGCCAGGGTTGAGCAGACCTTTGGCGCATGGCGCTTGAGCGTCGTAGATCAAGATAGGCATGTCAACGCCAACAGGCTGCAGCTCGCAGCACAACATGATCGATGGCGCGCCACAGAGCAAGCTAGGCGCGTCCGCGCTGATAGGCTGCGGCTCACCGCATGGCGAGACCGTAGGAGCGCCGCAGAGCGAGAGGCGCGACGCGCCGCACAGCAATAGCGGATCCATCGGCGCTTGCCTGTTGTCGACACGGTGTTGCCGCTGGGTACACGTCCCGTCAGGACCCCCATTCCTCGTGAGGAGTGGGTAGAGGCCCTCAGCGCCGTACTTGCACCAGAGGCCGGCCGCGCCGTACTTGCACTGGACGCCCGCCGCGTCGTTCGTGTGGGTGCCGTCGTTCGCCTTGTCCGCGGCCCGCTCGATGCCAACGTGCTGGTCCGTAGGCTCGACCGCCTCCTTGGCCCCGGTGTCCACCTGGGCGTAGTAGAGGAACATGGCCTTCGCATCCTCGAGCTGGCGATCTCCGGTGAAATAGCCAACTTGGAGCTCGACATCGCGCTCCAGATGTACCGCGAGCGTGTCGACCGCTTGGACGAACGCCTGCACGAGTTTAGGCAGAGCCAAGAGCTACCCTAGGCAAGGGCTGCTGGTCATGGTCTCATGGATGCGTTTTATTTTGGAAAGTCGTTTCGACGTGGATAGCTATGTATTCATAGCAATCATAGTATTGATCTGTTTATTGCTCGGTTTCAATGTGTGTACTCCGTTTTCCGTTCTTATATGTTCTGTTTCAATGTGTGTATATACACTTTCCATTCTGTATATGTGGATGATAACGACTAGATTCAAATTAGTATACAAAAATAGATAGAAAATGGAATTCATAATATATATTAATTGTTCATTAGATCATCACAAAATATATATATATTATCACATATACGTGATGATACTTAACTACTAGGTACAATGCATAAAATTGAAAATGAACAATACTAAAACTAATAATCCCTCCTGGTGCGAGTATTCCGACAGCCCCTCGCCAGCAGCTCCCTGGTGCGCCGCGTCTTCCCAGTGCGGAGGCAGTACTCCGACTTCTCCGCCTCACAGTGCTTGACGTACCGATCTGCCTCTTGCTGGCGGACGCAGGCGGCCGATCTTGCCATTACGTTGGGCGCCCACCAGAGCTCCTCGTCGGTGGCACGCTGGAGCTTATCGGCCCACCTCCATGCAGCGACTAGGCGCCCAATGCCTATGATCTTCCTCGCGAAGTACCCTTCTTTGTACACCTCCTCGGCACGACGACGCCCCCACCCCCAAAGCTCCGCTGCCTCCTTTTTCCAGGCGGCATCACGGGCTTCACAGGCCGCCTAGTACCTGGCTTCCTCCTCCGCCATCTCTTTCTTGAACGCCTCTTGCCTGGCTTTCTCAGCCGGCGGCAGCGACTTCCATAGACAAAGATTATACTGGCCCCAAAACCAATCCAAAGTTGGGGGGTCCAGCGCAACCTCGTCAGGCGGGGCGTAGGAGTCCTCTTCGCTGCTAATCGAGTGAGCATCCTCAGGGGCCAGTGATGCGGAGCATCCCAAGGTCATCCCCATGGACCTACCGTCGACTCACCAAGTGCCCAAAGGACCAATGACACGAGCCCGTACAAGATCTCTCGAAGCCGAGGTGAACTCGCTCCTTTATCAATTTCCTCTCGAGTCACATGGGACATGGCTTCTACCCTCATCAGAAACTATATCCGTACTCAGGGCTTGGATGAAGGCCATGGGACAGCTCTGCACAGTGGACAAGGCGGCGGGATCGACAAGTGCTTGGAACAAGAAGAAGTGCGGCTGAAGGCGCTACAGGCACTGGACGTCCGGCCCCTAGGGGACGACCGGGCACCCCCAGGCACCGGACGTCCGATGATCACCGGACGACCGGTGATTCCCAGACGACCGGAGGCCACCGGACGTCCGTGACACCGACTACTGAACGTAATTAATAGAAATCCGAGGATTACCGGACGTCCGGTCCCTCCCGAGTCACCGACGTCCGGTGACCCAGCGGACGTCCGACCCGACTGTGTCGCCCCGTGTAATATATACTGGTTGACTTCATCCTTGCCAGGCAGCTTTGTGATAGCTCATCTAAAACCCTAGTGGTTCCTCTCCTATGACACCGCGGCCTCCTTGGAGAAGATCCACCGGATTCAAGACCTCCTTCACGGAGAAGAACATCAAGACCTCCTCACGGAGATGACTACCACCACTTGTATCATCCTTAGTTGATCGTGTATCGCACTTTGTGTGCCCGGATCTAGCATTTGTGTGACCTAAACGTGTTGATTTGAGTGTTTTCTTCTTGTCCCTCTTGTGTTTCTCCCTCGTGTACCACGTGTTCATCCTTGGGATCCCTCCTTTTCGTGAAAGATCGTCCACTTAGGGTTCCACCCTACATCATTATGGTATCAAGAGCCACGGATACTCATGAAATTGGAGCCCCTACCCGTGTTTTCTAGCTTGTTTTTGTTGTGTTCTTCCCAATTTCGAAAATTCCCCACCAAAAATAGCCCCAAATTTTTTTTGTGATCTGTTGATTTGGCAAGATTTTGTTGAATTTGTTCCATGGATTTGCTGTGCCACGAGTGGATCTAGCTTTTCCCCACCCTTTCACCAATTTTCTTCCGCAAATTCGGCCAAGTTTGACCAATTTGTCCACGGATACCTCAAACCCTAAGCCCAGACTCACTGGACGACGACGATTTACCGGACGTCCAGAACCCCGCGAAGCACCGGACGTCCGTTAAACACCAGACGACCGGCCCTCTTTATACAGAAACTATTACCGGATTTCCGAGACTTACCGGACGACCGGCGACCGGACGACCGGCGACCCACCGGACGTCCGACGAACCCTGACCAAACTGAACCTACTCAGTTTTGTTCCACCTTCCGCAACCACCTACCCTTTCATACACCCACATCGACCATACCACCACCACAATTGCTTAGCCAACATCTCTACGGTCTTACCTCTTGTGTCTTGGATCATTGGAGTTGTTGTTTTCTCGTTTCCTTGTGTGTTTCGACTATCTCGGAACGGGGCGACATCGACAAGATCACCTCTCAACCTCGACAAGGACGGTAACATCGATGATGCTTTGTCATTCTACCTTGCAATTGCTTTGTCACCCCATACACCATTTTGCGTAGCTTTTCCATCGAGACTAGCCATTTGAGTATTGCCCGGCCACGACACTTGTGCACAAGTGTCATAGATATTGCATACTACATCATCATATCACCGTGTGACACAAGAGTGATCCGCATACACAATAGCTACCTTGATCCGAGAAGCATGCATAAGTCGACAAAGAAAGAGCTCAAAAGCTTTTAAGCAAAAGAGCCAACCAAAGCTTATAAGCAAAAGGAAAATAGCATCATACGCCTTGCATCAAAAGAGATCATATGCAATAGCAATACATCACCTAGTGCTCAAGCACCAGCACATCATACACTCATAGTATACTTGTGATAGGAAGTCGTTACATTTGCCTCTATAGGTCATGCACAAGTGTGTATCCGCCTATTAAGCAATCAGTTAGCATCTCTCTAGTGTTGTGAAACACGAGCATTTTCCGTGGATTCCACATTTTTGCTCACCCTTGGTTGCACAACCACTTTTATCTATCCGTGCGTGTGTTCCGTGTGCTACTTTGCTTGTGATCTACTTGTTGCATGAGCAAATTGTGAATCATTTTCAACACCATTTAGTCACTTTGACAATTGCATTGAATTTGTGCCACCATCCTAACCAAGCTCCTCTCAAAGCTTTACTTGTGTAGGTGTGAGAATCGACACGAAGTGGTGCCAATAGTGTTATTTCCGGTTTACATTACTGAGTGATCATTGATCCATTTTCAACTCCGGTCAAGGTACAATTGGTATTGTCTTCTCCTTTCTCCCACTCACACTCTTGCTTGCAATGATGGATAGGCCAAGTACATCTTGAAACCCGCTCTTCGATGCTCCTCAAGAAACGAACAACTACGTCATCAAACTACATCTCTTCGGCGTCCAACGAGCCCTACATCAAGAAAGTGAAGCTATGCGAGAGCGCATTGAGCAAGTCGCCGCCGATGCATGACAATTTGAAGCAAGAACAAGAGAGTAATTCGACATCATCAACACCAACATGTCTACTCAATTTGACGAGCTACAGACTTTGATAGTCAACCGACATTCTTCTTCCACATCTTCTCAAAGACGAAACCGCTCAAGTCGCCATACCGACTCCACGAAAGGATCAAGTACACCTACATCAAACACTCTTCGTCAAGCCGCACATCGAGATCGACATGACAACCGGAATCCACTTCATGACATGAGCTCCCAAGAGCTATTTGAATAGCAAGGAAGTCGACATCGTCAAAACCAAGCTACACTTGACCAAGCGCAAGAACGACAACGACTACGGCAACAACAACAAGAGCGAGCACATCGACACCAAGAAGAACAAGATGCCGAGGCTAATCGTCAAGCACAACAACGCCGAGAAGCTCAAGCTCTTGAGGCGCAACGAGCATTATGTGATTCACATCGCAATGTGGCAACACGCAATCGACATACTCGTCAAGAAGAGGATTTCCTTCGTGATGAGATGCAAGAGAGGCGCCACCAAACACGAATGCAAGAAGAAGTTCCTCCTCAAGCATGATAAGAGCGACAACTCAACAAGACCCACAAGCTCGACAAGTACACCATGACAATGGACATCTACTCCGCCAAGAGCAACATGAGATTGACAATCGCCCAAATCAAGAACGCCCTCCCAATTGGCAAGGAAACAATGAAGAGCATCGCTATGGCAAGCTTAAGTTCACCATGCCAATGTTTTCCGGAAGTATTGATCCCGAAGACTACCTCTCATGGGCATTGAAAGTTGATAAGATCTTCCGATTACACAACTTTGATGAAGAGAAGAAAATTGCTATGGCCTCCCTTGAGTTCCAAGACTATGTTCTCATTTGGTGGGAACAAATCATCGAGAGAAGAGAAGCAAAAGGCGAACCTCCTATCACCACTTGGGCTCAAATAAAGGAAGTCATGAGAGCATTCTTTGTACCAACACACTACAACCGTGATTTGTTCAAGAAGCTACAACTACTCAAACAAGGTACCAAGTCCGTTGAAGAGTACTACAAGGAGATGGAGATTGCTATGATAAGAGCCACCATCACGGAAGATGAAGAGCAAACAATGGCGAGATTCTTGAATGGACTCAACTATCCTATCAAGAAGATTGCAGACTTTCAACCCTACACGACCCTCCTTGAGCTAGTACAACAAGCAACCAAAGCGAAGCGACAAGTTCACGAGGACTACAAGTACTCCAAGTTCAACTCCAAGAACTTCGGCTCCTACTACCAAGCTTCAACGACTTCGGCTCCTCCTACCTCTACCAAGCCATCTACAAACTTCGGTGACAAGTCAAGCTACAAGAATGCAACTACATCCAGTCATCCACCTTCTACAAACAACTTCAAGCCAAGAACTTCATCATCTACAACTCCAACCGAGGACAACTCCAAGACGAATTCCATCAAGTGTTTCAAGTGCCAAGGGCGAGGCCACAAGTCATTTGAGTGCAAGACCGTTCGCACCATGATCATCAACGATGACGGATCTTATGACTCAATGAGCGACGATGAGATGGAAGCCCTTGAACATGTCGCTATGCATCGACAAGTAAATGAAGATGAAGACCATCAAGTGTTTTGCGACAATGACTCGAGTCCCAGTGTCGTTGTCTCCAAGGTTTTGACACTCCAACATCAACAAGATGACGACCAACAATGTCATATCTTCCATACCAAGGCCGGCATCAACGGACGCTCCGTCAAGGTTATCATCGATGGGGGAAGTTGTCATAACTTGGCAAGCGAAGAGCTATGCGACAAGCTACAATTGGTCAAGACGAAGCACCCTCATCCCTACAAGGTCCAATGGCTTAACGACACCGGAATTCTTCGAGTCGAGCACACCGTGCAAGTCTCCTTCAAGATAGGTGCCTACGAGGACACACTTGAGTGTGATGTGGTCCCTATGTCCGTGTACTACCTTCTACTTGGACGACCATGGCAATATGATCGTGGAGTCACACACAATGGACAGACCAACCACTATAGCTTCAAGATGAAGGGCAAAGAATTTGTGCTACGTCCTATGTCACCAAGTCAAGTAGCAGCCGACAAACACTTACCTACCAACCATCGTGGAGAGAATGGTGAGAGAGTGAGCCACCAAAAGGAGAGTGAGAGCCACAAGCCAAATATGAGCGACTCCACAATGAGCGACAAGAAGCAACTAGTGCTATTTGCCACCAAAAGTGAGATGAGAGAAGTGTGTGAGAATCCATCGAGTGTGTTTCACCTTGTGCTTTTATGCAAAGGGGAAGCCAAAACTACTAACACTTCACCACCTCTACCTTTAGTGTTGTCTCAATTGTTGCAGGAATTCTCGGACATCTTTCCCGATGAGCTACCTCCGGGTCTACCTCCACTTCACGGAATCGAACACCGCATCGACCTCATACCCGGCGCACCACTTCCAAACAAGGCTCCTTACCACATCAATCCCGATGAAACCAAGGAAATACAACGACAAGTGCAACAATTCATCGACAAAGGTCATGTACGTGAAAGCTTGAGCCCTTGTACCGTTCCGGTTATTCTAGTGCCTAAGAAAGATGGAAGTTTTCGCATGTGTTCTGATTGTCGTCCGATAAATGCTATCACCGTTAGATACCGTCACCCTATTCCACGCTTAGACGACATGCTTGAGGAATTGTGTGGTGCCAACATATTTTCGAAAATTGATCTTAAAAGTGGTTATTACCAAATTCACATTCAAGAGGGTGATGAGTGGAAAACGGCTTTCAAAACCAAGTTTGGGTTATATGAGTGGATTGTCATGCCGATGGGTTTATCGGAAGCGCCCGGTTCATTTATGCGTATCATGCATTTTGTTGTCCGACCCTACATAGGCGTCTTTGTAGTGGTTTACTTTGATGACATCCTCGTTTTTAGCAAGTCGCTTGAGGACCATGTGGCACACATCCGTATGGTTTTACAAACCCTCCGGAGAGAGCGCTTATATGCTAACATGGATAAATGCACTTTTGGCGTTGACAAGGGCATTTTGTTAGGGTTTGTCGTTTCTTCCCAAGGTGTTCAGGTTGATGAAACGAAAATTGAAGCAATTAAAACTTGGCCACAACCAACGAATCTCCAACAAGTGCGTAGATTTCTTGGTTTAGCCGGTTTCTATCGATGTTTTGTGAAGGACTTTAGCACCATTGCCATGCCTCTACACGCCTTGAGCAAGAAGAACACACCCTTCATTTGGGGTCCTTCGCAAGACACCGCGTTCAATGAGCTAAAAAGCATGCTTACGCACGCACCACTTCTTGCCCTACCAAACTTGGACAGATCTTTTGAGATTCATTGTGATGCTAGCGGTACCGGCATAGGTGGCGTGCTAATGCAAGAAAAACGCCCAATTGCGTACTTTAGCAAGAAGCTATCCGGAGCGCAACTTAACTACCCCAGCTATGATAAAGAGCTATAGGCCTTGGTGCGAGTTTTACGTGTTTGGGAACATTACCTTAGACCTCATGAATTCATTCGTCATACGGACCATGAGACTCTCAAGTATCTCAAGGGTCAAACTAAGTTGAACAAGCGTCATGCTAAGTGGAGTGAGTTCATTGAGTCTTTTCCCTATGTCATCAAATACATCAAAGGCAAAGAAAATGTTGTGGCGGATGCGCTTTCCCGCAAATGCATGCTTGTTACACAACTTGAGTTGAATGTTATTGGTTTTGAGCACATCAAAGATTTATATGACCATGATCCTTTCTTTGCAAATCCTTATGCTAAGTGTTTGACTCACACTTCTTGGGAACATTACTACATCAAGGATGGTTATATTATGAGAGCTAACAAACTTTGCATTCCCGAGTCTTCTCTTCGTTTGCTCCTTTTGCTGGAATCTCATGGAGGAGGACTCATGGGACACTTTGGACGCGACAAGACATTTGCTACGCTCTCAAAGAACTACTTTTCGCCCAAGATGCTACGTGACGTCTCACACCTCACCAACCGATGTTCTACATGTTGCAAAGCTAAGTCAAAAGCTCAATCTCATGGCCTTTACATGCCACTTCCTATTCCATACCATCCATGGGAAGACATAAGCATGGACTTTATACTTGGATTGCCTAGGACTCAAAATGGCAAAGATTCTGTGTTTGTTGTCGTGGATAGATTCTCTAAAATGACTCATTTCATTCCTTGTAACAAGATCGACGATGCTTCACATGTTGCAAATCTCTTTTGTAGGGAAATCATTCGTCTACATGGAGTACCCAAGACGATCGTGTCGGACCGGGACGTCAAGTTCTTGAGCTACTTTTGGAAGACTCTATGCGTGTGACGCCCGAGACCGATGCTCCAGTTGCCTCCCATTTATTTTTCGTTGTCGTCGTGTGTTTTTTTGTGTGTTGCATTGTCATAGTTATTTTTTGCATATTTCATTCATGTATGTTGATGCCATGTTCATGTTGCGTGCTTTGTCATATCCTTGCCTCTTGTCATGTACATGCTCATCATATACCTTGTGGTAATCATCATGTTGTTGTCATGTGCATTGCACTCATCCTTTTGTCATGTGTTGCTTTATGTTGTGTGTGCATCACTCTTTGCCATCTCTCTCTCATGCCATGTCAATGCATCATATATAGACTTGTCTCGCATCATACTTGCTTGAGCATATTGTCATGTTCTTGTGTTGTTTTTCTGTGCTTCCTACCTTGCCATGTATTGCATCATATATAGACTTGTCTTGCATCATACCTTGCCATGTATTGCATCATATATAGACTTGTGTTGTTCTTGTGTGCTTCCTACCTTGCCATGTATTGCATCATATATA
>LR738711.1:449151417-449370390 GCA_902687465.1 Secale cereale | reverse complement strand
AGACTTGTCTTGCATCATACTTGCTTGAGCATATTGTCATGTTCTTGTGTTGTTTTTCTGTGCTTCCTACCTTGCCATGTATTGCATCATATATAGACTTGTCTTGCATCATACCTTGCCATGTATTGCATCATATATAGACTTGTGTTGTTCTTGTGTGCTTCCTACCTTGCCATGTATTGCATCATATATATACTTGTCTTGCATCATACCTTGCCATGTATTGCATCATATATAGACTTGTGTTGTTCTTGTGTGCTTCCTACCTTGCCATGTATTGCATCATATATATACTTGTGTTGCATCATATATTGACTTGTCTTGCATCATACTTGGTTGAGCACCTTGTCATGTTCTTGAGTGGTTTGTTTACCGTATTGCTTGCTTCTTCTCGTTAGTGCTTGTTCCGTTGCGTTCATGAGGATTCGTTCATCTACACGTGGTTCATCTTCAAGACTTCTTCTTCATCTTCTTCATGGATCTGTTCTTCTTCCTTGCGGGATCTCAGGCAAGATGACCATACCCTTGGATACCTTTACTATCATTGCCTTTGCTTGGTTGTCTCGATGCTATCGTTATATGTCGCGCTACCCATCATTATTGTCAGCCTCTCCTTGTTGCCCTGACACCTCTAACCTTTGAAACCTTCCTAGCAAAACCATTGTTTCGCTATGTTACCCGCTTGCTCAGCCCCTCTTATAGCATTGTTAGTTGTAGGTGAAGATGAAGATTGTCCATGTCGGAACTTGATGCTTCGGGATATCACAATATATATTATTATTATTAACACACCTATATAATGGGCATGGGTGGAAGGCTTGGCCTTTTGCTCGGTGTTTTGTTCCACTCATGCCACCTCAGGACCCGATAAACCGGCATTATGTTCCTTGATTTTGCGTTCCTTACACGGTTGGGTATGTGGGGACCCCTTGACAGTTCGTCTTTGAATAAAACTCCTCCAGCAAGGCCCAACATTGGTTTTATTGCAACATAATAAAAACTTAATTAATTAACTAATTGCATAGGGAGTTAGCGCTACCCGAGGATTCTTTCTACATACAGGGGGGCCAGTGCTGATGGTGTTGGACCCAAACAGGGGTTATGCGGGGCCACCACGGGGAAACTCAGGGATTGGTTTTACTCGTAGGATCACCCATCCGGTCGTGGCCTGAGACGAGATACGCGCGGCTACTATCAGGGTGTCGACACACCGGGAGGTCTTGCTGGACTTGTTTTACCATTGTCGAAATGTCTTGTGCACTAGGATGCCGAGCCTGATTGGATTTCCCTAAGATAAGGGGTAATAATTATTATTACTTCAGCTGATCGTGAGAGCTTGTGATGGGCTAAGTTGGGACACCCCTGCAGGGTTATGATCTTTCGAAAGTCGTGCCCGCGGTTATGTGGCAGATTGGAATTTGTTAATGTTCGGTTGTAGAAAACTTGACAGAGGATCCGAAGTAAAACACACAACTGTGTGAGTAACCGTGACTGTCTCTTTTCACTTTGAGAAGAGAACGCAGTGGGGTTATGTTTGACTCGTAGGTAGTTCATGATCTTTAGCGACCACTACTACTTTGCGACCGCTTGCGTAGATGCTCATCTTATTCTTGTACTCGTAAGTTAGCCACCATATATATTGCTTAGCCGCTGCTGCAACCTCACCACTTTACCTCTTCCTACCTATTAAGCTTTGATAGTCTTGTTACCCATGGTTATGGGATTGCTGAGTCCTCGTGGCTCACAGACACTACAACAACAGTTGGAGGTGCATGTTTCCGATGTCTTGACGTGAGAGCGATGATCGTTGTGTTGGAGTTCTTTCTTCTTCTTCTTCTTCTTCTTCTTCTTCTTCTTCTTCTTCTTCTTCTTCTTCTTCTTCTTCAGTCTTGGGTTAGGTTCCGGGTCGGCAGCCTGGGATAGCAGATGGATGTCGTGTGTTTTTCATGTTTGCATCCATAGTCGGATGCCTTGTATTGATGTTGTTGTATTCATGTGACTTGTATGTATTGTTGTATCCCATATGTATGTATGTAATGGCACGATGTAATGATATCAATCTTGCTAAGCGCCCGAAATGCGGTTGTGCCCCAATCACGTAAGTGTCACGTGATCGGGATAGAATCGCATCTTGGGCCTGACAAGTTGGTATCAGAGCCTCGACCGACCATAGGAGCCCCCTTGATTGATCGTAGCTTAGCCGTTGTCGAGTCTAGCTAAAACTTGTGTTTCGGAGTCTAGTTATATCGGAGAGTAGGAATTCTTTTTACTCCTCAATCCCTTCATCGCTCTGGTGAGGAATCTTGACGTAGGTGTTTTGAATTACTCCTCTTCCCCTTCAATTTTTTTTAGGATCACGTGGTTAGTTTTCGTTCATTGCGTTGTCAGTTCTTTCATCTGGTGCATCTCTCGTCAAGTGGATTCGACCCTCTTCTTCTTTGCAAGTTCAACCCTCAGTCCTTTTCAACCGACGGTGTTTTCCCCGTCCGTTGTGTTCTTTCTTTTTCCCACCCACCCACCCTTTTTGCTTCTCGGAGCCGGAGTCCGTAATCGAGTATCTATCCTACTCGTGTGAATCCTTTGCATTCTTCCTCAGTTATTTCAACCGGCGAATTCTCATCTAGCTCATCACCCTTCAGCTCTTTTCTTCTCCGGTGAATTCTCGTATAGTTCGTCATTCTTCATCTCTTTTCTTTTCCGGTGGATTTCAATTCAAGTATTCAGTGTTCTTCATATTCTTTCCCTCGCTCAAATGTTTTTCCCCTTGCTCGTTCACCTCTCGCTAATTAATTGTTCCGGAGTTCCGAGACATCTCAGAAGATTCGTCCGCCTTTCAATTAATTCGAGGTTGTCACCTCATTCGAGTTTTTCAATCGTTTCGGTGCATTATCTCCTTTTCGATCCTTTCCAGCGGTGTTTTCTCTTCGGTGGGCTCATAACCCACAGGTCTTTTTCTAGGATCTTACCTGACTCTTCTAATTATTCCCGGAGTGTTCCGAAATTCTTTTCAAATGTGACGTAAGTATGGATTCCATCAGTCTTATGCCTTCTTCAAGATTGCTTTTAATTCTTTTCATCGATGATTCAACCTTTCTTCCTTTCATTTTCCGGAGTATTTCATGTAATGCCCCGGATGTAATACTTTCCCTTTTGGGTATATAATAAATCTCCGGCTTCATCTATTTCCATTTCGGGTTCTTTGTCTTTCGGGCTTTCGTCGTTTTGTTGTGTGAGTGTGTGGCATTCATTCATATCATGTAGACATGTGCATTGCATTGCATCTGTGTTGTGGGTTGCATCTGGTTCCGTGTGTTTCTTCCCGTTGTCCGTTTCACGTTCCGGAGCTCCCTCACGTGTCCGTGACGTCCCGTAGGCCTACTTTGTTGTTCGGGCGTTTTTCGTTACCGGTGTGCCGCGAGGTTGTTGTGTGTGTTGTTGTTTTGTTGTGTGCAACCCGCCTCTCAAATCTTGTCTCGTTTGGACTCCGTTGACTTTTCCCTCCGTTGTCCGTGTGGGTCCGATGTGCCTTCACTTCGTGTCCCGGAAATACCCCTACTGCTTTCTTTTATCTCCGTCTAGGCCTTTTAAATCAACCCCCGCGATCGGATCCGTCGGATCGCGATCGGAGGGCTCCTAGCGCCCCTAAATCCCCTCCTAACCCTAAAAACTGCTACATATAGACCCCCCTAGTCTATTTTGGCTTCCCCTTCTTCTTCCTCTTCCCCTCTATTTTTTTTCTCCTTTTTTTTCAGATCTCAGATCCAATCCTTCCAGATCCCTAAAAATCGTCCCCGCAGCAGCAGCCAGCCGCGGCTCGCGGCAGCGCGCCGGGATTCCCTCGCCAGCGTACGAAGTCAACGCTCTCGCCGGGCGACCGATCGATCCATCGACCGCATCGGCCTCGACCGCACCGGGCCGGTCCAGGGGGACCACTTCGCCCGCGCCAGCTTCTCCACCGCGCGCAGCCGGCCCGTACCCCTCCGCTTCGAGCGACCGCGTCGCCGCAAGCCGCCGTCTCCTGGGCCGCGCAGCGCCAGGGCCCAGCCGGCCGACCTCCCGTCGCCAGGCCCCTCCAGGGTCGCTCCCCAGGCCACCAGCTCCGTGGGCCTCCCGCGCGCCACCTCCTCCACCCCGCGGGCCGCCGCCCTGGGCCTTCTTCCTCCGCACCGCCAGGCTCCCTTCGCCGCGGTGGGCCGCCGCCGCACTGTTCATCCGAAGCCCGCACTGTTCATCCTCAGATCTGATCCAGAGGTTGAACCCTAATCTTCTAAGTCCAGTTTTCTAATCTGAGATGTAAACTTTGACCTGCCCTAACTTTTTACCTGCTGCTCCGTTTTGCGCGTGTAGCATGTCCAGATGTTCGTGGAGATGTCCTCTACGTTTTACCTGTTGTTGTCATGCATGTTAGATGTCATCTTGACACTTGTTTTGCTGTTGCAAGAGTGCATCATGTTGTAAACTGCTGTTATGTGTTATTTTCATGCCACCTTTGACTTGTGATAACTTTTAGCTCGTTTGTCCAAACGATGCAAATGACATGTCCACGTGTTCGTCTTGCCACGAACTACGTGTTGTGTGTGATAGGTTGCATGGTAGATTTATTGTTTCCTTGTTATCATCGTTGCAAAGTGCCATGTTCACATGTTGTGTTTTCACTTGTTATGAAATGCCATCTTGTTGAGCTCGTTGTAATCGGTGTGTTCACCACAATGATGCATGCTTGTGTGTTTCGGGATCACCGTCATATGTATTTTGATGAGGTGCTTACCCTTTGCCATGTTTAGTTTCGAGGTGACTTAAACATGCTCTTTTGTGTGCTAAGATGATGTTGCTGTTTTAGGACTTAGTGAAATTTCACTAAGTCTGAAATCTGTAACGTTCCGATGCCATGTTCGTGTGATGTTGTAGGACAAAGCATGATAGTTTTGGGGTGGATTTTGATTGTTCCGTGTAGTATATATTGTTGTCTTTCCATCCATGTCCTCACATGTCCATTTGAGTGGCTGTAGCATGTTTATCTTTTGCTCCAAACTTTCAATAAAATTCTGCTGCCAGAATTTTATTTCAAAGTTCAATATGTCCAAGATCATTGCTATTGATCCGTGACTCCGTTTGGGGTGCACTTTGGACCTAGTTGCTGTACTATATATCTAGTTTGTGTTCAAGTTCTTTGCCATGCTTTTTGGGTGCTGTAGATTAATTATTTTGAGCTCCAAAGATGCTATGTTGCTGTAATTTTCAGTTTTCGCTCAAATCTTGTTTCGGGCATAACTTTTAGCCCGTAACTCCGATTTCAGCGAATTTTATATCAAACTTGGGTGATTTTCTGTGTAGATTAATAATATCAGGTTGTTATCTTGTTTTGAGGTGTTTTGCTTGAGTGATGTTTTACGTGCTCCATGTGCATCTTTAGTGCATCCATCATGCATCCATGTTTTTCGAGTGCGCATTGCATCGTGTTGATTGGTGCTTGGTGTGTTTGTCTTGTTTAGAGCCGGAAGCTGAGACCGAGTTTTTCAACGAGGTTGAGCACGAGGTTTCCAACGAGTTTGAGCACGAGGACCCTTCTTTCGATCCGAACGTCTTCTCTTCAGGCAAGATGACCGAACCCCGATACATTACTATCTTTGCCTTTTGCTAGTAGTCTCGATCTATAGTTTTGCCTCGATGCCCATGTTCTTCTTGTCAGCCTCCTACTTGTAACCAATTGCCATGTTTAACCACCCTACCTATGCAAACCGTTGCTTGGCTAAGTACGCTTCGCTCAGCCCTTCTTATAGCGTTGCTAGTTGCAGGTGAAGTGAAGATGCTTGCTCCATGTTGAAGTTTGGTTGGGTTATATCACACTATATAAATGCTTTAATTGAAATCATCTATATATTGGCAAGGGTGGAAGGCTAAGCCTTTTGCTTGGTGATTTGTTCCACTCATGCCGTTAGGATCCGTATAAGCCGGTTTTATGTTCCTTGATTATGCGTTCCTAACACGGTTGGGGTGTATGGGACCCCCTCGATAAACCGCTAAGTGCTAAGTCTTTTCCAGCAAGTCCCAACATTGGTACTATTCGCCTAACACAACTAAAACCTTTCCGAGGGAGTAATTAACCCGAGGCTTAATTAATTCAACCCCCTGGGCCAGTGCTCGACTTGAGTGTTGGTCCAAACTAGAGCCACTTGCGGATACCACCCGGTTCGCTGGGATCTTCGGTATCTGTACGTACTGCTCATCCGGACGTGTCCTGAGACCTAGATACGCGCGGCTACTATCAGGGTGTCGACACGCCGGGAGGATTTGCTGGATTAGCCTTACCTTAGCTCGGTATATCTTGAGCACGGGATTCCGAGGATACTCGGGTCTTCCCACTTTGGAGTTGCGACTCCGCGGATCGTGGGCTTGTAATGGGTCAAGTTGGAACACCCCTGCAGGGTTTGAACTTTTGAAAGCCGTGCCCGCGGTTATGTGGCAGATGGGAGCTTGTTAATTCCGGTTGTAGATAACTTGACACAATGATACTAATACACTACCAGCGTGTGTTCCGTGACTGTCAATTTCCGAATCGGGATTCGGGAGTTGAACACGGAGGGGTTATGTTTGTGAGCTTGTAGCTAGGATCACTTAGTGATCACTCTCGCCGATGCCTTCTCTTCTCGCTCTCACTTGCGTAAGCTAGATGCTAGTTGCTGCTGCAGACTTGTTCTTTCTTCAGCCTTTCCCTCACCTAAAGGCTTAAATAGTTCTGTTACCCGGGAACGGGATTGCTGAGTCCTCTGTGGCTCACAGTTACTTCACACACCAGATGCAGGTCCAGCTGTGAGCTATCCAGGTGATGGCACCGAGCTGGATTGGGAGTACGACGAAGAGCGTAGTCGTTACTACGTGCGCTACCCGGACGATCAGTAGTGGAGTCTCTTACTAGGATTCGATCCGCCTGTGGTTGTTTTATCTGAGTTTGGTACTTTGGCATTTGGCTTTTGCCCTTAGAGGGTTGTAGTGATCTTTATGTATGATGTTTGAGACTTGTACTGTATTCTGTGACGTGGCGATTGTAAGCCAACTATTTTCAGTTTACTATCCCTCTTTTACATGAGTTGTGCAAAGATTACCAAACTTGAGATCATTCTAGGATGGACTTATGCCTTTAAGTCGTGCCTCGACACGTAGGAGGTATAACTCCATCCTGGGCATTACAAGTTGGTATTCAGAGCCTTCTCCGACCTAGGAGCCCCCACTGTTTGATCGAACCGTTGACGGTTGAGTCTAGGCACACACTGAAATTTTTTTGAGTCCTATATTATATCGGAGAGTAGGATTTCTTTGCTTCTCATCCCTTTTCTCTCTGGTGAGGACTCCTGACGTCTACTCTTGTCTCTCCTATCTTCAAAATTTGCACAAAATTATTTTTTAGGAATCCCGCGAGTATTCTGGGATTGTTTCGATGTTCTTGTGACAAGGATATTGTTCTCGATGCCTCCTGTTACCGAGGAGTTGAGCTTCGGGGTATCATTGTAACAAGCATATCGCGACAGTACTAAATACTTAAGACGGCCGACATCGAAAATCTCCCCTATACGGCCAGTGGCAAGATAACCCCGACATCACCCAGTACTGGGGAGGTAGTTCGGGAGTATTGCCATAGCTTGTTATAGTGGATGCTTTTCGAAGGTCCGAGGTACACAGTTTCCGAGAAAGACTGGTTATGTGTTGAAGGATGGATACACCTGGATGTAGGTTAGAGTTGATTGCGCGGTGCTTCCCGTGTATCCCCAACACCTGATTGCATAACTGGAATCTTTCGGAAAACTATAGGTGGGTTTTATCCAGTAGATCGTAGGCATTCTTCCAACGAATGCAGGTTAGTGAGTTCGGGGTTCGACATTGAGTGAAGGAGTTATATGACCGAGGTTACTATCAGGAGTTGCATCTTAAAGGGTCCTTGGCTATGCTGATCCGGGGATTGCAAAACCTTTTCGTAACGCGTTCATATGCTCTCAGCACAAAGATGTTAGAACGAAACTCCTCTCTTGTGTTTGTTCCTTTCCGTACCTTGTTGTTTTATTATTTATCCTTTTGATCCCTATGTGGCTTCTCGTGAAGACTGATGTTATCAATTAACTGAGAAATTCATTCGTTCCTCTTGTTCGGATGATTTCATTCGTTCTTAATTGTTCGAATGATTATTGTGAAGACTTGTTGCAATTCATTCCATTGATTCAGCTTATTCCTTTTGTCAATCAATTGCTGATTCGTGGTCATCTCTTACAGGATGGCTCCGAAAAAGGTTCCGAATGCCAACCCAGAGGTGGAAGAGGTTCCAGAGCATCCTCCTTCACCTCCTCCTCCGCCTGAGGCTTGGAGAGCAATTATGCAGACTACTGCTCAGAACACTCAGTTGATGATGCAGATGATGCAGATGATGCAAGCTAATCAAGCTAATCAGGGCGTTCCAATGAACCAAGGCAACTTCTTCCAGCAGCACCATGCTACCCTCAACCAGTTCTTGGCCAACAATCCTAAAGCTTTCAGTTACTGTGTCGACCCTCTTGATGCTGAAGATTGGCTGACCGATATCAAGAAGCATTTTGAGTGCAGTAACGTGAAAGAAGATGACTATGTGAAGTTTGTAGCCTTCCAACTGAAAGATCAAGCAGCTGATTGGTGGCAGCAGTACAAAGACTCAAGGCCGGGTCAAGTGATCTCGTGGGAGAATTTCTGCAAGGATTTCCGCTCGCATCACATTCCTACAAGTGTTATCGAGGGTATGCGTGAGCAATTCCGCAACCTCAAGCAGGGCTCCATGACAGTCTATCAGTATAATGTCAAGTTCCAAAACCTCGCTCGCTATGCAAAGCAAGACATTCCTGATGCTAAGAGTAAAATCTATCAGTTCCGTGGAGGTCTCAAAGATGAACTTCAGCTTGCTCTCACTCTGTTCGAGCCAGACGAATTCGATAAGTTCTATAACATGGCTTTGAAACAAGAAGCAGCTCAGCTTAAGATGGAGGCTTCTAAGAAGAGAATTCGAGATGCTGTTCACTCTACCTCATCGTCTCAGTTGGCTGCGAAACAACAGAAATTCTGGCTTCCTCCTCCTCCAATGATTCGAGCTCCATACAACAACTCCAACAACAAGAACTCTAGTGGTCGTGGTTTCTCCCACCCACCCAACCCAAGCAACCAGTCGAAGAAGCAGTTTCAGTCTCAAGGCTCCAAGTCCAGTGGCTCTCATTTCCGGCCTCTCTCTGAAGTGGTGTGCAACAAGTGTGGCCAGAAGGGTCATTATGCCAACAGATGTCCGAATCCGAAGCGTCTTCCTCCTCCACCACCTATGAGTTCAGCTATTGTCAAGCATGATCCAAAGTCTGCCAGGGTCAATCTGATGAGTGCAGCTGAAGCAGAGAACTCTTCTGATGTCATTTTGGGTAACCTCTCAGTGAACTTTTTTCCAGCTAAAGTATTGTTTGATTCGGGTGCATCTTTGTCCTTCATTTCAAGACCTTTTGTTGCTAAGCATGAATTTGTCACTCAAGTGATGCCGAAGCCGTTGAGCATTATTTCTCCTGGTTTGCAAATGACCTCTCGGGTGCATGTTCCGGATATTTCTATTCGCATGGGTGATTATCGATTTTTGGCTTCTCCGGTGGTTCTTGGTCATTCTGACATCGACCTCATCCTCGGAATGGATTGGCTTTCTCAGCACGATGCTCACATTGATTTTGCTCAAAAGGAAGTCAAATTGACTCATTCTGATGAAGATGTGATTATCTTCGCCTCCAGGGATAATACTATTCGGCTTTTCTCTCTTAACGATAAGGGCGAAAATAATGCCATAGAGCAAATTCCAGTGGTGAATGAATATCAAGACGTCTTTCCAGAAGATCTTCCAGGCATGCCTCCACACCGTCAGGTGGAGTTTGTCATTGAACTCGAGCCGGGCACCGAACCTGCTTGCCGGCGTCCATACAAGCTCTCTCCGGATGAATTGAAGGAATTGAAGAAGCAGCTTGATAAGCAGGAGAGTATGGGTCTCATCAGACCGAGCACATCTCCGTGGGGCTGTGGTGTCTTATTTGTCAAGAAGAAAGATGGCACGGAGCGTCTCTGTGTTGACTACCGGCCATTGAACAAGAAGACGATTAAGAACAAGTATCCGCTCCCCAACATCAACGAACTCTTTGAGCAGCTCAAAGGAGCTAAAGTGTTCTCTAAGCTTGACCTCCGAATGGGCTATCATCAAATTCGCATTCGCGAGGAAGACATTCCCAAGACGGCCTTCAGAACGAGCTACGGTTCATATGAGTATACCGTCATGTCCTTCGGTCTCGCCAATGTTCCTCCTACCTTTTCAAGGATGATGCATTACATCTTCAACCCCTATACTGGCGAATTTGTGCTTGTGTATCTGGATGATATTCTGGTGTTTTCCAAGAATGAAGAAGATCACGAAAAGCACTTGCGTCTGGTTCTTGATCGACTCCGAGAGCATAAATTCTATGCCAAGTTCTCCAAGTGCGAGTTTTGGCTCGATAAGGTTTTGTACCTGGGCCACATTATCTCAGCTGACGGTATTGCGGTTAATCCCGAGAAAGTTGAAGCAATTGTCAACTGGGAAGCTCCTCAGAATGTCAAGCAGCTCCGCAGTTTTCTGGGTCTTGCCAGCTATTGCAGAAGGTTTGTGGAGAACTTCTCCAAGATTGCCAAGCCTCTTTCCAACCTCCTTCAGAAGAATGTCAAATACTTTTGGTCTCCCGAATGTGAAGTGGCATTCAAAACCCTCAAAGAGAAGCTTGTCTCTGCTCCAGTTCTGACTCCTCCGGATGAAACCAAGCCCTATGAAGTGTTCTGTGACGCTTCTCTTCAAGGTCTTGGTGGTGTGCTTATGCAAGATAAGAAAATTGTGGCATATACTTCTCGGCAGCTCAAGCCCAGTGAGAAGAACTATCCCACACATGATCTCGAGCTAGCAGCTGTGGTACATGCTCTGATTACGTGGAGACATCTGTTGTTGGGCAGAAAGGTCGACATCTTCACTGATCACAAGAGCTTGAAGTACATCTTCACACAGCCGCATCTGAACCTCCGCCAGACTCGTTGGGTCGAGATGATCCAAGAGTACAACCCCAGCATTGAGTACACTCCAGGCAAGGCGAATGTGATTGCAGATGCTTTGAGCAGAAAGGCATATTGCAACAGCCTTCTTATCAAGCCACACCAGCCTGAGCTTTGTGAAGCATTCAGGAAGCTCAACCTTCAGGTTGTTCCGCAGGGTTTTCTTGCAAATCTCCAGATTGCTCCTACCTTGGAAGATCAAGTCCGTGAGGCCCAGCTCAGTGATACCATGGTGAAGAAGGTGAAACATGGGATTGCAAAGGGCACTCCAAAATACAAGTGCTTCCGTGTTGATGAGAGAGATACCTTGTTCTTCGAGGACAGACTCATTGTTCCCAAAGGTGATCTCAGGAAGCTCATAATGGAAGAAGCTCATGACTCTCTCCTTTCCATTCATCCTGGCAGTTCCAAGATGTACCAAGACCTCAAGCAATCTTACTGGTGGACACGCATGAAAAGGGAAATTGCCCAATTCGTGAACGAATGTGATGTATGCAGAAGAGTGAAAGCAGAACATCAACGTCCAGCCGGTCTTCTCCAATCTCTTCCTATTCCTGAGTGGAAGTTCGACCACATTGAAATGGACTTCGTCACTGGCTTTCCTAAATCCAAGCGAGGCAATGATGCTATCTTTGTGGTGATTGACAAGCTTACCAAAGTCGCTCACTTTCTTCCAGTCAAAGAATCAATCAATGCAGCTCAACTTGCAGAGCTGTACACTTCCAGAATTGTGTCCCTGCATGGCATTCCTCAAGTGATATCCTCAGACCGTGGCAGCTTGTTCACATCAAGGTTCTGGGACTCCTTTCAGTCCGCCATGGGCACTAAGATCAGGTTCAGCACTGCCTTTCACCCTCAGACTAGTGGTCAAGTCGAGCGTGTGAATCAGATCCTTGAAGATATGCTCAGAGCCTGTGTCATCTCCTTCGGCATGAAATGGGAAGACTGCCTTCCATTTGCCGAGTTCTCTTACAACAACAGCTTTCAAGCAAGTGCAGGCAAAGCACCGTTTGAAATTCTCTATGGCAGGAAGTGCCGTACCCCTCTCAACTGGTCTGAAACAGGCGAATGCCAACTTCTTGGCAATGATTTGATCTTTGAAGCCGAAGAAATGTGCAAAGTCATACGTGAGAATCTCAAGGCCGCTCAGTCGCGTCAGAAGAGCTACTATGACGGAAAGCATCGTGATTTGGCTTTCGACATCGGTGATCATGTCTATCTCCGAATGTCTCCGATGAAAGGAACCCAAAGGTTCGGTATCAAAGGAAAACTTGCTCCTAGATACGTCGGGCCTTTCAAAATTCTTGGCAAAAGAGGCGATCTAGCCTATCAGCTCGACCTCCCTTCCAACTTTGCAAATGTTCATGATGTCTTCCATGTTTCTCAACTGCGCAAATGCTTCAAGGCACCTGAGCGCATGATTCCGTTTGAGGAGATTGATCTTCAACAAGACCTTTCCTACCGAGAGCATCCAGTTGCAATTCTCGAAGAAACCGAACGCAAGACTCGCAACAAGTCCATCAAGTTTCTGAAAGTCAAGTGGTCACATCACACAGACCGAGAAGCTACCTGGGAACGAGAAGATCATCTTCGTTCCGAGTACCCTTCCTTTTTCCAGTCCTAGATCTCGGGACGAGATCTTTTGTAGTAGAGGAGAGTTTGTAATGCCCCGGATGTAATACTTTCCCTTTTGGGTATATAATAAATCTCCGGCTTCATCTATTTCCATTTCGGGTTCTTTGTCTTTCGGGCTTTCGTCGTTTTGTTGTGTGAGTGTGTGGCATTCATTCATATCATGTAGACATGTGCATTGCATTGCATCTGTGTTGTGGGTTGCATCCGGTTCCGTGTGTTTCTTCCCGTTGTCCGTTTCGCGTTCCGGAGCTCCCTCACGTGTCCGTGACGTCCCTTAGGCCTACTTTGTTGTTCGGGCGTTTTTCGTTACCGGTGTGCCGCGAGGTTGTTGTGTGTGTTGTTGTTTTGTTGTGTGCAACCCGCCTCTCAAATCTCGTCTCGTTTGGACTCCGTTGACTTTTCCCTCCGTTGTCCGTGTGGGTCCGATGTGCCTTCACTTCGTGTCCTGGAAATACCCCTACTGCTTTCTTTTATCTCCGTCTAGGCCTTTTAAATCAACCCCCGCGATCGGATCCGTCGGATCGCGATCGGAGGGCTCCTAGCGCCCCTAAATCCCCTCCTAACCCTAAAACCTGCTACATATAGACCCCCCTAGTCTATTTTGGCTTCCCCTTCTTCTTCCTCTTCCCCTCTATTTTTTTTCTCCTTTTTTTTCAGATCTCAGATCCAATCCTTCCAGATCCCTAAAAATCGTCCCCGCAGCAGCAGCCAGCCGCGGCTCGCGGCAGCGCGCCGGGATTCCCTCGCCAGCGTACGAAGTCAACGCTCCCGCCGTGCGACCGATCGATCCATCGACCGCATCAGCCTCGACCGCACCGGGCCGGTCCAGGGGGACCACTTCGCCCGCGCCAGCTTCTCCACCGCGCGCAGCCGGCCCGTACCCCTCCGCTTCGAGCGGTCGCGTCGCCGCAAGCCGCCGTCTCCTGGGCCGCTCAGCGCCAGGGCCCAGCCGGCCGACCTCCCGTCGCCAGGCCCCTCCAGGGTCGCTCCCCAGGCCACCAGCTCCGTGGGCCTCCCGCGCGCCACCTCCTCCACCCCGCGGGCCGCCGCCCTGGGCCTTCTTCCTCCGCACCGCCAGGCTCCCTTCGCCGCGGTGGGCCGCCGCCGCACTGTTCATCCGAAGCCCGCACTGTTCATCCTCAGATCTGATCCAGAGGTTGAACCCTAATCTTCTAAGTCCAGTTTTCTAATCTGAGATGTAAACTTTGACCTGCCCTAACTTTTTACCTGCTGCTCCGTTTTGCGCGTGTAGCATGTCCAGATGTTCGTGGAGATGTCCTCTACGTTTTACCTGTTGTTGTCATGCATGTTAGATGTCATCTTGACACTTGTTTTGCTGTTGCAAGAGTGCATCATGTTGTAAACTGCTGTTATGTGTTATTTTCATGCCACCTTTGACTTGTGATAACTTTTAGCTCGTTTGTCCAAACGATGCAAATGACATGTCCACGTGTTCGTCTTGCCACGAACTACGTGTTGTGTGTGATAGGTTGCATGGTAGATTTATTGTTTCCTTGTTATCATCGTTGCAAAGTGCCATGTTCACATGTTGTGTTTTCACTTGTTATGAAATGCCATCTTGTTGAGCTCGTTGTAATCGGTGTGTTCACCACAATGATGCATGCTTGTGTGTTTCGGGATCACCGTCATATGTATTTTGATGAGGTGCTTACCCTTTGCCATGTTTAGTTTCGAGGTGACTTAAACATGCTCTTTTGTGTGCTAAGATGATGTTGCTGTTTTAGGACTTAGTGAAATTTCACTAAGTCTGAAATCTGTAACGTTCCGATGCCATGTTCGTGTGATGTTGTAGGACAAAGCATGATAGTTTTGGGGTGGATTTTGATTGTTCCGTGTAGTATATATTGTTGTCTTTCCATCCATGTCCTCACATGTCCATTTGAGTGGCTGTAGCATGTTTATCTTTTGCTCCAAACTTTCAATAAAATTCTGCTGCCAGAATTTTATTTCAAAGTTCAATATGTCCAAGATCATTGCTATTGATCCGTGACTCCGTTTGGGGTGCACTTTGGACCTAGTTGCTGTACTATATATCTAGTTTGTGTTCAAGTTCTTTGCCATGCTTTTTGGGTGCTGTAGATTAATTATTTTGAGCTCCAAAGATGCTATGTTGCTGTAATTTTCAGTTTTCGCTCAAATCTTGTTTCGGGCATAACTTTTAGCCCGTAACTCCGATTTCAGCGAATTTTATATCAAACTTGGGTGATTTTCTGTGTAGATTAATAATATCAGGTTGTTATCTTGTTTTGAGGTGTTTTGCTTGAGTGATGTTTTACGTGCTCCATGTGCATCTTTAGTGCATCCATCATGCATCCATGTTTTTCGAGTGCGCATTGCATCGTGTTGATTGGTGCTTGGTGTGTTTGTCTTGTTTAGAGCCGGAAGCTGAGACCGAGTTTTTCAACGAGGTTGAGCACGAGGTTTCCAACGAGTTTGAGCACGAGGACCCTTCTTTCGATCCGAACGTCTTCTCTTCAGGCAAGATGACCGAACCCCGATACATTACTATCTTTGCCTTTTGCTAGTAGTCTCGATCTATAGTTTTGCCTCGATGCCCATGTTCTTCTTGTCAGCCTCCTACTTGTAACCAATTGCCATGTTTAACCACCCTACCTATGCAAACCGTTGCTTGGCTAAGTACGCTTCGCTCAGCCCTTCTTATAGCGTTGCTAGTTGCAGGTGAAGTGAAGATGCTTGCTCCATGTTGAAGTTTGGTTGGGTTATATCACACTATATAAATGCTTTAATTGAAATCATCTATATATTGGCAAGGGTGGAAGGCTAAGCCTTTTGCTTGGTGATTTGTTCCACTCATGCCGTTAGGATCCGTATAAGCCGGTTTTATGTTCCTTGATTATGCGTTCCTAACACGGTTGGGGTGTATGGGACCCCCTCGATAAACCGCTAAGTGCTAAGTCTTTTCCAGCAAGTCCCAACATTGGTACTATTCGCCTAACACAACTAAAACCTTTTCGAGGGAGTAATTAACCCGAGGCTTAATTAATTCAACCCCCTGGGCCAGTGCTCGACTTGAGTGTTGGTCCAAACTAGAGCCACTTGCGGATACCACCCGGTTCGCTGGGATCTTCGGTATCTGTACGTACTGCTCATCCGGACGTGTCCTGAGACCTAGATACGCGCGGCTACTATCAGGGTGTCGACACGCCGGGAGGATTTGCTGGATTAGCCTTACCTTAGCTCGGTATATCTTGAGCACGGGATTCCGAGGATACTCGGGTCTTCCCACTTTGGAGTTGCGACTCCGCGGATCGTGGGCTTGTAATGGGTCAAGTTGGAACACCCCTGCAGGGTTTGAACTTTTGAAAGCCGTGCCCGCGGTTATGTGGCAGATGGGAGCTTGTTAATTCCGGTTGTAGATAACTTGACACAATGATACTAATACACTACCAGCGTGTGTTCCGTGACTGTCAATTTCCGAATCGGGATTCGGGAGTTGAACACGGAGGGGTTATGTTTGTGAGCTTGTAGCTAGGATCACTTAGTGATCACTCTCGCCGATGCCTTCTCTTCTCGCTCTCACTTGCGTAAGCTAGATGCTAGTTGCTGCTGCAGACTTGTTCTTTCTTCAGCCTTTCCCTCACCTAAAGGCTTAAATAGTTCTGTTACCCGGGAACGGGATTGCTGAGTCCTCTGTGGCTCACAGTTACTTCACACACCAGATGCAGGTCCAGCTGTGAGCTATCCAGGTGATGGCACCGAGCTGGATTGGGAGTACGACGAAGAGCGTAGTCGTTACTACGTGCGCTACCCGGACGATCAGTAGTGGAGTCTCTTACTAGGATTCGATCCGCCTGTGGTTGTTTTATCTGAGTTTGGTACTTTGGCATTTGGCTTTTGCCCTTAGAGGGTTGTAGTGATCTTTATGTATGATGTTTGAGACTTGTACTGTATTCTGTGACGTGGCGATTGTAAGCCAACTATTTTCAGTTTACTATCCCTCTTTTACATGAGTTGTGCAAAGATTACCAAACTTGAGATCATTCTAGGATGGACTTATGCCTTTAAGTCGTGCCTCGACACGTAGGAGGTATAACTCCATCCTGGGCATTACATTTCATGAATTCTTTTCTTTGTGTTCCTCCGAAGGCCATCATTTCAGAAGATTCCTTTGTTCTCAGTTTTCAACTTCGTCCTCCAAATATTCTTCAGTGATGCCTCTTCGTTCGTCTCACATTCTTTTCGGTGTTTCATTCAAGTATTCTTTAATCCGTCCGTGATCTCTCCGTTCTCGTCATTCAAATTTTCCGCAAGTGCTTTATTCTTCCGGCGATCCATTCTCTTGTATTCACTCAATTTCATTCTTTACGGTGGGTTGTTCTCTTTCATCAGTCGATTTTAAATCTTCCCGGTGGTTCGTTCATTTTCTTCACTCGGCTTTAATTCTTTACGGTGGTTCGCTCAAGAGTTCTTTTCCGGTGTTATCATTTCAATCCATTCTTTTTATTCAAATCATTCCGGTGTTCATGAAGATTGCGTCCCTCTTTAATCTTTTCAACAGGAATAAGTAGTATGTGAATCCATTGTTCATCAATTTAATTGGTGAAGAATAAGCATAACATAATTCTTATTCTTTTCATCAAGTTGTTTAATTCCTTCCTTCGGAGTTTATTCTTGATGAATAAATTATAATTCCAAGTCCTTTCATCTTTTCTTTCCGGAGTTCTTAGTTTCTCGGCTATCTCGTCGGACCCTCGTCTAAAACCATCGCAATGCTTTAATCTTATTCTTTTCATCTTTTATAATTCTTTTGTTATCGGAGTTCTTCACGGTGGTTCTTCACGATTTAACTCATTCCTCAAATATTCATCAAATTCTTTGGAGAAGCTCAAGCATTCTTATTCTTTTGTCTCTCGAGTGCAAATAATGCTCCGTATTCTTTTGAAGTGGAGTTTTGCATTCTTCGCTCTTCTCAGCTCATCAATATTTCGGTTGCGGCATCATTCACCTCAAGTTTTGAGATGATTTCCATAACTCCACAACAACCTTATTCTTTTGTTGTTGATTTTCTCAACAACTCCGTTCATGTATTTCTCTTATAAATTCTCGTTCATGTCACTCGTGCTCAAGTTGTCATTTTCTTCTCCATTCTTTTCTTTCCATTATCCCAATTCTTCCGGAGGCATTGTGTGTTGCTCTCGTCGAGTATCATTTCATCTTTTCAAGTTCTTCTTCCATTCCATTCATCTTCAACCGGTTTCCTATTCCTTCCATTTTCAGCCGGAGTGCTGCTTAAATTTTTTGGTTCGAATTCCTTTTATATCTCTTTTAATCGGAGTGGTTTCAACCTATCTCTTGTCATTTAAGTTCTTGTTTCTTATCATTCAACCTACTTGGTTCTCGTGTGTTCCATGTTCCTCTGTTGTAACGGAGCTCCTCAATCTCGTTCATCTCTGTTGCATTTTCCTTTCAAGTGGCTCAACCTCTCAAGGTGCTTTGGTTTCACTCTTTTGTCCTCGAAGAACTTTGTTCATCCTTTTCCTCTTCCGTCTCGTTCCAAGATCTCGGGACGAGATCTCTTGCTAGTGGGGGAGTGTTGTGACGCCCGAGACCGATGCTCCAGTTGCCTCCCATTTATTATTCGTTGTCGTCGTGTGTTTTTTTGTTTGTTGCATTGTCATAGTTATTTTTTTGCATATTTCATTCATGTATGTTGATGCCATGTTCATGTTATGTGCTTTGTCATATCCTTGCCTCTTGTCATGTACATGCTCATCATATACCTTGTGGTAATCATCATGTTGTTGTCATGTGCATTGCACTCATCCTTTTGTCATGTGTTGCTTTATGTTGTGTGTGCATCACTCTTTGCCATCTCTCTCTGATGAGGACATCACTAACAAGGTTACAACCACAGCTCCAACTGGCACATATACATGACCAATTACTAGAGCTCGCGCACGCCAATTAAATTACCAGGTACTTTCGTTTCTTGGTAATGAATCTAATGTTCATGAGAATATGATGCTGCCTAAAATGGATACATTTGTCTTGCTTACAAATGAAGGGCCTAGCTTGGACAAGAAGGATGAACATTGGAGCAAGATCAAGCATGGAGATGATGGCATGCGCAAGGGGAACAAGAATGGAGTTACAAGTGATGATTTCAGGACTTTGAAGCCACCATAATGAGTGCGTGAAGCCTTGGACGAAATATACAAGATGCCACTTCATAAATATCATCCAGAGGCTATTATAGGTGCTGCATCACCTTATTATTGGGCCAGGCCCATGTAATTTCGAAATACTTGAGTATAGGTTGTTTTTAGAGTTCGTATGTGTGGGGAAACAAGAGTTGGGTTGGTTTCGGACCCCTCCACCAAGGGCCACGAAATTCCCCCCTCTTTCCCCCATATATACAACCCTTAGGGCGTCGTTTAGACTCTGGGTTTTGTTTAGATTAAAGTTCGCCATAGCTGCAACTTCGCGTACTTCGTTTGTGTTCAACGACCAGACAAAGACGTCACAGAACCCCACTTGATCAATAAAGCTTTCCTCTTGAATTCGCAATATCCAGATTGCAATCTCAGTTTCTTGCTTGTTCTTCGTTTGCCTGCAGGAAACAGACCTTCGTGGTCAGGTTGATCGTGCTCCGGCGTGGTCAATAACCTCTCGGAGTTGGTTTAGCGATTGCTAAGGCGCGACGTCCTCGCACGTTCGTAGTCGGATCGTCAAAGTTGACTTCCTCCAAAACGATAGCCACCATCTCATCGAAAGACGGGACACCTTTGCCTCTATCACTCTCTCAAGCCATGCCCATGCATCATATATAGACTTGTCTTGCATCATACTTGCTTGAGCATATTGTCATGTTCTTGTGTTGTTTTTCTGTGCTTCCTACCTTGCCAGGTATTGCATCATATATAGACTTGTCTTGCATCATACCTTGCCATGTATGGCATCATATATAGACTTGTGTTGTTCTTGTGTACTTCCTACCTTGCCATGTATAGCATCATATATAGACTTGTCTTGCATCATACCTTGCCATGTATTGCATCATATATAGACTTGTGTTGTTCTTTTGTGCTTCCTACCTTGCCATGTATTGCATCATATATAGACTTGTCTTGCATCATATATTGACTTGTCTTGCATCATACTTGGTTAAGCACCTTGTCATGTTCTTGAGTGGTTTGTTTACCATATTGCTTGCTTCTTCTCGTTAGTGCTTGTTCCGTTCCGTTCGTGAGGATTCGTTCGCCTACACGTGCTTCGTCTTCAAGACTTCTTCTTCGTCTTCTTCACGGATCCGTTCTTATTCCTTGCGGGATCTCAGGCAAGATGACCATACCCTTGGATACCTTAGTATCATTGCCTTTGCTTGGTTGTCTCGATGCTATCATTATATGTCGCGCTACCCATCATTATTGTCAGCCTCTCCTTGTTGCCCTGACACCTCTAACCTTTGAAACCTTCGTAGCAAAACCATTGTTTGGCTATGTTACCCTCTTGCTCAGCCCCTTTTATAGGGTTGTTAGTTGCAGGTGAAGATGAAGATTGTCCATGTTGGAACTTGATGCTTCGGGATATCACAATATCTATTATTATTATTAACACACCTATATACTGGGCATGGGTGGAAGGCTTGGCCTTTTGCTTGGTGTTTTGTTCCACTCATGCCACCTCAGGAGCTGATAAACCGGCATTATGTTCCTTGATTTTGCGTTCCTTACACGGTTGGGTATATGGGGACCCCTTGACAGTTCGTCTTTGAATAAAACTCCTCCAGCAAGGCCCAACATTGGTTTTATTGCAACATAATAAAAACTTAATTAATTAATTAATTGCATAGGGAGTTAGCGCTACACGAGGATTCTTTCTACATACAGGGGGGCCAGTGCTGATGGTGTTGGTCCCAAACGGGGGTTATGCGGGGCCACCATGGGGAAACTCGAGGATTGGTTTTACTCGTAGGATCACCCATCCGGTCGTGGCCTGAGACGAGATACGCGCGGCTACTATCAGGGTGTCGACACACCGGGAGGTCTAGCTGGACTTGTTTTACCATTGTCAAAATGTCTTGTGCACCGGGATGCCGAGCCTGATTGGGTTTCCCGAAAATAAGGGGTAATAATTATTATTACTTCAGCTGATCGTGAGAGCTTGTGATGGGCTAAGTTGGGACACCCCTGCAGGGTTATGATCTTTCGAAAGCCGTGCCCGCGGTTATGTGGCAGATTGGAATTTTTTAATGTCCGGTTGTAGAAAACTTGACAGAGGATCCGAAGTAAAACACACAACTGTGTGAGTAACCGTGACTGCCTCTTTTCACTTTGAGAAGAGAACACGGTGAGGTTATGTTTGACTCATAGGTAGTTCAGGATCTTTAGCGATCACTACTAGTTTGCGACCGCTTGCTTAGATGCTCATCTTATTCTTGTACTCGTAAGTTAGCCACCATATATATTTCTTAGTCGCTGCTGCAACCTCACCACTTTACCTCTTCCTACCTATTAAGCTTTGATAGTATTGTTACCCATGGTTATGGGATTGCTGAGACCTCGTGGCTCACAGACACTACAACAACAGTTGCAGGTGCAGGTTTCCGATGTCTTGACGTGAGAGCGATGATCGTTGTGTTGGAGTTCTTTCTTCTTCTTCTTCTTCTTCAGTCTTGGGCTAGGTTCCGGGTCGGCAGCCTGGGATAGCAGATGGATGTCGTGTGTTTTTCATGTTTGCATCCATAGTCGGATGCCTTGTATTGATGTTGTTGTATTCATGTGACTTGTATGTATTGTTGTATCCCATATGTATGTATGTAATGGTATGATGTAATGATATCCATCTTGCTAAGCGCCCGGAATGCGGTTGTGCCCCAATCACGTAAGTGTCACGTGATCGAGATAGAATCGCATCTTGGGCCTGACAATGCGCCAAACTCGGCATGAAGCTCCTCTTCTCTTCGGCATATCATCCACAAACCGACGGCCAAACGGAGGTGACGAACCGAACACTTTCGACGCTTCTTCGTGTGTTGATCAAGAAGAACATCAAGGAATGGGAGCAATGCTTGCCCATCGCCGAGTATGCCTACAACCGCGCAAGACATTCGACTACCGGCAAGTCCCCCTTCGAGGTCATGTACGGCTTCAACCCGTTGTCCCCATTGGACATCCTACCTCAACCCCTACAAGAACGCATCAACATTGACACAAGTGCACGAGCAAGCTATCTCAAGAAGGTGCACGAAGATACAAGGGCAACGATCGAGCGACAAGTCCATCGCCTCACCACCAAGCTCAACGTCAACAAGGCACCAATGGTGTTCCAACCGGGCAATCTCGTATGGCTTCATCTTCGAAAGGACCGCTTCCCCAACAAACGCAAGTCCAAACTACTACCTCGAACAGACGGACCTTTCAAGGTGCTAACACGCTACAACAACAACGCCTACAAGATCGATATCCCACGAGACAAGTACAACGTGAGCAATACCTTCAACATCAAGGACCTATCTCCTTTCCATGGTGATGGAGATCTCGATCCGAGGTCGGATCTTTCCCAAGGGAGGGGAGATGATGTGGAGCATCCCAAGGTCATCCCCATGGACCTACCATCGACTCACCAAGTGCCCAAAGGACCAATGACACGAGCCCTTACAAGAGCTCTCGAAGCCGAGGTGAACTCGCTCCTTTATCAATTTCCTCTCGAGTCACATGGGACATGGCTTCTACCCTCATCAGAAACTATATGCATACTCAGGTGCTTGGATGAAGGCCACGGGACAGCTCTGCACAGTGGACAAGGCGGCGGGATCAACAAGTGCTTGGAACAAGAAGAAGTGCGGCTGAAGGCGCTACAGGCATCAGACGTCCGGCCGCTACCGGACGACCGGGCACTCCCAGGCACTGGACGTCCGACGATCACGGGATGACCGGCGACTCCTAGACGACCGGACGACCGGAGGACACTGGACGTCCGTGACCGACTACAGAACGTAATTGACGGAAATCTGAGGATTACCGGATGTCCGGTCCCTCGCGAGTCACCGGACGTCCGGTGACCCAGCGGACGTCCGACCCGACTGTGTCGCCCCGTGTAATATATACTGGTTGACTTCCTCCTTGCTAGGCAGCTGTGTGATAGCTCATCTAAAACCCTAGTGGTTCCTCTCCTATGAGACCGCGGCCTCCTTGGAGAAGATCCACTGGATTCAAGACCTCCTTCATGGAGAAGAACATCAAGACCTCCTGACGGAGATTACTACCGCCACTTGTATCGTCCTTAGTTGATCGTGTATCGTGTATCGCACTTTGTGTGCCCGGATCTAGCATTTGTGTAACCTAAACATGTTGATTTGAGTGTTTTCTTCTTGTTCGTCTTGTGTTTCTCCCTCGTGTACCACGTGTTCATCCTTGGGATCCCTCCTTTTCGTGAAAGATCGGCCACTTAGGGTTCCACCCTACATCAGGCGGCGACTCCTCGTCGACGCGTGGGCAGACCGGCGGCGCCATGGCAGAGATTTGAGAGAGAGAGTGAGGGCGAGCGAGGGGAGGATGTAGATGAGAATGCATGCGGGATGACGTGAGCAAGGTAGTATTTATTGGCGGCCGGAATCTAGATAGACAGGAACAGTACACACGCCGGTCGCCAAAATTTATGAGTACTGTAGTTTGAATTACACACAATTCCTGCAGCAAATCCGTGTGTGAACATAATAGCTGACAGTTTCCAATACAGAACCATGTCTGATTAATGATTCCAGCCAATCACCTACCAAACCTCGAGCCGCGAGATAGAGTGCCAATCGTGTGGGGGCCGGTTGTCTTGCTAGATATTTACATTTTCTTTTTTGAACACAAGATATTTACATCATCTGATGATTTTTTAACTCGCACACAAGTACACAAAAACATGATTTTTCAAATTGTTTTGGTTAGGCGTTGCATGTAGATGTAGTTCAAATTTGAATTACGGTCATTAAATGGTTAGAAAATCACTTAAATGTCTTTAAAAGGTCAAATGACCCCTGAAAATTTCATTTTCACATGACAGTTGTATAGTGCACGTTAAACGTAGGGAAAAAATTGAAGGCCATAAGAGGAAGCTATCTCCCGTCCGTTAGCAAACATGCATTGTTCCCTCTCGAAACCACGAACCTTCTAGTAAGTTGCTCTGGTTTGTGAGGGGTGTGTGTCCAAACTTTCGTCAAACAGACCAATTTTTTTACCGCATCTTCTTGGTGGCATGGCATTAAATTAAGCAAGGTTTCATGTTTTTCTGATCATTTTATAAATTTTTGGAATTAAAATGCCATGGCATGCACTCCATGCATGTGCCCATGCCTTGACACCAATATATTTGAAAATTCCTTCGAATTTACTGCACGTGGAATTAACTCGCACACAAGTACACAAAAATCCGATTTTTCAAACCGTTTGGTTTAGGCGTTGCATGTAGATGTAGTTCAAATTTGAATTACGGCCATTAAATGGTTGGAAAATCAATTAAACATCTTTAGAAGGTCAAATGACCCTTGAAATTTACCAAATTTTCACATGACAGTTGCACGTTAAACGTAGGAAAAAAATTGAAGGCCGTAAGAGGAAGCTATCTCCCGTTCGTCATCAAACTTGCATCGTTCCCTCTCGGAAGCACGAACCTTCTAGCGAGTTACTCCGGTTTGTGAGGGGTGTATGTCCAAACGTTCGTCAAACATGCCAATTTCTTAACCACATCATCTTGGTGGCATGACATTACATCAACCAAGGTTTCATGTGTTTCTGATCATTTTTCTATTTTTTTGAATTAAAATGCCATGTCACTCCATGCATACGTATGCATGTGTCCATGTCGTGAGACAAATATGTTTGAAAATTCCTTCTAATTAACTGCACATGGAATTAACTCGCACACAAGTACACAGATATGATTTTTCAAACCGTTTTGGTTAGGTGTTGCATGTAGATGTAGTTCTAATTGAATTAGAGTCATTAAATGGTTAGAAAATCACTTAAATGTCTTTGAAAGGTCAAATGACCCCTAGAATTTTCCAAAATTTCACATTACAGTTGTAGTACTGCACGTTAGACACAGAAAAAAAATTGAAGGCCGTAAGAGGAAGCTATCTCCCGTTCGTCATCAAACATGCATTGTTCCCTCTCGGAACCACGAACTTTCTAGCGAGTTGCTCCGGTTTGTGAGGGTTGTGTGTCCAAATGTTCGTCAAACATGCCAATTTCTTTACCACATCATCTTGGTGGCATGACATTACATCAACCAAGGTTTCATGTGTTTCTGATCATTTTACTAATTTTTTGAATTAAACTGCCATGTCACTCCAGGCATACGTATGCATGTGTCCATGTCACGAGACCAATATGTTTGAAAATTCCTTCTAATTTACTTCACATGTAATTAACTCGCACACAAGTACACATATATGATTTTTCAAACCGTTTTGGTTAGGTGTTGCATATAGATGTAGTTAAAATTGAATTAGAGTCATTAAATGGTTAGAAAATCACTTAAATGTCTTTGAAAGGTCAAATGACCCCTAGAATTTTCCAAAATTTCACATTACATTTGTAGTAGTGCACGTTAGATGCAGAAAAAAATTGAAGGCCGTAAGAGGAAGCTATCTGCCGTTCGTCATCAAACATGCATTGTTCCCTCTCTGAACCACGAACCTTCTAGTGAGTTGCTCCGGTTTGTGAGGGGTGTGTGTCCAAACTTTCGTCAAACATGCCAATTTCTTTACCACATCATCTTGGTGGCATGACATTACATCAACCAAGGTTTCATGTGTTTCTGATCATTTTTTTAATTTTTTTGGAATTAAAATGCCATGTCAGTCCATGCATACGTATGCATGTGTCGATGTCGTGAGACCAATATGTTTGAAAATTCCCTCTAATTTACTGCACATGGAATTAACTCGCACACAAGTACACAAAAAATATTTTTCAAACCATTATGGTTAGGCGTTGCATGTAGATGTAGTTCAAATTTGAATTACTCTCATTAAATGGTTAGAAAATCACTTACATGTCTTTAAAAGGTCAAATGACCCCTGAATTTACCAAATTTTCACATGACAGTTGTATTAGTGCATGTTAAACGTAGGAAAAAACTGAAGGCCGTAAGAGGAAGCTATCTCCCGTTCGTCATCAAATATGCATTGTTCCCTCTCGGAACCACGAACCTTCTAGCGAGTTGCTCCAGTTTGTGAGGGTTCTGTGTCCAAACATTCGTCAAACATGCCAATTTGTTTACCACATCATCTTGGTGGCAGGACATTACATCAACCAAGTTTTCATGTGTTTCTGATCATTTTTCTCATTTTTTGAATTAAAATGCCATGTCACTCCATGCATACGTATGCATGTGTCCATGTCGCGAGACCAATATGTTTGAAAATTCCTTCTAATTTACTTCACATGGAATTAACTCGCACACAAGTACACATATATGATTTTTCAAACCGTTATGGTTAGGTGTTGCATGTAGATGTAGTTCAAATTTGAATTACGGTCATTAAATGGCTAAAAAATCACTTAAATGTCTTTAAAAGGTCAAATGACCCCTAGAATTTTCAATAATTTCACATTACAGTTGTAGTAGTGCACGTTAGACGTAGAAAAGTTTTTTGAAGGCCGTAAGAGGAAGCTATCTCCCATTCGTCATCAAACATGCATTGTTCCCTCTCGGAACCACGAGCCATCTAGTGAGTTGCTCCGGTTTGTGAGGGGTGTGTGTCCAAACATTGGTTAAACATACCAATATTTTTTACCACATCATCTTGGTGGCATGACATTACATCAACCAAGGTTTCATGTGTTTTTGATTTTTTTAATTTTTTGGAATTAAAATGCCATGTCACTCCATGCTTAATTGTGTCATAGCCGTTAGACCAATATGTTTGAAAATTCCTTCTGATTTACTGCAAATGGAATTAAATCGCACACAAGTACACGAAATACGAGTTTTCAAACCGTTATGGTTAGTTGTTGCATGTACATGTAGTTCAAATTTCCATTATGGTCATTAAATGGCTAGAAAATCACTTGAATGTCTTAGAAGGTCAAATGACCCCTGAATTTTTCCAAAATTTGACATGACAGTTGTATTAGTACTACAAAATTTCTCGTTCATTTAGAACATCATCCGTTGGCACTTTATTCCAAATTCGTCTTTCACAGATAATAAAAAATATCTACAACATCACACAGAGTTCTTTTCTAGGAACCGTTTGCGATGAAATTATCTGGGTCTATTTAAGTCTCTCTCCTTAAGCTTCGCCGGCTCGTCTGCTCTAGTGCCGGCAACCCCCGAATCCACGAATTCAGATCCCCATTCCCGTACCCCCTTCTTGCAAAGATGACTCCGTGGAAACGCTTCATGAAAGCCCGTACGATGGCCGCCTCCCCCCTGAGAGAGTGCCGTCGCTGCTACCTCTTGAGCATGCGTTGGTTTTCCCTTGAAGAGGAAAGGGTGATGCAACAAAGTAGCGTAAGTATTTCCCTCAGTTTTTGAGAACCAAGGTATCAATCCAGTAGGAGACTACGCTCAAATCCCTCGTACCTGTAAAAACAAACAAGAACCTTGCAACCAACGCGATAAAGGGGTTGTCAATCCCATCACGGCCACTTGCAAAAGTGAGATCTGATAGAGATAATAAGATAAATATTTTTGGTATTTTTGTTTCATAGATTGAAAAGTAAATATTGCAAAATAAAAGATAGCTAGTTGACTGAAGATTAATATGATGGAAGATAGACCTGGGGGCCATAGGTTTCACTAGTGGCTTCTCTCAAGATAACATATTCTACGGTGCGTGACCAAATTACTGTCGAGCAATTGATAGAAGAGCGCATAGTTATGAGAATATCTAGGCATGATCATGTATATAGGCATCACGTCCGTGACAAGTAGACCGAAATTATTCTACATCTACTACTATTACTCCACACATCGACCGCTATCCAGCATGCATCTAGAGTATTAAGTTCATAAGAACAGAGTAACGCCTCAAGAAAGATGACATCATGTAGAAGGATAAATTCATGCAATATGACATAAACCCCATCTTTTTATCCTCGATGGCAACAATACAATACGTGCCTTGTTGCCCCTGCTATCACTGGGAAAGGACACCGCAAGATTGAACCCAAAGCTAAGCACTTATCCCATTGCAAGAAAGATCAATCTAGTAGGCCAAACCAAACTGATAATTCGAATAGACTTGCAAAGATATTTAAATCATGCATATAAGAATTCAGAGAAGAATCATATACTGTTCATAGATAATCTTGATCATAAACCCACAATTCATCGGATCTCGACAAACACACCGCAAAAAGTATTACATCGAATAGATCTCTAAGAAGATCAAGGAGAACTTTGTATTGAGATCTAAAGAGAGAGAAGAAGCCATCTAGCTAATAACTATGGACCCGAAGGTCTGTGGTAAACTACTCACAACTCATCGGAGAGGCTATGGTGTTGATGTAGAAGTCCTCCGTGATCGATACCCTCTCCAGTGGAGCTCCGGAAAAGGCCCCAAGATGGAACCTCACGGGTATATAGAAGGTTGCGGTGGTGGAAATAGGGTTTCATGGGGCTCTCGGATGTTTTCAGGGTATATGAGTATATATAGGAGGAAGAGGTACGTCGGTGGAGCTACGAGGTGCCACGAAGGTGGGGTGCACACCTTCCTACCTCGTGGTCGCCTTGTGGCTTCCCAGGCGTGTACTCCAAGTCTTCTGGATTGCGTTTGTTGCAAAAATGATCCTCGCGAAGGTTTCATTCCGTTGGGACTCCTTTTGATATTCCGTTTTTGCGAAATACTGAAATAGGAAAAACAACATCAATTTGCACCAGGACTTGGGTTAGTAGGTTAGTCCCAAAAATAATATAAAAGTGTATAATAAAGCCCATTAAACATCCAAAACAGATAATATAATACTTCCTCCGTTCCTAAATATAAGTCTTTGTAGGCATTTAACTATGGGCCACATACGGAGCAAAATAAATGAATCTACACTCTAAAATGCATCTATATACATCCATATGTGGTTCATAGTGAAATCTCTACAAAGACTTATATTTAGGAATGGAGGGAGTAGCATGGAACAATAAAAAATTATAGATACGTTGGAGACATATCAAGCATCCCCAAGCTTAATTCCTGCTCGTCCTTGAGTAGGTAAATGATAAAAAATAGAATTTTTGATGTGGAATGCTACCAAACATAATTTTCAATGTAATTTTCTTTATTGCATGAATGTTAAAATCCGAAAGATTTAGGACAAAAGTTAAATATTGACTTAAGAATAATAATATTTCAAGCATACTAACAAAACAATTATGTCTTCTCAAAATAACATGGCCAAAGAAAGTTCATCCCTACAAAATCATATAGTCTGGCTATGCTCTATCTTCATGACACAAAAAATTTAAATCATGCACAACCCCGGTTTTAGCCAAGCAATTGTTTCATACTTTAATTTTTTTCAAACTTTTTCAACTTTCACGCAATACATGAGCGTGTGCCATGGATATAGCACTATAGGTGGAATAGAGTGGTGGTTGTGGAGAAGACAAAAGGAGGAAGATAGTCTCACATCAACTAGGTGTATCAATGGGCTATGGAGATGCCCATCAATAGATATCAATGTGAGTGAGTAGGGATTGCCATGCAACAGATGCACTAGAGCTATAAGTGTATGAAAGCTCAACTAAAGAAACTAAGTGGGTGTGCATCCAACTCGTTTGCTCACGAAGACCTAGCGAATTTTGAGGAAGCCCATCATTGGAATATACAAGCCAAGTTTTATAATGAAAATTCCCACTAGTATATGAAAGTGATAAAACAAGAGACTCTCTATCATGAAGATCATGGTGCTACTTTGAAGCACAAGTGTGGAAAAAGGATAGTAGCATTGCCCCTTCTCTCTTTTTCTCTCATTTTTTTATTTTCTCATTTTTTTCATCGGCCTTTTCTTTTTTATGGCCTCTATTTTCTCCCTTTTTTTCGTCCGGAGTCTCATCCTGACTTGTGGGGGAATCATAGTCTCCATCATCCTTTCCTCAATGGGACAATGCTCTAATAATGAAGATCATCACACTTTTATTTACTTACAACTCAATGCTAGAACAAAATATGACTCTATGTGATGCCTCCGGCGGTGTACCGGGATGTGCAATGAATCAAGAGTGACATGTATGCAAAATTATGCATGGTGGCCTTGCCACAAATACGATGGCAACTACATGATCATACAAGGCAATATGACAATGATGAAGCGTGTCATAATAAATAGAATGGTGGAAAGTTGCATGGCAATATATCTCAGAATGGCTATGGAAATGCGATAATAGGTAGGTATGGTGGCTGTTTTGAGGAAGGTATATGGTGGGTGTATGGTACCGACGAAAGTTGCGCGGTACTAGAGAGGCAAGAAATGGTGGAAGGGTGAGAGTGTGTATAATCCATGGACTCAACATTAGTCATAAAGAACTCATATACTTATTGCAAAAATCTACAAGTTATTAAAACAATGCACTAAACGAATGCTCCTAGGGGAAGGGTTGGTAGGAGTTAACCATCGTGCGATCCCGACCTCCACACAAAGGAAGACAATAAATAAATAAATCATGCTCCAACTTCATCACATAACGGTTCACCATACGTGCATGCTACGAGAATCACAAACTTTTAACACAAGTATTCCTCAAATTCACGATTACTCCACTAGCATGACTCTAATATGACCATCCTCATATCTCAAAACAATTATCAAGTATCAAACTTCTCATAGTATTCGATGCACTTTATATGAAAGTTTTTATTATACCCATATTGGATGCCTATCATATTAGGACTAATTTTATAACCAAAGAAAATTACCATGCTGTTCTAAATGACTCTCAAAATAATATAAGTGAAGCATGAGAGATCAATAATTTGTATAAAATAAAACCCCCGCCAAGCTCTAAAAGATATAAGTGAAGCACTAGAGCAAAACTATCTAGCTCAAAAGATATAAATGAAGCACATAGAGTATTCTAATAAATTCCGATTCATGTGTGTCTCTCCCAAAAGGTGTGTAAAGCAAGGATGATTGTGGTAAACTAAAAAGCAAAGACTCAAATCATACAAGACGCTCCAAGCAAAACACATATCATGTGGTGAATAAAAATATAGTCTCAAGTAAAGTTACCGATAGACGAAGACGAAAGAGGGGATGCATTCTCAGGGCATCCCTAAGCTTAGGCTTTTGGTTGTCCTTCAATTTTACCTTGGGGGTGCCTTGGGAATCCCCAAGCTTAGGCTCTTGCCACTCTTTGTTCCATAGTCCATCAAATCCTTACCCAAAACTTGAAAACTTCACAACACAAAACTTAACAGAAAATCTCGTGAGCTCCGTTAGTACAAGAAAATGAACCACCACTTTAAGGTACTGTATTGAACTCATTCTTTATTTATATTAGTGTTAAACCTACTGTATTACAACATCTCTATGGTTCATACCCCTGATACTACTCATAGATTCATCAAAATAAGCAAACAACACATGAAAAACAGAATCTGTCAAAAACAGAACATTTTGTAGAAATCTGTAACTTTCGAATAGTTGTGTAACTCTAAAAATTATGAAATAAATTGGTGGACGTCATGAATTTTTCTATTAATCATCTGCAAAAAGAATCAACCAAAAATCACTCTCAAGTAAAAAATGGCAGCTAATCTCGTGAGCGCAAAAGTTTCTGTTTTTTACAGCAAGATCGCAAAGACATCACCCAAATCTTCCCAAAGGTTCTACTTGGCACGAATACTAATTAAAAAATAAAACCACATCTAAACAGAAGCTATATGAATTATTTATTACTAAGCATAAGCAAAAGGCGAATAAAATTGGGTTGCCTCCCAACAAGCTCTCTCTTTATAGCCATTAATATAGGCTTGAGAATTCAATGATGCTCACATGAAAGACAAGACTTGAAGCACAAAAAGAGCATCATATAGCATGTGAAAATCACATCTAAGTCTAACATACTTCCTATGCATAGGCATTTTATAGGAAAACAAATTAGCAAGACAATCAATATCTAACATATGCAAGGAAGAAGAATGAAACAAGATCAATCTCAACATGAAGAGAGGTAATTTAGTAACGTGAAGATTTCTACAACCATATTTTCCTCTCCCATAATAATTGCATCTAGGATCATAAGCGAATTCAACAATATAACTATCACAAAACATATTCTCAACACGATCCACATGCATACAAAGTTTACACTCTTCCAAAATAGTGGTATCAATATTAACTAAAGTCATGACCTCTCCAAACCCACTTTTATCAAAAAATTCATAAGATTGAACATTCTCCAAATATGTGGGATCTAAAGTTGACACTCTTCCAAGCCCATTTTCAATATTATTGCAAACATTATTATCAATCTTACATTCATCATGGGGATTAAATAAATTTTTAAGATCGTAAGAAGCATCACCCCAATCATGATCATTGCAGCAAGTAGTGGGCATAGCAAATAAGCATCCCCAAGCTTAGGGTTTTGCATATCATTAACACAACTATCATTAATAGATTTTAAAATAAAATCATTGCAATCATGTTTTTCATTCAAAGAGCTATCGTGAATAACTTCATAAGTTTCTACTTTCAACACTTCATCACATATTTTAGATTCACGAATTTCAGGTAAAATCTTATAAAGATAATCTAGTGCACTCAACTCACTAGCAATTGGTTCAACATAATTGGATCTTTTAAAAAGATTAGCAAGTGGATGAGGATGAATAAATAAATTTTTAGCAAGCGAAGATGCAAGAAAATAGAAGGCACATGGCAACACAAGCAAACATAAGATCGAACGAGAAAAAGGCAAATCTTTTCGAAGATCGTTTTAGAAGTGGGGGAGAGGAAAACGAGAAGCGAATGGAAAATAATGTAATGCGAGGGAGAAGAGTTTGTGATGGGTACTTGGTATGTCTTGACTTGGCGTAGATCTCCCCGGTAACGGCGCCAGAAATCCTTCTTGCTACCTCTTGAGCATGCGTTGGTTTTCCCTTGAAGAGGAAAGGGTGATGCAGCAAAGTAGCGTAAGTATTTCCCTCAGTTTTTGAGAACAAGGTATCAATCTAGTAGGAGACTACTCGCAAATCCCTCGTACCTGCACAAACAAATGAGAACCTTGCAACCAACGCGATAAAGGGGTTGTCAATCCCTTCACGGCCACTTGAAAAAGTGAGATGTGATAGAGAGAATAAGATAAATATTTTTGGTATTTTTGTTGTATAGATCGAAAAGTAAAGATTGCAAAATAAAAGATAGCTAGTTTACTGAAGATTAATATCATGGAAGATAGACCCGGTGGCCATAGGTTTCACTAGTGGCTTCTCTCAAGATAGCATATTCTACGGTGGTGAACAAATTACTGTCGAGTAATTGATAGAAGAGCGCATAGTTATGAGAATATCTAGACATGATCATGTATATAGGCATCACATCCGTGACAAGTAGACCGAAACAATTCTGCATCTACTACTATTACTCCACATATCGACCGCTATCCAGCATGCATCTAGAGTATTAAGTTCATAACAACAGAGTAACACCTTAAGCAAGATGACATGATGTAGAGGGATAAACTCATGCAATATGACATAAACCCCATCTTTTTATCCTCGATGGCAACAATACAATATGTGCCTTGCTGCCCCTGTTGTCACTGGGAAAGGACACCGCAAGATTGAACCCAAAGCTAAGCACTTCTCCCATTGCAAGAAAGATCAATCTAGTAGGCCCAACCAAACTGATAATTCGAAGAGACTTGCAAAGATATTTAAATCATGCATATAAGAATTCAGAGAAGAATCATATATTGTTCATAGATAATCTTGATCATAAACCCACAATTCATCGGATCTCGACAAACACGCCGCAAAAAGTATTACATCGAATAGATCTCCAAGAAGATCGAGGAGAACTTTGTATTGAGATCCAAAGAGAGAGAAGAAGCCATCAAGCTAATAACTATGGACATGAAGGTCTGTGGTAAACTACTCAAATCTCATCGGAGATGCTATGGTGTTGATGTGGAAGCCCTCCGTGATCGATTCCCTCTCCGGTGGAGCTCTGGAAAAGGCCCCAAGATGGAATCTCATGGGTACATAAGGTTGCGACAGTGGAAATAGGGTTTCGTGGGGCTCCCGGATGTTTTCAGGGTATATGAGTATATATAGGAGGTAGAGGTACGCCAGTGGAGCTACGAGGGGCCCACGAGGGTGGGGGCGCGCCTACCCTCCTGTGCGCGCCCTCCTACCTCGTGGCTTCCCAGGTGTGTACTCCAAGTCTTCTGGATTGCGTTTGTTCCAAAAATGATCCTCGCGAAGTTTTCATTCCGTTTGGACTCCTTTTGATATTCCTTTTGTGCGAAACATTGAAATAGGCAAAAAAACAATAATTTGCACTAGGACTTGGGTTAGTAGGTTAGTCCCAAAAGTAATATAAAAGTGCATAATAAAGCCATTAAACATCCAAAACAGATAATATAATAGCATGGAACAATAAAAAATTATAGATACGTTGGAGACATATCAAACGCATCCGCATTGAGCGCGGCCGCTTCCGCCGAGACGACATCTACGGCAGCCGAAAGGGCAGCTGCAACAACCGAGACGGCAGCAGCTGCTGCTACGATGGTGGCTGCAAACGTCGAGAGTGCTCGAGCTGCCGTCTGTGCCACTTATGTCGCCCTGGCCCGGGTCGAGGCCATCCACGCCAAGATCAAGGATGCACACGCCAAGATATTCCAGGCCACCTTGGACTCCAGCATGCAGCCCACGTCTGAAAAGGCGGCGGTGGCTGTGGAGCACCTGCTTCCTCATGAGGTCTCCAAGCGGGAGCTAGAGATGCAGGAGGCGGCGGAGATCGAGGAGCGCCAGGAGGAGGAGTTGCGCGTGGCCGAGGTCGAGGTAGAGAAGAGTCTGTCCGTCGAGGAATCGGTGGTGGAATACCAACACGAGGTCTGGCGCAGCCACTACTACGAGTACTACAACCTTGAGGGCGGCGCCGAGGACGAGGACGAAGACGAGGATGAGGACGTGGTCGACTTCAGCAGGGGGGACACGGAGTCCACCAACGACGGCATGTCGCCATGACAAGTCATCGACGTCTCATCTCACACCGGCGATGCATAGGCCGGAGCGGCGGCGGGTTTTTACTTATGTGTACTTAGGCTTTGTTTTTAATGCTGGTCTTTTTTATTGCAATGTTTAGGTCAACTAGCTCTGTGTAATTACTAAAAAATTTCGATTCAGTAAGTGTGGTCAGTCTGCTGTATGCTCTTTTGTGTGCCCAAATTAGCAAGCGATGTTAAATTATGAAATGACGTACCTGGGGAAATTTCCACCAAAATTTGAATTATCAAACTCATCCCATGCGCGTAAAGCAGAAGAATCGTTTGCGATGCACACAATCATTCAAAGTGAATGGACCGGTGGCACCGCGCGCGTTCAAAGTGAATGTGCCCATCCCTTGAGACCAAAATTTGAATTATCAAACTCATCCCATGCGCGTAAAGCAGAAGAATCGTTTGCGATGCACACAATCATTCAAAGTGAATGGTCCGGCGGCACCGCGCGCAAAGTGTCCCTCCACATTTCCAAAATATTGGCGCACTGCCAAAATATCTACCCCCGCCCCTTCCCCCCTTCCCCACCCCCTTTTCTCCCCGACCTTCCTTCCTTCCTTCCTTGCGAAGCTATAGTCGCTTCCTCGCTCTCACCGTCTCGCATCCTACAACCGGGGTCGCCATGGTCTTCCTCAATGACATCTCCAGCGGTTCCTCCTCCGACGACTACTCCTTCACCACCCGGGTATGCCTCTCTTCTCTCTCTCGGGCTATGACTTGGAATGAAGGATTTTTACCCAGAGGTCGATTTGAGTCGTTTCTTCCTCTTGTAGCTCCCTAAGACCATCAGTGGCAACGAATGGAGGGGGGTGGCTGAAGACCCATCTGCTCGTTGTCACCATCAATCTCCATGCGTGAAGCTACTTGCGTTTTATTCTGTGGACACTGGGAGGAAGTTTTTGGCATGTGCAGAGAAGGTTAGACCCTCTTTCGTTGTTACAAATCATTTGTTAGATGTGATTCAGACACTGTCACTGTCCCAACCCATTCATACCACACCTTCAACCAAACGCATCCTAAGACAGTGTCAAAGTTTGTACCGAGTATCTTAAATTGTTGCCATCTCATCAGCGGTGCCATTAGAAAATTATTTGGCACCGCCTCAACAGTTTGTGCAGCCAACTTTGGTCCACACATCAGCAGCCAAGCAGTAAAATACTAAATCTTTATGGCACGAAGGAACTGGGCATCGTAGCAACTACGTGCTCCGGAGTCTGGGTCCCTGATTTGTTTTCCGCTGCATCGACTTGCAAGTTCACGGCACCGGTGCGAGATGTAGCAACAGTTGTCTTTACACCAATTTTGGCATACATAGTGGATGGCCTTGGTGCTATTAGTTCTATGTTACTAAATTTGTGCATGTACACACCTGTTAGTATCAATTTGCTGTCATCCAAACACTGTCGCTATGCTATTGCACTTATATTTACCTTCCTCATAAAATGTTCAATTTGTTATTTATTGTACGTGAGTAAGAACTTGTAGCATCGTTGTAGTTAATTATAGCTTCTGATGTTCTAGAATTTGGTTGTTGTCTCAGTACCAATTATTTCATTTGCACATTGATCTTTTTGAGAAGATATGTCATAATTAACATGTTTCTTCAGTTTTTCAAAATAAGTATTGGTGATTTTCTATGTTGCTATAAACCTATTTTCCCTACAATTGTTACTGGTCTAGTTTTAAATATTATAGCATGAACGGAAGTGTTCTTACTTGGAGTGGGTTGATCAAGAGTGGCTAGATTCTTTGAAGATGTGCCTAACGAAGCACTGGAGCATGTATGAGGAAGTGAACACACGTAGGCTTAGAGATAGTCTTGTCAACGTTGAAGCATATGTCAAGATGCGGGATAAAAAGTTGAAGGTGGAGAATGAGCTCAGATTTTTTAAATCAGACTTTGCTAAGATGGTGTTGGCGAAGGAGGAGGCACTTTCCGAGTTGGCCCGTGCAAAACGGGTTTTTACTGAACTAAAAGCAGAGGTGGTATAAGATGAACCTGGATGATCTCGATTAGGGAAATGAATATATTGTTCTTATGAAGATGAACTAGCTATATGTTGTACTGTGTTGTTTTCATGTAGATACCGTACTATGATGGTATAATATATTTATGTGCATGATATGAAGTTGGCAAACAGCTGTTCGATATGAAATGTGAATTTGCGTAATACTGGAATTATTAATTGTAAACTAATAAACCTGCTAAATGTGTCATGGACCTTTGCAAATGGTTCTAGCAGTAAAAGCGTTTGCGATGGATAGCTCAATGCCACACAGTTTTCTTCATCAAATCATGTGTGATATAGTTGATAAAAGCGAACAGTTAACCAAGGAAGACCGCGTGTGATAGTTACACCTTTCACACACGAGCCTACACATAAAACTGTGTGGGATTTACGTCCAAACAGAAACATTTTCCCTGGATTGACTGTGTGGGATGTACATAAGGACGGAAACATATTCCTTGGATTGACTGTGTGTGATATACATACGAACGGAAATGTTTTTCTAGGATTCACCGTGTGGGATGTACATACCTACAGAAATTTTTCTCGGATTACCGTGTGGGATGTACATACCTATGGAAATGATTTTCTCGGATTACCGTGTGGGATGTACATACCTACAGAAATGATTGGGTTTCCATGCCTAGCCCGATCGCACACGGCCGCAGCCTGGGTCCCAGGAGGGCCTATCCCTGACAATTTCTGGGTCATGTGGGAAGGACACCCTATTGCACACACTCACTTGGCGATGGTACCAAATGCCATCACGGAAAGGGGTAAAAAACCGTTTGTTTAGGACCGACGCGCACCAGTGATGGGTTAGTCCCACAAGGAACATACAAAGATATCCATGGACATAGAGTGAATTACACACAAGATGGTGTCCATGAAAGCATTAGGTTACCTTGTCCCTTGTCTTACCAACAAGAGGGTTTGTGACTCCTTGAACTAGTGCAAGATGTGAAAGTTGATTGCACTTTTCCTTGCCAATATGAATAAGAGTGAAGTATGTTGGTGGAGTCACCCTCAAGAACACTCTAGTTCTTCTTCTTTGGGATTGACACCATCTTTATGGGAATCCTTGGAGTTGTAGATGTACTTGATGAAGTAGAACTCGATGTTGTCTTGGGAACCCACTTGACCAAGGCCTTAGGAGCTTCTTCAAATGCATCAATCTCTTCTTGAAGCCTGTCCTTGCCCTTCAGCTTGTGGTCTTGTGGTGGAAGATCATCTTGGGCTTGTGTCCCCTTGAATAAAGTAGGATCATACTTCTCTTGTTGCGGAACAAACTTTGTCTTGGGGTATTGTTCTTCTTCCCACTCAACTCCATTGGCATTGAACTTTCGTTCAAAATTAACACCTTGATTCTTCCGGTGCCTTCCTTGCTTGCGTACAATTTCCTCGAATTGCTTACTCCCGTCAAGGCTCTTATAAACACCTTTCTCTATAATTCCCTTCAATAAGCTATTTTCTTGCTCAAGTGTAACTTGGCTAAGAGAATCATTAGTGGAATCAAGAGAACTACTAGGAGCAACAACATTGTTTTTATCATGATTATTGTTACTACTACAAGAAGAATCTTTCTTGTTCTTATTGCTAGATTTTACTTGTGGCATGTAGGTAGACAAGAGTAAACGCTTGGCAATGTAAGAAGAACTTTTCTTACGAAGATCGTCATTGATTGCTTTCAAGAACTCATGCTCTTGCTCTAGATTGAGCTTTTCAAATCATAGCTTCTTATGAGTCCTCAAAAGTTCTCGATGATCCTCTAAGGTAGTTTCACGAGCTAACTTGAGAGTTTTTAATTCTTTAGTTAGATGCTCAATCTTCTTCTTATCATTGTCATTCGTTTTATCTTGATTAGCATGATTAATAGTAATTTCATCATAGTTTTCATCATAGGTTTCATCACTATTGCTACCAACAAGTAAATCATCATCTCCTAGCAAATAATCTCCATCACTATTGAAATCAAGATATTCGGGGTGTGATACCTTAGGGCCTTTAGCCATGAAGCATCTTCCAATTCCTTCATTTGGTGTGTCAAATATGTCGTAGGAGTTAGATGACACAAGAGCAATTCTGGCAACACCTTCATCTTGAGTATCTTCGGAGTCTGAGTAGTAGCTTCTTTCAGAGTGGTCATCGAAGTCGGAACCGGATACCCATTCACCAACACGATCTTGATGTTTTTGTCTTGTATAGCTCCTTGATGATTTGTCCTTCCTTTCCGAGTCCTTGCTTCTCCGAGATGGTCTTCGTTCATAACGATCATCTCTACTCCTTCTCTCTCTTGGTGGTGAATCTTCTCTTCTACTCCTCCTTTTAGGCGAGTCTTCTGTTCTTTTGTGTGGTGCCGTGATGTCTACTACGCAACCTTCTTCTTGTAGATGTTGTTGGGCCTCCAAGTGCAGAGGTTTGTAGGATAGTAGAAAATTTCCCTCAAGTGGATGACCCAAGGTTTATCAATCCGTGGGAGGCGTAGGATGAAGATGGTCTCTCTCAAATAACCCTACAACCAAATAACAAAGAGTCTCTTGTGTCCCCAACACACCCAATACAATGGTAAATTGTATAGGTGCACTAGTTCGGCGAAGAGATGGTGATACAAGTGCAATATGGATGGTAGATATAGGTTTTTGTAATATGAAAATATAAAAACAGCAAGGTAACTAATGATAAAAGTGAGCATAAACGGTATTGCAATGCTTTGAAACTAGGCCTAGGGTTCATACTTTCACTAGTGCAAGTTCTCTCAACAATAATAACATAACTGGGTCATATAATTTTCCCTCAACATGCAACAAAGAGTCACTCCAAAGTCACTAATAGCGGAGAACAAACGAAGAGATTATTGTAGGGTATGAAACCACCTCACAGTTATTCTTTCTAATCGATCTATTCAAGAGTCCGTAGTAAAATAACACGAAGCTATTCTTTTCGTTCGATCTATCCTAGAGTTCGTACTAGAATAACACCTTAAGACACAAATCAACCAAAACCCTAATGTCACCTAGATACTCCTTGTCACCTCAAGTATCCGTGGGCATGATTATACAATATGCATCACACAATCTCAGATTCATCTATTTAACCAACACAAAGAATGTCAAAGAGTGCCCCAAAGTTTCCACCGGAGAGTCAAGACAAAAATGTGTGCCAACCCCTATGCATAAGTTCAAAATGTCACTGAACCTGCAAGTTGATGACCAAAACATACATCAAGTATATCACGCGAATATCTCATTGTCACCACAGATAAGCACATGCAAGCCATACATCAAGTGTTCTCAAATCCTTAAAAACGCAATCCGATAAGATAACTTCAAAGGGAAAACTCAATCCATTAAAAGAAAGTAGAGGGGGAGAAACATCATAAGATCCAACTATAGTAGCAAAGCTCGCGATACATCAAGATCATGTCATCTCAAGAACACGAGAGAGAGAGGGAGAGAGATCAAACACATAGCTACTAGTACATACCCTCAGCCCCAGGGTGAACTACTCCCCCCTCATCATGGAGAGCGTCAGGATGATGAAGATGGCCACCGGAGAGGGATTCGCCCCCTCCGGCAGGGTGCCGAAACGGGTCTAGATTGTTTTTCAGCGGCTACAGATGCTTGCGGCGGCGGAACTCCCGATCTTGGTTATGTTCTGGAAGTTTGGGTATATATAAGAGGTGTTGGAGTCGGGAACAAGTCAGGGGGTCCTCGAGGCGGCCACGAGATAGGGGGCGCGCCCAGGGGGTAGGGCCCCCCCACCCTCGTGGTGGCCTCGGGACTCTTCTGGTCCATCTCCGGTACTCCGTGGGCTTCTTCTGTCCAAAAACAATCTCCGAGCAATTTCAGGTCAATTGGACTCCGTTTGGTATTCCTTTTCTGCGATACTCAAAAACAAGGAAAAAACAGAATCTGGCACTGGGCTCTAGGTTAATAGGTTAGTCCCCAAAATCATATAAAATAGCATATAAATACAAGATGGATAATATAATAGCATGGAACAATAAAAAATTATAGATACGTTGGAGACGTATCAAGCATCCCCATGCTTAATTCCTGCTCGTCCTCGAGTAGGTGAATGATAAAAATAGAATTTTAGATGTGGAATGCTACCTAACATAATTTTCAATGTAATTTTCTTTATTGTGGCATGAATGTTCAGATCCGAAAGATTCAAGACAAAAGTTTAATATTGACATAAAAACAATAATACTTCAAGGATACTAACAAAGCAATTATGTCTTCTCAAAATAACATGGCCAAAGAAAGCTATCCCTTCAAAATCATATAGTCTGGCTATGATCTATCTTCATCACACAAAATATTTAAATCATGCACAACCCCGGTTTCAGCCAAGCAATTGTTTCATACTTTAGTATTCTCAAACTTTTTCAACTTTCACGCAATACATGAGCGTGAGCCATGGACATATCACTATAGTGGAATAGAATGGTGGTTCTGGAGAAGACAAAAAGGAGGAAGATAGTCTCACATCAACAAGGCGTATCAATGGGCTATGGAGATGCCCATCAATAGATATCAATGCGAGTGAGTAGGGATTGCCATGCAACGCATGCACTAGAGCTATAAGTGTATGAAAGCTCAAAAGGAAACTAAGTGGGTGTGCATCCAACTTGCTTGCTCACAAAGACCTAGAGCACTTTGAGGAAGCCCATCATTGGAAAATACAAGCCAAGTTCTATAATGAATCCCACTAGTATATGAAAAGTGACAACATAGGAGACTCTATCGTGAAGATCATGGTGCTACTTTGAAGCACAAGTATGGTAAAAGGATAGTAGCATTGCCCCTTCTCTCTTTTTCTCTCATTTTTTATTTTTTTTATTTGGGCCTTTTCTCTTTTTTATGGCCTTTTTTTCTTTTCTTTTTCTTTTTCCGTCCGGAGTCTCATCCCGACTTGTGGGGGAATCATAGTCTCCATAATCCGTTCCTCACTAGTACAATGCTCTAATAATGAAGATCATCACACTTTTATTTACTTACAACTCAAGAATTACAACTCGATACTTAGAAGAAGATATTACTCTATATGAATGGCTCCGGCGGTGTACCGGGATGTGCAATGAATCAAGAGTGACATGTATGAAAAATTATGCATGGTGGCCTTGCCACAAATACGATCTCAACTACATGATCATGCAAGGCAATTTTACAATGATGAAGCGTGTCATAATAAACATAACAGTGGAAAGTTGCATGGCAATATATCTCGGAATGGCTATGGTGTAGCGACCCGACCCGAATGGATCCAGTCTCTATGCTTAAGTGTCATCCCTGGATCGGTATGCTGACACACACAGTACTCAATGATTTATAACAGAGGTAAATCACATGTATAAAGTAACGTAAATACTATTACCTCAATCAATCATAGCGGAAGCAACAAAGGTTGTGGAGTTCCATAAACACCAACGGCAAAGTTGAGTGTAGACAGTGCAACCCTAACGTAACACTTACTCGTCGAAATAATTCCTGCAACATGAGACGTTGTGATGAGGACATCACTAATAAGGTTACACCCACAGCTCCAACTGACACATATACAGGACAAATTACTAGAGCTCGCGCACGCCAATTAAATTACCAGGTACTTTCGTTTCTTGGTAATGAATCTAATGATCATGAGAATATGATGATGCCTAAATTGGATACATTTGTCTTGCTTACAAATGAAGGGCCTAGCTTGGACAAGAAGGATGAACATTGGAGCAAGATCAAGCATGGAGATGATGGCATGCGCAAGGGGAACAAGAATGGAGTTACAAGTGATGATTTCAGGACTTTGAAGCCACCATAATGAGTGCATGAAGCCTTGGACGAAATATACAAGATGCCACTTCATAAATTTCCTCCATAGGCTATTATAGGTGCTGCGTCACCTCATTATTGGGCCACGCCCATGTAATTTCGAAATACTTGAGTATAGGCTGTTTTTACAGTCCGTATGTGTGGGAAAACAAGAGTTAGGGTTAGTTTCGGACCCCTCCACCAAGGGCCACGAAATTCCTCCCTCTTTCCCCCATATATACAACCCTTAGGGCGTCGTTTGGACCTTGGGTTTTGTTTAGATTAAAAGTTCACCATAGCTGCAACTTCGCGTACTTCGTTTGTGTTCAACGACCAGACCAAGGCGTCACAGAACCCCACCTTGATCAATAAAGCTTTCCTCTTATATTCTCAATATCCATATTGCAATCTTAGTTTCTTGCTTGCTCTTCGTTTGCTTGCAGGAAATAGACCCTCGTGGTCAGGTTGATCGTGCTCCGGCGTGGTCAATAACCTCTCGGAGTTGGTTTAGCGATTGCTAAGGCGCGACGTCCTCGCACGTTCGTAGTCGGATTGTCAAAGTCTACTCCCCTTAAAACGATAGCCACCATCTCATCGAAAGATGGGACACCTTTGCCTCTATCAAGTGGTATCAGATTTCCAGGTTGCTAGGTGAGATTTTACAATTTTTCATAGTTTCGATCGAGTTTGTTCTTCATACCTATAGTCCACGAAAAAGCCAAAAAAAATCAGGGTTAGTTCATCCCATCCGAACCAATCTGAGCCTTTGCATAATATTTTCTGTATTTGCTTTGTTGAATTTGCGGTTGCATCGTCGTGTCAAGTTGCTGGTCTTAGCATCTAGTTCTTTAGAGTTTCGAGTTCTGTTCACAGTTTGTCACGCCGCCGCCGCACCATATTCATCGCTGCTGCCATACCACCACCGCTGCCATATCCCACCACCGCCACCACATACCACCACCGCTGCCATAACCTACCACCGCTGCCATAACCTACCACCGCTGCCATATCCTACCACCATATATCCACCACCAATCCGAGTTCTTTTCATATTAGGTTTGTTCTCGAGATCCATCTAGGTTTCGGATTTGTGTTTCCTTGCCTGCATAGGTCTCGAAAAAAAAACCTTAGACCCCCGGGCAGTTTTTCGGCCAAAATTTCGGCAGGTGAAAATATTTTTTCCCTATCCTATTTTTGGGCTTTTCTGAGTCTTTTGAGACACGTGCCACCATACTGTTTTTTTACCGCACTTTCGTCGTCGATGCCCTGATTCCGAAAAAAAATCGTCAATTTTTTTTTGTGCCTATCATCTTAGTTTGACTTCGGAAGTGTTTTGAGACACTCGCCATTATAGTGATTTTCGGCAAAAAAAAAGCAGCGCAAAAAAGGCAAAAAAAATTCAGAGTGTGCTTTCCCCTTGATTACGTGCAGCGCCGTGATTTTGTTAGTGTTCTAGGCTCGCGTCTCTAGTACGGTGTAGCCTAGGACCAGCACAGTACCGTCGTTGAGCGTTTATTCAACTTTGCATCTCTGAATTGATTATTGCTGACCCTTTTTGCTACCATCTTATAAGCCTTCCCAGCTCCACATACATCTACGTCGTGCGTTTTGACTCTCCCTGGTAATCGCTTTATCCAACCTTTGAGAGTTTTGACTACCACGGTTGCCGATCACCACCTGCTGCTGGGTAAGAATTGGTAAGAATTTGAGATTTGCTTGACGGATTTGTGACGCCCGACCACCACCATTTTCTAGTAGTCTGTAGGATCATATTCTTGTGTGTTTCTATTGCTGCTAACCATGCCAGGATCACAAGCCGACGAGACTGACTGGGAGAACTTGACGAACAAGGAGCTTCATGATAGGTTTCAGCAAATGATGAGTGAACAGGTGCAAGATGTGCTAAACAGATTTGACGAGGCCATGGAGAAGATAGATGGCATGGAGAAGACGTTTGAAACAAAGCTCGATAACAATTTTGCTGAATTGCTTTCGCGTTTTCCACCACCACCGGCTGCTGCAGCTGTCCCACCTCTACAACAACAACAACACCAACATCGCCTTCCAAATCAAGTGGGACGAGCACAACGCGTTCCCCTTGAGCCTGGTCAAGCTTCTGGTGCTGTTGTTGATGTTTCTGTAGCTCCTGCTGCTATTGCAGAGGTGGAGGACCATTACGAGGGTGAGGTTGACCAAAATCAGAACTACGTGCAACCACCAGCACCACCACCACCAGGTCGTCTTCATGCATATCATCGCAACGATAGGGCTGCACCACCACCTGAGGTATATGACCATCTTCCTAAACTGAAATTGAATATTCCACCATTTGAGGGTAGATATGTTCCTGATATATATCTTACTTTGGAGTTAGAAACTGAACAACGTTTTACATGTGTACACTATCCCGAGGAGAGACGTGTTCTTGCTGCTGTTTGTGCTTTCACTAGTTTTGCATGTGTTTGGTGGTTTGAACATTGTAGATTATATCCTATTCCAGCTACTTGGGCTGCTTTGAAAACTGCTATGCATACTCGTTGGGTTCCACCATATTATCAACGTGAATTACTTCAAAAATTGCAGCGCTTAAGACAAGGAAAAAATTTATGTAGAAGAATATTATCAACAATTACAAACTGGCCTGATTAGATGTGGTATTGTTGAGGAGAATGAAGCTATGCTTGCATGTTTTATGGGTGGATTAAATGGAGAGATTCAGACCATTCTAGAGTATAAATATTATAATAATATCACTCGTTTATTCCATCTTGCTTGTAAAGCTGAACGTGAAGTGCAGGATCGACAGGCATTGGCGCGGACTAACTTTTCTGCAGGTCGACCTTCATCATGGACACCGCGTGCATCCTCTACTTCCACACATTCTACTGCACCGACACCTCCATCAGCTGTTACCTCCAGCCGTGATACAAGGAAGCAGGCACAACCACCATTATCTGCCAAGAGCACACCTATTGGGATTGCACAGAGTTCTTCTGATTCCATGGCATCAACAGGGCACACCAGTGATATTATTTGTCGGCGTTGTAAGGGAAGAGGACATTTTGCGAGAGAATGCAAATCTCAGCGTGTGATGATTGCTACTGAGGATGGTGGTTATGAGTCCGCTAGTGACTATGATGAGGAGACTTTGGCTCTGATTACACGTGAAGAACACGATGGAGACGATTCTGATCATGAGACGCAATACATGGCTCCTGAAGATGCTGACATGTATGAATGTTTAGTTGCTCAACGTGTTTTGAGTGTGCATGTTACACAAGCTGAGCAAAATCAGAGGCATAATTTGTTCCATACAAAGGGAGTTGTGAAGGAACGTTCTGTTCGCGTGATCATAGATGGAGGGAGTTGCAACAACTTGGCTAGCATGGAGATGGTGGAGAAGCTATCTCTCACCACAAGACCACATCCACATCCTTACTACATCCAATGGTTCAACAACAGCGGCAAGGTTAAGGTAACACGTACTGTTCGTGTGCATTTTAGTATCTCTACATATGTTGATTATGTTGATTGTGATGTGGTACCTATGCAAGCATGTTCCTTATTACTTGATAGACCATGGAAATTTGATAAAAATTCTGTGCACCATGGTAGAAACAATCAGTATACTCTTGTTCATAAGGATAAAAATATTACTTTGCTTCCTATGACTCCTGATTCCATTTTGAAAGATGATATTAATAGAGCTAATAAAGCAAAACAGGAGCAAAATAAGAGTGAAAATCAGATTGTGGCAAAAGAATTTGAGCAACAAATGAAGCCTAATAACACACCATCATCTCATGTTGCATCTGAAATTAAATTAAAGAGTGGATGTTTATTTCCCAGCAAATCTGATATTGATGATCTAGATTTAAGCAAATCTGTTTGCTATGCTTTTGTATGCAAAGAGGCATTATTTTCGTTCGAGGACGTGCCTTTCTCTTTGCCTCCAGCTGTCACTAACATTTTGCAGGAGTTTGCCGACGTCTTTCCACAAGACGTGCCACCGGGATTACCACCTATTCAAGGGATTGAGCATCAGATTGACTTAATTCCCTGTGCATCGCTGCCCAACCACACACCATACCGTACCAATCCAGAAGAGATGAAGGAGATTACGCGTCAAGTACAGGAGCTACTCGACAAAGGTTATATACGCGAATCCCTTAGTCCTTGTGCTGTTCCTATTATTCTAGTGCCGAAAAAGGATGGTACATCGCGTATGTGTGTTGATTGTAGAGGCATTAATAATATTACTATTCGTTATCGTCATCCTATTCCTAGGCTAGATGATATGCTTGATGAATTGAGTGGCTCTACAATATTCTCCAAAGTTGATTTGCGTAGTGGATACCATCAAATTCGTACGAAATTGGGAGATGAATGGAAAACAGCATTTAAAACTAAGTTTGGATTATATGAGTGGTTAGTCATGCCTTTTGGGTTAACTAATGCACCTAGTACTTTCATGAGATTAATGAATGAAGTTTTACGTGCTTTCATTTGACGATTTGTGGTAGTTTACTTTGATGATATATTGATTTTTAGCAGATCTTTGGAGGAACATCTGGAACATTTACGTGCTGTTTTTATTGCTCTACGTGATGCACGTTTGTTTGGTAACCTTGGAAAGTGCACCTTTTGCACCGACTGAGTATCTTTTCTTGGCTATGTTGTTACTCCACAGGGAATTGAGGTTGATAAAGCCAAGATTGAAGCTATTGAGAGTTGGCCGCGGCCCAAAACGGTCACACACGTGAGGAGTTTCCTTGGCCTCGCTGGATTCTATCGGCGTTTTGTGAGAGATTTCAGCACCATTGCTGCACCTCACAATGAGCTTACAAAGAAGGATGTGCCTTTTGTTTGGGGTACTGCACAGGAAGAAGCATTCACGGTATTGAAAGATAAGTTGACACATGCTCCTTTACTCCAACTTCCTGATTTTAACAAAACTTTTGAGCTTGAATGTGATGCTAGTGGAATTGGGTTAGCAGGTGTGTTATTACAAGATGGTAAACCTGTTGCATACTTTTATGAAAAATTGAGTGGGCCTAGTCTGAATTATTCTACTTATGATAAGGAATTATATGCTCTTGTTCGGACATTGGAGACATGGCAACATTATATATGGCCCAAAGAATTTGTTATACATTCTGATCATGGATCTTTAAAGCACATTAAAAGTCAAGCAAAACTGAACCGTAGACATGCTAAATGGGTTGAATTCATAGAGACTTTCCCTTATGTTATTAAAGACAAGAAGGGAAAAGAAAATGTTATTGCTGATGCATTGTCTCGTCGTTATACTATGCTTTCACAACTTGACTTTAAAATATTTGGTTTGGAGACCATCAAAGATCAATATGTGCATGATGCTGAATTTAAAGATGTATTGCAGAATTGTAAAGAAGGGAGAACATGGAACAAGTTCGTCGTTAATGATGGATTTGTGTTTCGTGCTAATAAGCTATGCATTCCAGCTAGATCTGTTCGTCTTTTGTTGTTGCAGGAGGCGCATGGAGGAGGATTAATGGGACACTTTGGCGTGAAGAAGATGGAGGACGTACTTGCTACACATTTCATTTGGCCAAAGATGCGTCGGGATGTTGAGCGTTTTGTTGGTCGCTGCACTACATGTCAAAAAGCTAAGTCACGACTCAATCCTCATGGTTTATATATGCCTTTGCCTGTTCCTAGTGTTCCTTGGGAAGATATATCTATGGACTTTGTTTTGGGTTTACCTCGAACAAAGAAGGGGAGGGATGGCATATTTGTTGTCGTGGATAGGTTCTCGAAGATGGCACACTTTATACCATGTCATAAAAGCGATGATGCTGCTAATGTTGCTGACTTGTCTTTCGTGAAATTATTTGCTTGCATGGTGTGCCAAATACTATTGTTTCCGATCGTGATACTAAATTTCTTAGCCACTTTTGGAGATGTTTATGGGCTAAGTTGGGGACTAAACTGCTTTTTAGTACTACTTGTCACCCCCAAACTGATGGTCAAACTGAAGTAGTCAACAGAACTTTGTCTACTATGCTTAGGGCTGTTTTGAAGAATAATAAGAAAATTTGGGAAGAATGCTTGCCTCATATTGAATTTTCTTATAATCGTTCTTTGCATTCTACTACTAAGATGTGCCCTTTTGAAATTGTCTATGGTTTCCTACCTCGTGCACCTATTGATTTGTTGCCTCTTCCATCTTCGGAGAAGGTTAATTTTGATGCTAAACAATGTGCTGAATTGATTCCTAAAAATGCATGAGTTAACTAAGGAAAATATTGAGCGCATGAATGCTAAATATAAACTTGTTGGAGATAAGGGTAGAAAACGTGTTGTCTTTGCACCCGGAAATCTTGTTTGGTTACATTTGCGTAAGGATAGGTTCCCTAATCTGCGCAAGTCAAAGCTAATGCCACGTGTTGATGGTCCTTTCAAGGTGTTAGAGAAAATAAATGATAATGTATATAAACTTGAGTTGCCTGCAGATTTTGGGATTAGTCCCACATTTAACATTGCAGATTTGAAGCCTTACTTGGGAGAGGAAGATGAGCTTCCGTCAAGGACGACTTCAATTCAAGAAGGGGAGGATGATTAGGACATCACTAACAAGGTTACACCCACAGCTCCAACTGACACATATACAGGACAAATTACTAGAGCTCGCGCACGCCAATTAAATTACCAGGTACTTTCGTTTCTTGGTAATGAATCTAATCTTCATGAGAATATGATGCTGCCTAAATTGGATACATTTGTCTTGCTTATAAATGAAGGGCCTAGCTTGGACAAGAAGGATGAACATTGGAGCAAGATCAAGCATGGAGATGATGGCATGCGCAAGGGGAACAAGAATGGAGTTACAAGTGATGATTTCAAGACTTTGAAGCCACCATAATGAGTGCATGAAGCCTTGGACGAAATATACAAGATGCCACTTCATAAATTTCGTCCAGAGGCTATTATAGGTGTTGCGTCACCTCATTATTGGGCCAGGCCCATGTAATTTCGAAATACTTGAGTATAGGCTGTTTTTAGAGTCCGTATGTGTGGGGAAACAAGAGTTAGGGTTGGTTTCGGACCCCTCCACCAAGGGCCACGAAATTCCCCCCTCTTTCCCCCATATATACAGCCCTTAGTGCGTCGTTTAGACCTTGGGTTTTGTTTAGATTAAAAGTTTGCCATAGCTGCAACTTCGCGTACTTTGTTTGGGTTCAACGACCAGACCAAGGCGTCATAGAACCCCACCTTGATCAATAAAGCTTTCCTCTTATATTCGCAATATCCAGATTGCAATCTTAGTTTCTTGCTTGTTCTTCGTTTGCTTGCAGGAAATAGACCCTCGTGGTCAGGTTGATCGTGCTCCGGCGTGGTCAATAACCTCTCGAAGTTGGTTTAGCGATTGCTAAGGCGCGACGTCCTCGCACGTTCGTAGTCGGATCGTCAAAGTCTACTCCACTGAAAACGATAGCCACCATCTGATCGAAAGACGGGACACCTTTGCCTCTATCACATTGCAGCCATGTAGGTCAGTACATTGAATGTACTGGCAATTTCACACTGTAGAAGTAATGATGAACAATGCCTATAACTGCATGCATATTTGGCTGGTGGAGGCTGTAAGGCTGTTTTTGCATAAAGCTGATTTTTCCCTACCACAAAGGAATGCATTTATTTAACTACTTTGTTAAATTTTAAACATGAACAATTGAGTTTGGTACCTCCATCTCAATCCCAAACCAAAGTCATTATTAACCGAACAAATTAATTGAATTGAGTGTTGAGATCAACAAATAATTCAAGTACCAGATACTCAAGAATTGTCCATAACCGGGGACACGGCTACTCGTGAATAGTTTGTACACTCTGTAGAGGTTTGTGCAATTTTCCCCACAAGACTCGATCGCCTCCGTTTAATTTCTCGCACTGCATGGTGTTTGAGAAACGGATGACCGAGACACAGTCTTTCAAAAGCATTTACTCTTTACCCCGGGTGGACCCGTACACCTACATCTGCTACATCTACTAGTTCACCACTGAAAGAGCTCACACAACTTACTCATACTATGCCAGAGCCCATAATGGCTTGTGGCTGCACATGGAAGTTTCTAGGCATGAAAATATTACATGATCCCTTTGAGCCTGTGTGGCATTCCAATAGGGTGATCACACGGTTCCTCCGGGATCCCCTAGGGCAAACACTGGTTTCTCCAGGTGCCCGGCAAACCACTGGGTGCTCCAGGGTGCCACAACCAAGCCACCCAGATGTGTATTAAATTTACACCTTAAAGTTTCCCTTAAATAACACTCACATATTTCATGAAACTCTCATACCAATCCACGTCTACGAGCATGGCTAATCAATAAGTAACAAAGCGTATACCCCCCCCCCCCTTGGTTGATCTCAGGTCATTGGGTTCCTACCTCATGAACTACAAAGCATCATATTATGTAACCAGTCCTACTCATGCAAGTGTTTGAGGACATAACTAATGCAATGAAAACTGGGTATTGGAAAAGTATGATCAAAGTGTGAACTTGCCTTGTACTGACGATGTAGAAGATTCGCACTCAGAACTCGTGATAGATCTACTCGTCACACTCCGATCAATCTATCATAAGCAAATAATAGTAACTACACATACGTAATCACTGAGCAGATCAGAAAGAGCGAATAAAACACTTCCGAAAACTTCGAAAACAAGCGAATGACTCTTGAAACAGAAACCAATTTCTAACAGTACCAAAATTATGTGAATTTGGCCTTATCAGAAAGGTTAGGTCAAGAGCTTTGATTTGCAAAAAGAATCATGATGAGGACATGACTACCTTGGATACGACCAAAAATATTGCATACATGTATATTTGTGAGGTGATTTCTAATGCAAACTATGCAACAATTTATTTATGTCATCCAGGACAAAAATACTTCACAGACTTTTGTGCCATGTCTAATTCCAGGTGTATGGGACATTTGTACAATACACATATGAAGATAAGGGAAAAAGAGAAGTTTAGGTGCTGTTCAAAAAGTTCTCTCACGTCACTTTTGGGCCAAGAGAAGATAGAGTGCAAGTCTCTCACGTTCTGCATCCAGATTCGGACTGCACAGACATACCTGACTCAAAACGGCAAGAACTCCTTCATACAGACTCCGAATTGGGTGTTTCTTTTTTTGTTGGAAACTAGATTTCGTACACTTTCCAACCCAATTGGATTCACCTTCAAATTCGTCCGGAGCGTTGAGATATCGACGAAACAATCTGACGCTGCAGCAGAATCCGAGTCAAACTACAAATCCAAAGGTGTTGCATCACCTCCACTTGGGCCCATGACCCTTTTTGACCTAGGGTTAGTTTTAGGATGCCTTGGGACGTCCTTCCACCTCTTTGGCCGCCACCCCTTGCTCCTATATAAGTAGATCAATCTAGTAGCTTTTTCTTTGGGATTTGTTTAGTCAAAAGTTAGCCATTGCAACTTCGTGTACTTCGTTTGTGTCCAACGACCAGACCAAGACCGCTTACGGATCCCCACCTTTATCAATACTTCATCTATATTTGCAATATTCAGATTGCTTTATCATATTCTTGCTTGTTCTTCGATTGCATGCAGGAATAAACCTTCGTGGTCAGGCTGATCGTGCTTCTGGCAGTGTCAGTAACCCCTGGAGATTGGTTTAGCGATTGCTAAGGCGCAACGTCGTGCACGTTTGTAGTCGGATCATCAAAGTCGTCTCCACCAAATCGATAGTTATCATCTCATCGAAAGATCGAGCCCCTCGCCTCTATCAAGTGGTATCAGTTTTCAGGTTGCTCGGTGAGAATTTCTAGTTATTGCTAGATTAGATTTATTTTCTTACCTATTATCCAAGAAAAAGTCCAAAAAAGTTAGATCTATTCATCCTTTGTCCAAGCCAGTCTGAGCCTTCGCAATTTTCTTTTCATTGTTTGCATTATTGAATTATCGGTTGCATCATCGTGTCGAGTTGCTGGTCTTAGTGTCTAGTTCGTTAGAGTTTCGAGTTCTGTTCATATTAGTCACGTCGCCGCTGCATCGTTATCCCTTCCGCTGTCCACCACCTCATCCATCAATTTCCACCTCGTGCTACCCATCGTTCATTGTCACAATCATAGTTGAAGTCGTTCGCATCTTTGCTCGATCCAATCTGCATCTTATCTAGTTTGTCTTGGAAAGAGGGAGAAAGAAAAAAAAAGACAGAGAAAAAAAAGTAAAAAAAAGAGGAGAGAAAGAAAAAGAAAAAAAGTGTGAGAAAAAAGAAAAAGAAAAAGAAGAAAAAGAAAGTTGGAGAGATAGTTGTTGTATATTCTGCTTGGCAGTTGTTTTCATCAATATCTTAACTGCCGTTGTGATCTTCACTTATATCTTGCTGTTCAGAGCTACTTCGTATCCTTTATTGATGCTAGTTGTGCTACACTGTGACCTCATTATTGTTCTAGGCTCGTGTCTCTAGTCCGGTCTAGCCTAGGACCAGGACAGTACGGTCGTTGAGCGTTTATTCAACATTGCATCTCCGAATTGATTATTGCCAATATTTTGCTACCATATATAGCCAACCCAGCTCCACATATTTTTACACTGTGCATATTTACGTTCACTTGGCAATCGCTTTACTCAATCTTTGGAGTTATTTTCTTACCCAAATTTCAGATTAAGCAACGCCAATGACGTCTTTATTTTCAAGAAAGGGAGGATGATGAGGACATGACTACCTTGGATACGACCAAAAATATTGCATACATGTATATTTGTGAGGTGATTTCTAATGCAAACTATGCAACAATTTATTTATGTCATCCAGGACAAAAATACTTCACAGACTTTTGTGCCATGTCTAATTCCAGGTGTATGGGACATTTGTACAATACACATATGAAGATAAGGGAAAAAGAGAAGTTTAGGTGATGTTCAAAAAGTTCTCTCACGTCACTTTTGGGCCAAGAGAAGATAGAGTCCAAGTCTCTCACGTTCTGCATCCAGATTCGGACTGCACAGACATACCTGACTCAAAACGGCAAGAACTCCTTCATATGGACTCCGAATTGGGTGTTTTGTTGGAAACTAGATTTTGTACACTATCCAACCCAATTGGATTCACCTTCAAATTCGTCCGGAGCGTTGAGATATCGACGAAACAATCTGACGCTGCAGCAGAATCCGAGTCAAACTACAAGTCCAAAGGTGTTGCATCACCTCCACTTGGGCCATGAGCCTTGTACGACCTAGGGTTATTTTTAGGCTGCCTTGGGACGTCCTTCCACCTCCTTGGTCACCACCCCTTGCTCCTATATAAGTAGATCTATCTAGTAGCTTTTTCTTTGGGATTTGTTTAGTCAAAAGTTAGCCATTGCAACTTCGTGTACTTCGTTTGTGTCCAACGACCAGACCAAGACTGCTTACGGATCCCACCTTTATCAATAATTCATCTATATTTGCAATATTCAGATTGCTTTATCATATTCTTGTTTGTTCTTCGATTGCATGCAGGAATAGACCTTCGCGGTCAGGCTGATCGTGCTTCTGGCAGTGTTAGTAACCCCTGGAGATTGGTTTAGCGATTGCTAAGGCGCAACGTCGTGCACGTTTGTAGTCGGATCATCAAAGTCGTCTCCACCAAATCGATAGTTATCAGCTCATCGAAAGATCGGGCCCCTCGCCTCTATCAAGTGGTATCAGTTTTCAGGTTGCTCGGTGATAATTTCTAGTTATTGCTAGATTAGATTTATTTTCTTACCTATTATTCAAGAAAAAGTCCAAAAAAAGTTAGATCTATTCATCCTTTGTCCAAGCCAGTCTGAGCCTTCGCAATTTTCTTTTCATTGTTTGCATTATTGAATTATCGGTTGCACCGTCGTGTCGAGTTCCTGGTCTTAGTGTCTAGTTCATTAGAGTTTCGAGTTCTGTTCACATTAGTCACGTCGCCGCTGCATCATTATTCCTTCCGCTGTCCACCACCTCATCCATCAATTTCCACCTCGTGCTACCCATCGTTCATTGTCACAATCATAGTTGAAGTCGTTCGCATCTTTGCTTGATCCAATCTGCATCTTATCTAGTTTTTCTTGGAAAGAGGGAGATAGAAAAAAAAAGACAGAGAAAAAAAAGTAAAAAAAAAAGAGGAGAGAAAGAAAAAGAAAAAAAGTGTGAGAAAAAAGAAAAAGAAAAAGAAAAAGAAGAAAGTTGAAGAGAGAGTTGTTGTATATTCTGCTTGGTAGTTGTTTTCATCATTATCTTTACTGCCGTTGTGATCTTCACTTATATCTTGCTGTTCAGAGCTGCTTCATATCCTTTATTGATGCTAGTTGTGCTACATCGTGACCTCATTACTGTTCTAGGCTCGCGTCTCTAGTCCGGTCTAGCCTAGGACCAACACAGTATCGTCGTTGAGCATTTATTCAACATTGCATCTCTGAATTGATTATTGCCAATCTTTTGCTACCATATATAGCCAACCCAGCTCCACATATTTCTATACCGTGCATATTTACGTTCACCTGGCAATCGCTTTACTCAATCTTTGGAGTTATTTTCTTACCCAAATTTCAGATTAAGCAACGTCGAGGACGGCTTTATTTCCAAGAAAGGGACAATGATGAGGACATGACTACCTTGGATACGACCAAAAATATTGCATACATGTATATTTGTGAGGTGATTTCTAATGCAAACTATGCAACAATTTATTTATGTCATCCAGGACAAAAATACTTCACAGACTTTTGTGCCATGTCTAATTCCAGGTGTACGGGACATATGTATAATACATATATGAAGATAAGGGAAAAAGAGAAGTTTAGGTGTTGTTCAAAAAGTTCTCTCACGTCACTTTTGGGCCAAGAGAAGATAGAGTCCAAGTCTCTCACATTCTGCATCCAGATTCAGACTGCACAGACATACCTGACTCAAAACGGCAAGAACTCCTTCATACGGACTCCGAATTGGGTGTTTCTTTTTGTTGTTCGGAACTAGATTTCATACACTTTCCAACCCAATTGGATTCACCTTCAAATTCGTCCGGAGCGTTGAGATATCGACGAAACAATCTGACGCTGCAGCAGAATCCGAGTCAAACTACAAGTCCAAAGGTGTTGCATCACCTCCACTTGGGCCCATGAGCCTTGTACGACCTAGGGTTAGTTTTAGGCTGCCTTAGGACGTCCTTCCACCTCCTTGGCCACTACCCCTTGCTCCTAAATAAGTAGATCCATCTAGTAGCTTTTTTCTTTGGGATTTGTTTAGTCAAAAGTTAGCCATTGCAATTTTGTGTACTTCGTTTGTGTCCAACGACCAGACCAAGACCGCTTACGGATCCCCACCTTTATCAATACTTCATCTATATTTGCAATATTCAGATTGCTTTATCATATTCTTGCTTGTTCTTCGATTGCATGCAGGAATAGACCTTCGTGGTCAGGCTGATCGTGCTTCTGGCAGTGTCAGTAACCCCTGGAGATTGGTTTAGCGATTGCTAAGACGCAACGTCGTGCACGTTTGTAGTCGGATCATCAAAGTCGTCTCCACCAAATCGATAGTTATCATCTCATCGAAAGATCGGGCCCCTCGCCTCTATCAAATCAACTAAAATGCAGTTATAAAACTCAAGTTATGATCAAACAAAGTTCAAATTCAAAACTAGTTGAGTTGAATTCAAATTTTAAAATTTTCGAAAACATGTTTAAGTTATTTTACTGGAAAGAGGGGATCATAACGAAGACGTGGGCGTTGGTTTTGTTGGATTTGGACCAACGAGCAAAAAGTATGTCCGTTTGAAGTGTAGGGACTAATCTGTAAATAAAAATATTCACATCTAAGTCCCTGGCCGAAAATTAAAAGGGAACGAAAAGGCTATCGAGCGAACGCTTGTTTTCTAACTCTAACTAAGGAACGTTCACTGAATAACTAAACCTAAAAAAAGAAACCGATCTAACAAAAAATCGGGGGGAGGGGGTTTATACCTAGCGTTTTTTCTTCGAAAACCGTGGGTTCGGCGGATCGAACCGGGCGAATCGGGTTTCGGGCGGTTTGGGTGGTCGTCGGCTCCGACGATAGCGGCAACTCCGGCGAGGCGGGGCAAGGCGGCGTGGAGCGGCGGCAGCAGCGCGAAGGCGAGCTCACGGCGAGGGCGCGGTTGCGGGCGAGTGTGCAGCGCGTCGAGGGCGCGGCTGCGCGGTAGCAGAGCAGCGGCGGCGGCGGAGGTTGAGCGCGGTGGCGGCGCTAGCGAGATGCGGCGGCGGCGGGGCAGAGAGGAGGCGGGCCTCGTCTTTTATAGGCGGGGTCGGTGTGGCAGTGGCGTGGGGAAGGGGCCAGCGGGCGAGGTGGCCGGGTGCGGCACGGCTCGGACGCCGAGGTGGCGGCGGCGTCGTGCGGGAGGAGGAAGGCGGCGAGCTGGGCTAGGCCGTGGCCTGGCTCGGGTGCTGGGCCTGCCCGGTCGGCGAAGATTTTTTATTTATTAAAAAAACAATTTTCCAAACAAACAAAATAATAAAATCCAAATAAATAAAAATATGGCATATAATATATCAAAATTTGCAGAAAATGAATTCCTACAACGTGGACATTTTCCTACCGTCAAATAAAATCCTCACAAATTCTAATAAATCAACTAGTGCTACTGCTTCAATAAAAACCAATAAAAATCATTTCAAAAATACCAAAAAGACTTCAAATTTATTTCTCTCCAATTTTCTATTGTAGGGAATCATGTTACCCTATTTTCCATATAATTTATTTTTGGAGAAAAATAATTTGAATAAAACCCAAATAACTCAGTTTTTTAAAATGAGTTATAGAAAATTTCAGAAAACCTCCAACTCATATTTCCTATAATTTGAAGAAGTCATTTTATCTTCTCTCTGGAAAATCATTGAGTCGCATAAAGTTTCTGAATTTGGAATATCTAGAGAATGAAATTCAAGAATCTTTTCAAAAACCCTTTTTCATTTGAAAAATGGAAAAAGTCATATTATCAATGATGCGGAGCATCCTAAGGACATCACCATGTCAAGAGTCTGTTTGGCAAGTGACACGTGCGACCTCTACTTCTCATACATAAAGGTGAATCATCTCCTTTACACGTGTTCACTTAACCCCTTCGAAGATGGTATACTACTTGACACTCCACTCATGTGCATACATAGGTATTGTCGGAACACCATGGACGTGGAGGAGTGCGAGCGCAAGTGTACAACTACACCATCCGCGAGAGAAGCATGGAAGAGAAGGAAGAAGAGGAATCTTCCCAGAGCAGAGATAGAGGTACTACCGGTCAACTACCGCCCAACTACCGGTCGACCGGTACAACTGCCCAACTACCGGTCAACTACCGGTCAAGCTTCTGTGATCGACCCATGCAAGGCCGGTGCAGCACCGGAACAACCGCTATATCCGCTAAAACCGGTACTACCGCCCTGCCTGCGTGTAGTTGAAGGGGTTTCACCCCATGTATCCCTCAACTTACCCCTTGGACTATATATACTTGTCCCTTAGCTCCGTACTAGGGTAGCATTGGTTTTAGCTCATTTTAGACTAGAGCTTTGCTCATCTTAGTGGTTCTACTCCAATGAGTGACTGCGGCCCCTCTACGGAGAAGATCCACGACGGATTCAAGACCCCTAACGGGAAGATCCTTCACGGATTCAAGACCTCCTCTTGGAGATGAACTCTACCATGTATCTTATTTCCCTTTGATTGTTCTTGTACCTTGTGGATCTCATGTGTTTGTGAGTCTAGTGGATGTGTGATTTGGGCTTGTTCTTGAGTGTTTCTCGTGTGTTCTTCCCTTTGTGCTCCTCTTGTTCTTGGGGATTCCCCTCCAATTCGTGAAAGATCTCCACCTAGGGTTCCACCCTACAACATTATGGTATCTAGAGCTATGGTTTCTCACGAAATTGGAGCCCCCCTTCTTGTTTTCCAGCCTAATTTTGTTGTGTTCTTGCCCAATTTCGAAAATTTCCCCACCAAAAAGAGCCCCAATTTTTTTGTGATTTATTGGTTTGATGAGGTTTTGTTGGATTTGATCCATGGATTTGCTTGGTTTCGAGTGGATATAGCATCTCCCCAAGTTTCACCACTTTCCATCCATGAAATCCATCCAATTTTGTCCCCGAAATCATCCATTTCCTCCCCAAAGTTCATCCCGATCCAGTTCTGCAAATTTTCCCAACATCAGCGGTACTACCGGCATTCCAAGCGGTACTTCCGCTGAGAACTACAAGCGGTACTACCGGCCTCCCAAGCGGTACTACCGCACCTCCCAGTTTCAGCCTCGACTGATTGACAGTTTTGAGCATAACTAATTCATCCGAACTCCGATTTTGACGTTCTTGAGCTCGTTTTGAAGCTCTCGACATCCCCCATAACACAAAAATACTACCATCATCATTTGACTCCATCATATTTTGTGAATTCTGGCATCTTTGCCTAGGGCTTCCACCACATCATCCGCTATACCACCACCGACTTCCGCAACCTAACCCTTTTGGATCCCCATAGCATTTGTGGTTGTTTGAGTAGTGATTTGAGTCTCCTAAGGTGTTTAGGATACTTAGGGACAATTGCTTCTTCATCAACCACCACCACCACTTCCGCATACCCATTGCCCACTATACATTTCCGCCAACCCAACTTAACCCATTTTGTTGAGCTTGTTTGAGTTGTGGCTTGTGTCTCCTAAGGTGTTTCGGCTACTTAGGGACCGTGACTTCAACTCCAACACCGTGTATAGCCCATCGTACACTTCCACCACCATAACCCATTTTGACTGGGTTTCCAACAACAATTCCACAACCACCACGGCATTGCCGCTACCACCATTTGACATTTGTCCTTGAGATTTTGAGTTGTGGTTTTTCTGTTTCCTAAGGTGTTTCGGCTAATTAGGAACGGGTCTACATCAAGAGCACCGCCTCTCATCATCATCATCGGACGGTAACCTCGACGACATCTTTGTATATTCCCCTTGCAATTGCATTGTTAACCCCTAGCCCATTTTGCGTCACTTGCCTATCGAGACTAGCCTTTGAGTATTGCCGGCAACGTTACTTGTGCACATTAGTGATCATCGATCCGCCCTTCCATTGCATACATACCATATCATCTTGGTATCATCATATCATCCCTTGTGTCACAAGATTGTTCCCGCATATACACAATTGCTATATCGGTTTGTGCATTTCGTATCGTGGCCAAAAAAAAGAAGAAAGAAAGAAAGAAAGAGAATAAAGCTTTTAAGCAAAAAGAGAAAGACAAAGAAGCTTGTAAGCAAGAGACATAGCATCACATCATATGATATCATACTTGATCATCTTGGATCATCTTGTGCTAAAAGCACCGGAACATCATACACATAGCATACTTGGGATAGAAAGTTCATACATTTTGCATCTTATAGGTTGTGCACAAGTGTCGTATCCGCCTATAGAGCAATCGTGCTAGCGTCTCTCTAGAGTTGTGCAACACGAGCGTTTTCCGTGGACTCCACATTTTGTGCTCATTCCTTGGTTGCACGACCCCATCAATCTATCCGTGTGTGTGTTTCCGTGTGCCACCCATATTGCTATTGGTCTACTTGTTTCACTTGCGAATTTGTGAATCTCTTTCAACTTTATTGACTGTTGCTAACATTTTGCATCAAATTTTTGTGCCACTATCCTCACCGAGCTACTCGATAAGCTTTACTTGATAGGTGAAAGTGAAAAAGTCCGGTACCAATTCCACTATTCTTTCATTTCACATTGAGTGAAACGAGATACATCCTCAACGTTGGGAAAAGGTAACTTGGTATTGTTTATCTCATCTCCTACTCACCTTTGCTCGAGTCTTGTGATGGATAGGCAAAGCATTTCATCTACTTCGGTCTACAACAACAATGACAAGTTCGATGCCATGACGAACAACTTGTGCGCCAACATGGATGCTCAAATGAAGGAGCTCAATTCCCTCATCAAGAACCGCAAGAGGTCTCCCTCATCTTCGAGAAGACACTGTAGTGCACATCCTTCCGAGCTACTGATGCGGAGCATCCTACGGCTATCTCCATGAACACCATCATAGCACCTCATGCCCCTAGTGGACCTAAGGTGAACCCACTCCTCTTCAAGTTTGACATGTATATCCGTTGGACTTGGTCACTACCTCACCACGGAACGTTATGCATTCTTAGGTACTTCGGAGATCGCTACGAGGAAGCATGAAGGAATCACCAAGTTCATCGGATGAACCAAGAAGAAGACGGAAGAAGAAGGGCCTATCCAGTCTGGAACGGGCGGTACTACCGCTCCCATGCGGCACTACCGCCTACAGGCGGTACTACCGCTCCCAAGCGGTACTACCGCCAAAGGTCCGGTACTACCGCCCTGCCTGTGCGCAGCCGCGGGCCTTTGGCTTTGTATCCCTCTCCACTTACCCCGTCGTGGCTTAGACTATAAATAGACCGCCCCCACCTTCTTTCTAAGGTTTAGCAAAGTATTTTGATAGACATTGAGAGCTTTGCTCCTTGTATCCCCTCCTCTAGGAGATCAAGACCTCCCAAGGGAGAAGAATCCTTGTGGATTGCAAGACCTCCCAAGGGAAAAGATCATCAATACCTCACCTCCTCTAGGAGTGGGATGAACTAGTTACCTTGTATCTTTCCTTTTGTTGTTCTTGAATCATTGTGAACTCTTGCATGTTCTTGGATCTAGCATATGTGTGATTGGATCTAGTCAATTTGAGTGTTTTCCCTCTCTTGTGTTCATCTTGTTCTTGGGGATTCCCCTCCAATTCGTGAAAGATCTCCACCAAGGGTTCCACCCTACAACATCATGGTATCTAGAGCTATGGTTTCTCACGAAATTGGTTCCCCCTTCTTGTTTTCTAGCCTAATTTTGTTGTGTTCTTGCCCAAATTCGAAAATTCCCCACCAAAAATAGCCCCACTTGTTTTGTGATTTGTTGGTTTGATGAGGTTTTGTTGGATTTGATCCATGGATTTGCTTGGTTTTGAGTGGATCTAGCATCTCCCCAAGTTTCACCACTTTCCATCCACAAAATCCATCCAATTTTGCCCCCGAAATCATCCATTTCCGCCCCTCCAAGCGGTACTACCGCCCCGATCCCGATCTGCGAAGTTTTCCCGACACCAGCGGTACTACCGCCCCTCCAAGCGGTACTACCGCCTATAACCACAAGCGGTACTACCGCCCCGCACATTTTCAGCCTTCCGAGTTTCACCGTTTTGACCATAACTAATTCATCCGGAGTCCGATTTTGACGTTCTTTAGCTCGTTTTGAAGCTCTTGACATCCCCCATACCACAAAAATACTACCATCATCATTTGACTCCATCAAATTTTGTCAAATTTGGCATGTTTGCCTAGGCCCTCCACCATATCATCCGCATAGCCACCATACCTTTCCGCAACCTAACCATTTTGTTTCCCTTAGCATTTGTGGTTGTTTGAGTTGTGACTTGAGTCTCCTAAGGTGTTTCGGCTACTTAGGGACAAGTGCTTCTTCATCAACCACCACTACAACTTCCGCATTGTCATCTTCGACACCACCACCACCGCTTTCCGCTACCACCATTTGACTTTGGCCTTTGAGATTTTGAGTTGTGGTTTTTCCGTTTCCTAAGGTGTTTCGGCTAATTAGGAATGGGTCGCCATCGACAACACCGCCTCTCATCATCATCATCGGACGGTAACCTCGACGACACCGTTGTATATTCTCCTTGCAATTGCATTGTTAACCCCTAGCCCATTTTGCGTCACTTGCCCATTGAGACTAGCCTTTTGAGTATTGCCGGCAACGTTACTTGTGCACATTAGTGGTCATCGATATACACCTTCCATTGCATATATACCATATCATATTGGTATCATCTTGCTATCATAGTACCATCCCTTGTGTCACAAGATTGTTCCCGCATATACACAATTGCTATCTTGGTTTGTGCATAGTGGCCATATCAAAAAAAGAAAGAAAGAAGAATAAGCTTTTAAGCAAGAAGAGAGCAAAGAGCTTGTAAGCAATAGCCATAGCATCGCCACATTGCATATCATACTACCATATTGATCATCTTGGATCATCGTGTGCGAAACACCGGAACATCATACACATAGCATACTTGGGATAGCAGGCTCATACATTTGCATCTTATAGATTGTGCACAAGTGTCGTATCCGCCTATTGAGCAATCGTGCTAGTGTCTCTCTTGAGTTGTGCAACACGAGCGTTTCCCGTGGATTCCACATTTTGTGCTCACTCCTTGGTTGCACGACCCCATTTATCTATCCGTGTGTGTGTTTCCGTGTGCCACATATTGTTATTGGTCTACTTGTTACATTTGCGAATTTGTGGATCTTTTTCAACATTATTGACTCTTTCTAACATTTTGCATCAAATTTTTGTGCCACTATCCTCACCGAGCTCCACCACAAGCCTTACTTGTGTAGGTGTGAGAATTGACAAGATCCGGTACCAATTGTGCTATTTCCTTGATACATTATTGAGTGATCATTGATCCATCTTCAACATTGGAAAGGTACATTTGGTCTAGTTCTTTCCTTTCTCCGACTCACATTTGCTCGAGTCTTGTGATGGATAGGCAAGGCATTTCATCTCCGGCAAGATCACATCGGCATCGACACCATCAACGACAAGAACGTGAAGGTCACGAGCTCAACATCAACAACCGCTCAACGACTTCACCATCTACCTTGGCATCTTCGCCAAGTGACTTCAAGGCATCTTCGCCTTTGGACTTGCGGCATCATCGCCGACCCGCACCTCAAAAGAAGCTTCCCAAGCTCAAGTCCGCGACTTCCACGAGCTACTACGACCTCGACAACGACCACGCGATTCCTTTCTATGGGACTCAAGACCCCGAGGAGTATCTCGAGTGGGAGCGCTTGATGGACGACTACCTCATGCTACTTCAAGTTCCTCCCGAAGATCAAGTGAAATGCGCCACAAGAAACTTCCATGACCGCGCATCGACATGGTGGCTTCACACACCTTCGGAGAGCTACGACATGAGTTGGGCCAAGACGAAGATAGCTATGCGGCGAGAGTTCGTGCCTCCCACCTACACGGAACAACTTCTACGCCAATTGGAGAACACCATACAAGGATCCAAGTCCATCGACGCGTACTTCAACGACATGAAGAATGCCTTGCGACGAGCCGGCGTGGACGACCCCATTTGGATGAAGTTTCACTTCATGATGGGATTGGACAACGACATCTCCAAGACTATCTTCCTCGAGAACTACAAGTCCCTCGACGACAACTACATTGGTGCTCTCAAGGCGGAACAAGAACTCATGAAGGCCAAGACTTCTCCACCGCAAGCACACTTCTCGAAGACCGAGCTCCAAGATGACGCTCCCAACTTCGACTCCACCGGCATCCCTCTTTGTGGCATTGATGATGCCGAGTCTACTTCGACTCTTTTTCAAGACGGTGCGGCGACGACTACGACTACGGAGCCATTCGAGGACCAAGCTTTGGAGGCGAGCGACAAGGTGGCGAGCGAGGATGATGCTTCCATCTTTGGAGGCGAGAGTGATGATGTGCCATCTTCGGCCTTCATCCACGGCGACGGTGACGAGATGGTTGAGAATGGGTGATAGAGGCAAAGGTATCCCGTCTTTTGATGAGATGGTGGCTATCGTTTTGGTGGAAACCGACTTGGACGATCCGACTACGAACGTGCGTGGACGTCGCGCCTTAACAATCACTAAACCAACTCTGAGAGGTTATTGACCAAGCCGGAGCATGATCAACCTGACCATGAAGGTCTGTTTCCTGCAGGCAAACAAAGAACAAGCAAGAAACTGAGATTGCAATCTGGATATTGCGAATTCAAGAGGAAAGCCTTATCGATCAAGTGGGGTTCTGTGACGTCTTTGTCTGGTCGTTGAACACAAACGAAGTACGCGAACTTGCAGCTATGGCGAACTTTAATCTAAACAAAACCCAAAGTCTAAACGACTCCCTGAGGGCTGTATATATGGGGAAAAGAGGGGGGAATTTCGTGGCCCTTGGTGGAGGGGTCCGAAACCAACCCTAACTCTTGTTTCCCCACACATACGGACTCTAAAAACAGCCTATACTCAAGTATTTCGAAATTACATGGGCCTGGCCCAATAATAAGGTGACGCAGCACCTATAATAGCCTCTGGACGAAATTTATGAAGTGGCATCTTGTATATTTCGTCCAAGGCTTCACACACTCATTATGGTGGCTTCAAAGTCCTGAAATCATCACTTGTAACTCCATTCTTGTTCCCCTTGCGCATGCCATCATCTCCATGCTTGATCTTGCTCCAATGTTCATCCTTCTTGTCCAAGCTAGGCCATTCATTTGTAAGCAAGACAAACGTATCCAATTTAGGCAGCTTCATATTCTCATGAACATTAGATTCATTACCAAGAAACGAAAGTACCTGGTAATTTAATTGGCGTGCGCGTGCTCTAGTAATTTGTCCTGTATATGTGTCAGTTGGAGTTGTGGGTGTAACCTTGTTAGTGATGTCCTCATCATCCTCCCCTTCTTGAAATGAAGTCGTCCTCGACGGAAGCTCATCTTCCTCACCCAAGTAAGGCTTCAAATCTGCAATGTTAAATGTGGGACTAACCCCCAAATCTGCAGGCAACTCAAGTTTATATGCAGTATCATTTATTTTCTCTAACACCTTGAAAGGACCATCAGCACGTGGCATTAGCTTTGACTTGCGCAGATTAGGAAACCTATCCTTACGCAAATGTAACCAAACAAGATCTCCAGGTGCAAAGACAACACGTTTTCTACCCATATCTCCAACAAGTTTATATTTAGCATTCATGCGTTCAATATTTTCCTTAGTTAACTCTTGCATTTTTAAGACCAATTCAGCATGTTGTTTAGCATCAAAATTAACCTTCTCCGAAGATGGAAGAGGCAACAAATCAATAGGTGCGCGAGGTAGGAAACCATAGACAATTTCAAATGGGCACATCTTAGTAGTAGAATGCAACGAACGATTATAAGCAAATTCAATATGAGGCAAGCATTCTTCCCACATTTTCTTATTATTCTTCAAAACAACCCTAAGCATAGTAGACAAAGTTCTGTTGACTACTTCAGTTTGACCATCAGTTTGGGGGTGACAAGTAGTACTAAAAAGCAGTTTAGTCCCCAACTTAGCCCATAAATATCTCCAAAAGTGGCTAAGAAATTTAGTATCATGATCTGAAACAATAGTATTTGGCACACCATGCAAGCGAATAATTTCACGAAAGAACAAGTCAGCAACATTAGCACCATCATCGCTTTTATGACATGGTATAAAGTGTGCCATCTTTGAGAACCTATCCACGACAACAAATATGCTATCCCTCCCCTTCTTTGTTCGAGGTAAACCCAAAACAAAGTCCATAGATATATCTTCCCAAGGAACACTAGGAACAGGCAAAGGCATATATAAACCATGAGGATTGAGTCGTGACTTAGCTTTTTGACATGTAGTGCAGCGAGCAACAAAACGCTCAACATCCCGTCGCATCTTTGGCCAAAAGAAATGTGTAGCAAGTACGTCCTCCGTCTTCTTCACGCCAAAGTGTCCCATTAATCCTTCTCCATGCGCCTCTTCCAACAACAAAAGACGAACAGAGCTAGCTGGAATGCATAGCTTGTTAGCAAGAAACACAAATCCATCATTAACGACGAACTTGTTCCATGTTCTCACTTCTTTACAATTTTGCAATACATCTTTAAATTCAGCATCATGCACATATTGATCTTTGATGGTCTCCAAACCAAATATTTTAAAGTCAACTTGTGAAAGCATAGTATAACGACGAGACAAAGCATCAGCAATAACATTTTCTGTTCCCTTCTCGTGTTTAATAACATAAGGGAAAGTCTCTATGAATTCAACCCATTTAGCATGTCTACGGTTCAGTTTTGCTTGACTTTTAATGTGCTTCAAAGATTCTTGATCAGAATGTATAACAAATTCTTTGGGCCATAAATAATGTTGCCATGTTTCCATAGTCCGAACAAGAGCATATAATTCCTTATTACAAGTAGAATAATTCAGACTAGGCCCACTCAATTTTTCAGAAAAGTATGCAACAGGTTTACCATCTTGTAATAACACACCTCCTAACCCAATTCCACTAGCATCACATTGAAGCTCAAAAGTCTTATTAAAATCAGGAAGTTGGAGTAAAGGAGCATGTGTCAACTTATCTTTCAATACCGTGAATGCTTCTTCCTGTGCAGTACCCCAAACAAAAGGCACATCCTTCTTTGTAAACTCATTGAGAGGTGCAGCAATGGTGCTGAAATCTCTCATAAAACGCCGATAGAAGAAAGCGAGGCCAAGGAAACTCCTCACGTGTGTGACCGTTTTGGGCTGCGGCCAACTCTCAATAGCTTCAATCTTGGCTTTATCAACCTCAATTCCCTGTGGAGTAACAACATAGCCAAGAAAAGAGACTCGATCGGTGCAAAAGGTGCACTTTCCAAGGTTACCAAACAAACGTGAATCACATAGAGCAATAAAAACATCACGTAAATGTTCCAAATGTTCCTGCAAAGATCTGCTAAAAATTAATATATCATCAAAGTATACTACCACAAATCGTCCAAAGCACGTAAAACTTCATTCATTAATATCATGAAAGTACTAGGTGCATTAGTTAACCCAAAAGGCATGACTAACCACTCATATAATCCAAACTTAGTTTTAAATGCTGTTTTCCATTCATCTCCCAATTTCATACGAATTTGATGGTATCCACTACGCAAATCAACTTTGGAGAATACTGTAGAGCCACTCAATTCATCAAGCATAACATCTAGCCTAGGAATAGGATGACGATAACGAATAGTAATATTATTAATGCCTCTACAATCAACACACATACGCGATGTACCATCCTTTTTCGGCACTAGAATAATAGGAACTGCACAAGGACTAAGGGATTCGCGTATATAACCTTTGTCGAGTAGCTCATGTACTTGACGCATAATCTCCTTCGTCTCTTCTGGATTTGATGTAGGGTGGAACCCTAATCAGCAGATCTTTCACGAAAGGAGGTTGCCCCACGATGAACACGAAGAACACAAGGAGGATACGGAGGAAAACACGAGGGGAAACACTCAAATCAACACAAATACGGTCACACAGGTGCTAGATCCACGATACACATCAAGATACACGATCCATAGTAAACAACGGTGGTACAAAGATAGTCTTCTCCCGGAGGAGGTCTTGGGTATCCCTTGGGATCTTCTCCGGTGTGGAGGCCTTGAATCCGAGGTGGATCTTCTCCGAAGAGGCCGCGGTCTCATAGGAGAGGAACCACAAAGGTCTATGATGAGCTATCCAAAAGCTGCCTCGAAAGGATGGAAGTCAACGAGTATATATTACATTAGATGACACCGTCGGGTCGGACGTCCGTTGGTCACCGGACATCCGGTGGTTCAGAAGGGACCGCACGTCCGGTAATCCTCGGATTTCCGCTATTTAGGTTCTATGGTCGATGTCACGGACGTCCGGGGCTTCCGGTCGTCCTGTCGTCTGGGAGTCGTCGGTCGTCCGGTGAACGTTAGTCGCCCGGTGCTTGGGAGTGTCCGGTCGTCCGGTATGGGCCGGACGTCCGGAGCCTGTAGAGTCTTCAGCCGTCCTTCTTCTTGTTCCAAGCACTTGTCGACCTCGCCGTCTTGTCCGCTGTGCAGAGCTGTCCCGTGGCCTTCTTCCAAGCACCTGAGTATGCATAGAGTTTCTGATGATGGTAGAAGCCATGTCTCATGCGAATCGGGAGGATGTAGATAAAGGAGTGAAGTCACCTCGGTCTCGAGAGCTCTTGCACGGGCTCGAGTCATTGGTCCTTTGGGCACTTGGTGAGGCGATGGAGGGCCCATGGGGATGACCTTTGGATGCTCCACATCATTTCCCCTCCCTTGGGAAAGATCTGACCTCGGATCGAAATCTTCATCACCATGGAAAGGAGATAGGTCCTTGATGTTGAAAGTATCGCTCACGGAGTACTTGTCTCATGGGATGTCGATCTTGTAGGCGTTGTTGTTGTAGCGTGCTAGCACCTTGAAGGGTCCGTCGGCGCGAGGTAGTAGTTTGGACTTGCGCTCGTGTGGGAAACGGTCCTTGCGAAGATGAAGCCATACAAGATCTCCCAGTTGGAACACCATTGGTGCCTTGTTGACATTGATCTTGGTGGTGAGACGATGGACTTGTCGCTCGATCATTGCCCTTGTATCTTCGTGCACCTTCTTGAGATAGGTTGCTCGTGCACTTGCGTCCATGTTTGTGCGCTCTTGTAGAGGTAGAGGTAGGATGTCCAATGGGGACAACGGGTTGAAACCGTAGATGACCTCGAAAGGGGACTTGCCGGTAGTCGAATGTCTTGCGTGGTTGTAGGCGTACTCGGCGATGGGCAAGCATTGCTCCCATTCCTTGATGTTCTTCTTGATCAGCACGCGAAGAAGCGTCGAAAGCGTGCGGTTCGTCACCTCCGTTTGGCCGTCGGTTTGTGGATGGTATGCCGAAGAGAAGAGTAGCTTGATTCCGAGTTTGGCGCATAGAGTTTTCCAAAAGTAGCTCAAGAACTTGACGTCCCGGTCCGACACGATCGTCTTGGGCACTCCATGTAGACGAATGATCTCCCTACAAAAGAGATTTGCAACATGTGAAGCATCGTCGATCTTGTTACAAGGAATGAAATGAGCCATTTTAGAGAATCTATCCACGACAACAAGCACGGAATCTTTGCCATTTTGAGTCCTAGGAAATCCAAGTACAAAGTCCATGCTTATGTCTTCCCATGGATGGTATGGAATAGGAAGTGGCATGTAAAGACCATGAGATTGAGCTTTGGACTTAGCTTTGCGGCATGTAGAACATCGGTTGGTGAGGCGTGAGACATCACGTAGCATCTTGGGCCCAAAGTAGTTCTTGGAGAGCGTAGCAAATGTCTTGTCGCGTCCAAAGTGTCGCATGAGTCCTTCTCCATGCGATTCCTGCAAAAGGAGCAAACGAAGCGAAGACTCGGGAATTCAAAGTTTGTTAGCTCTCATAAGATATCCATCCTTTACGTAGTAACGTTCCCAAGAAGTGTGAGTCAAACACTTAGCATACGGAGTTGCGAAGAAAGGATCATGCTCATATAAATCTTTTATGTGCTCAAAGCCAATAACATTCAACTCAAGTTGTGTAACAAGCATGCATTTGAGGCAAAGCGCATCCGCCACAACATTTTCTTTGCCTTTGATGTATTTGATGACATAGGGAAAAGACTCAATGAACTCACTCCACTTAGCATGACGCTTGTTCAACTTAGTTTGACCTTTGAGATACTTGAGAGTCTCATGGTCCGTATGAAGAATGAATTCATGAGGTCTAAGATAATGTTCCCAAACACGTAAAACTCTCACCAAGGCATAAACCTCTTTGTCATAAATGGGGTAGTTAAGTTGCGCTCCGGATAGCTTCTCGCTAAAGTATGCGATTGGGCGCTTTTCTTGCATGAGCACGCCACCTATGCCGGTACCACTAGCGTCACAATGAATCTCAAACAGTTTATCAAAGTTTGGTAGGGCTAGAAGTGGTGCGTGTGTAAGCAAGCTTGTTAGCTCATTGAACGCGGTGTCTTGCGAAGGACCCCAAATGAAGGGTGCGTTCTTATTGCTCAAAGCGTGTATAGGCATAACAATAGTGCTAAAGTCCTTCACAAAACGTCGGTAGAAACCGGCTAGACCAAGGAAACTATGCACTTGCATGAAATTCGTTGGTTGAGGCCAAGTTTTAATTGCTTCAATTTTAGTTTCATCAACGTGAACACCTTGTGAAGAAATGACAAATCCTAGGAAGACGACCTTGTCAACGCGAAAAGTGCATTTTTCCATATTAGCATATAAGCGCTCTTTCCGAAGGGTTTGTAAAACCATACGAATGTGTGTCACATGGTCCTCTAGCATCTTGCAAAAAACGAGGATGTCATCAAAGTAAACCACTACAAAGACGCCTATGTAGGGTCGTAGACAAAAATGCATAAGACGCATAAATGAACCGGGTGCTTCCGATAAACCCATTGGCATAACAAGCCACTCATATAACCCAAATTTGGTTTTGAAATCCGTTTTCCACTCATCACCTTGTTGAATGTGAATTTGGTAGTAACCACTTTTAAGATCAATTTTCGAAAAGATGGTGGCACCACATAATTCATCAAGCATATCGTCTAAGCGTGGGATAGGATAACGGTATCTAACGGTGATAGCATTTATAGGGCGACAATCGGAGCACATGCGAAAACTTCCATCTTTCTGAGGCACGAGAATAACCGGAACGGCACAAGGGCTTAAGCTTTCACGTACATGACCTTTGTCGATGAGTTGTTGTACTTACCGTTGTATCTCCTTTGTTTCCTCGGGGTTGACGCGGTAATGAGCCTTGTTTGGAAGTGGTGCGCCGGGTATGAGGTCGATGCGGTGTTCGATTCTGCGAAGTGGAGGTAGACCCGGAGGTAGTTCATCGGGAAAGACGTCCGAGAATTCCTACAACAATTGAGACAACACTAAAGGTAGAGGTGGTGAAGTGTTAGTAGGCTTGGCTTCCCCTTTGCATAAAAGCACAAGGTGAAAGACACTCGATGGGTTCTCACACACTTCTCTCATCTCACTTTTGGTGGCAAATAGCACTAGTTGCTTCTTGTCGCTCATCGTGGAGTCGCTCATATTTGGCTTGTGGCTCTCACTCTCCTTTTGGTGGCTCACTCTCTCACCATTCTCTCCACGATGGTTGGTAGGTAAGTGCTTGTCGGCGGCTACTTGACTTGGAGACATTGGTCTAGCACGAATTCCTTGCCCTTCATCTTGAAACTATAGTGATTGGTCCGTCCATTGTGTGTTACTCCACGATCTTATTGCCATGGTCGTCCAAGAATAAGGTGGCACACGGACATGGGTATCACATCACACTCGAGAGTGTCCTCGTAGGCGCCTATCTTGAAAGAGACTTGCACGGTGAGCTCGACTCGAAGAATTCCGGCGTCGTTGAGCCATTGGACCTTATAGGGGTGAGGATGCTTCGTGTTGACCAAATGTAGCTTGTCGCATAGCTCTTCGCTTGCTAAGTTGTGACAACTTCCTCCATCGATGATAACCTTGACGAAGCCTTCATTGATGCCGGCCTTGGTATGGAAGATATGACATCGTTGGTCGTCATCTTGTTGGTGTTGGAGTGTCAAGACCTTGGAGACAACAAGATTGGGACTTGAGTCATTGTCGCAAAACACTTGATGGTCTTCTTCTTCGTTCACTTGGTGATGCATAGCTACATGCTCAAGGGCTTCCATCTCATCGTCGCTCATTGAGTCATAAGATCCATCATCATTGATGATCATGGTACGAACGGTCTTGCACTCAAATGGCTTATGGCCTCGCCCTTGGCACTTGAAACATTTGATGGAACTCGTCTTGGAGTTGTCCTCGGTTGGATTTGTAGATGATGAAGCTCTTGGCTTGAAGTTGTTGGTAGAAGGGGGCCGACTTGATGTAGTCGCATTCTTGTAGGTTGACTTATCGCCAAAGTTTGTAGATGGCTTGGTAGAGGTAGGAGGGGCCGAAGTCGTTGAAGCTTGGTTGTAGGAGCCGAAGTTCTTGGAGGTGAACTTGGAGTACTTGTAACCTCTTGAACTTGTCGCTCCGCTTTGGTTGCTTGATGTACTAGCTCGAGGAGATTGGTGTATGGTTGAAAATCCGCAATCTTCTTGATAGGATAGTTGAGTCCATTCAAGAATCTCGCCATTGTTTGCTCTTCATCTTTCGTGATGTTTGCTCGTATCATGGCAATCTCCATCTCATTGTAGTACTCTTCAACCGACTTGGTACCTTGCTTGAGGAGTTGTAGCTTCTTGAACAAGTCACGGTTGTAGTGTGTTGGCACAAAGCGTGCTCTCATGACTTCCTTCATTTGAGCCCAAGTGGTGATAGGAGGTTCGCCTTTTGCTTCTCTTCTCTCTATGATTTGCTCCCACCAAATGAGAACATAGTCTTGGAACTCAAGGGATGCCATTGCGATCTTCTTCTCTTCATCGAAGTTATGAAGGCGAAAAATCTTGTCAACCTTCAATGCCCATGAGAGGTAGTCTTCGGGATCAATGCTTCCGGAAAACTTTGGCATGGTGAACTTAAGCTTGCCATAGCGATGCTCTTCATTGTTTCCTTGCCTATTGGGAGGGCGGTCTTGATTGGGTCGATTGGCAATATCATGTTGCTCTTGTCGAAGTAGATGTCCATTGTCATGGTGTACGTGCCGAGTTTGTTGGTCTTGTTGAGGTTGTTGCTCTTGTTGCGCTTGAGGGGGAACTTCTTCTTGCATTCTTGCTTGGTGGCGCCTCTCTTGCATCTCATCGCGAAGGAAATCCTGTTCTTGACGACTGTGTCGAGTGCGAGCTGCCACATTGCGATGTGCATCACGTAATGCTCGTTGCGCCTTAAGAGCTTGAGCATCTCGACGTTGTTGTGCTTGACGATTAGCTTCGGCATCTTGTTCTTCTTGGTATTGACGTGCTCGCTCTTGTTGTTGTTGGCGTAGTCGTTGCCGTTCTTGTGCTTGCTCAAGTGTAGCTTGGTTTTGACGATGTCGACTCTCTTGCTCTTCAAATAGCTCTTGTGAACTCTTGTCATGAAGTGGATTTCGGTTGTCATGTCGAGCTTGACGTGCGGCTTGACGAAGAGTGTTTGATATAGGGGTACTTGAGCCATCCGTGAAGTCGGTATGTCGACTTGAGCGGCTTCGTCTTTGAGAAGATGTGGAAGAAGAACGTCGATTGACTATCAAAGTCCAGAGCTCGTCAAATTGTGTAGACATGTTGGTGTTGATGATGTCGAATTTCTCTTTTGTTCTTGCTTCAAATTGGCGCGCGTCCTCGGCGACTTGACCAATGTACTCGCGCATAGCTTCACTTTCTTGATGGAGAGCTCGTTGGACACCGAAGAGATGTAGTTTGGTGACGTAGTTGTTCGCTTCTTGAGGATCGTCGAAGATTGGGTTCGAAGATGTACTTGGCCTATCCATCATCACAAGCAAGTATGTGAGTGGGAGAAAGGAGAAGACAATACCAAATGTACCTTAACCGAAGTTGAAAATGGATCAATGATCACTCAATAATGTAACCCGGAAATAGCACTATTGGTACCACTTCGTGTCGATTCTCACACCTACACAGGTAAAGCTTTGAGAGGAGCTTGGTTAGGAATGGTGGCACAAATTCAATGCAATCGTCAAAGTGACTCAAAGATGTTGAAAATGGTTCACAATTTGCTCATGCAACAAGTAGATCACTAGCAAGGTAGCACACGCAACACACGCACGGATAGATAAATGTGGTTGTGCAACCAAGGGTGAGCGAAAATGTGGAAACCACGGAAAATGCTCGTGTTGCACAACTCTAGAGAGACGCTAACCGATTGCTTAATAGGCGGATACGCACTTGTGCACGACCTATAAGAGGCAAAACGTAACGACTATCTATCACAAGTATGCTATGAGTGTATGATGTGTCGATGCTTGAGCACAAGATGGTATTGCTATCTCATATGATCTCTTTTGATGCAAGGCGTGTGATGCTATTGTCTTTTTGCTTATAAGCTTTGGTTGGCTCTTTTGCTTAAAAGCTTGTGAGCTCTTTCTTTGGGCACTTATGCATGCTTCTCGGATCAAGGTAGCTATTGTGTATGCGGATCACTCTTGTGGCACACGGAGATATGATGATATGGTATGCAATATCTATTACTATCACTAATGTGCACAAGTGTCGTGGCCCGGCAATACTCAAATGGCTAGTCTCAATGGGAAAGCTACGCAAAGATGGTCCATAGGGTGACAATGCAATTGCAAGGTAGAATGAACAAAGTGTCGTCGATGTTACCGTCCTTGCCGAAGTTGAGCGGTGGTGTTGTCGAAGTCTTGCCGTTCCAAGGTAGCCTAGACATCCAAGGAAACGGTGAAACCACAACTCAAGTATCCAAGGAAAAGGGAGACAAGATGTTCCAAAATCGTAGCGGGTAAGCGATGGTAGTTGCAGAAGTGTTTGTGGGATGAAAGGTAGGTGATAGCGGAAGGTGGAACAAAACTGACAAGATTCAGTTTCGTCAGGGTACGTCAGACGTCCGGTAGGTTGCCGGTCGTCCGGTTGCTCGGAAGGGGCCGGACGTCCGGAAGTCCCGGAAATCCGGTAAAAGTTTCTGTAGGTGGGGTGCCGGTCGTCCGGTGTTTAACGGACGTCCGGTGTCTCGTGAGGTGCCGGACGTCCGGTAAACCGTTGGTCGTCCGGTAGGTCTGGGCTAGGGCTCGCGGATCCGTGGACAGATTGGTCAAACTTGGGCGAGTTTGTGGAGGAAAATCGGTGAAAAGGTGGGGAAAAGCTAGATCCACTCGTGGCACAAAAAATCCATGGAACAAAATCAACAAAATTTCGTCAAATCAACAGATCACAAAAAAAAATCGGGCTATTTTTGTGGGGAATTTTCGAAATTGGGAAGAACACAACAAAAACAAGCTAGAAAACTGGGTGTGGGGCTCCAAATTCGTGATCAACCTTGCTCATGATACCATAATATGATGTAGGGTGGAACCCTAATCAGCAGATCTTTCATGAAAGGAGGTTATCCCACGATGAACACGATGAACACAAGGAGGATACGGAGGAAAACACGAGGGGAAACACTCAAATCAACACAAATACGGTCACACAGGTGCTAGATCCACGATACACATCAAGATACACGATCCATAGTCAACAACTGTGGTACAAAGATAGTCTTCTCCCGGAGGAGGTCTTGGGTATCCCTTGGGATCTTCTCCGGTGTGGAGGCCTTGAATCCGAGGTGGATCTTCTCCGAAGAGGCCGCGGTCTCGTAGGAGAGGAACCACAAAGGTCGATGATGAGCTATCCAAAAGCTGCCTCGAAAGGATGGAAGTCAACGAGTATATATTACATTAGATGGCGCCGTCGGGTCGGACGTCCGCTGGTCACCGGACGTCCGGTGGTTCAGAAGGGACCGGACGTCCAGTAATCCTCGGATTTCCGCTATTTAGGTTCTGTGGTCGATGTCACGGACGTCCGGAGCTTCCGGTCGTCCGTTCGTCTGGGAGTCGTTGGTCGCCCGGCGAACGTCGGTCGCCCAGTGCCTGGGAGTGTCCGGTCGTCCGGTATGGGCCGGACGTCCGGAGCCTGTAGAGTCTTCAGGCATCCTTCTTCTTGTTCCAAGCACTTGTCGATCTTGCCGTCTTCTCCGCTGTGCAGAGGTGTCCCGTGGCCTTCTTCCAAGCACCTGAGTATGCATAGAGTTTCTGATGAAGGTAGAAGCCATGTCTCATGCGAATCGGGAGGATGTAGATAAAGGAGTGAAGTCACCTCGGCCTCGAGAGCTCTTGCACGGGCTCGAGTCATTGGTCCTTTGGGCACTTGGTGAGGCGATGGAGGGTCCATGGGGATGACCTTTGGATGCTCCGCATCAGGATTGGTACGGTATGGTGCGCGGTTGGGTAGCGATGCATCGGGAATTAAGTCAATCTGATGCTCAATCCCTTGAAAAGGTGGTAATCCCGGTGGCACGTCTTGTGGAAAAACGTCGGCGAACTCCTGCAAAATGTTAGTGACAGCAGGAGGCAAAGAGGAAGGCACGTCCTCGAATGAAAATAATGCCTTTTTGCACACAAAAGCATACCAAACAGATTTGCTAAAATCTAGCTCATCAATATCAGATTTGGTGGCAAGTAAACATGCACTTTTCAATTTAATTTCAGAAGCAACAGTAGATGGTTTATTATTAGGCTTCATTTGTTGCTCAAATTCTTTTGCCACAATCTGATTTTCACTCTTATTTTTCTCCTGTTTTGCTTTATTAGCTCTATTAATATCATCTTTCAAAATGGAATCGGGAGTCATAGGAAGCAAAGTAATATTTTTATCCTTATGAACAAGAGTATACTGATTGTTTCTACCATGGTGTACAGAATTTTTATCAAATTTCCATGGTCTACCAAGTAATAAGGAACATGCTTGCATAGGTACCACATCACAATCAACATAATCAGCATATGTAGAGATACTAAAATGCACACGAACAGTACGTGATACCTTAACCTTGCCGCTGTTGTTGAACCATTGGATGTAGTAAGGATGTGGATGTGGTCTTGTGGTAAGAGATAGCTTCTCCACCATCTCCATGCTAGCCAAGTTGTTGCAACTCCCTCCATCTATGATCACGCGAATAGAACGTTCCTTCACAATTTCCTTTGTATGGAACAAATTATGCCTCTGATTTTGCTCAGCTTGTGTAACCTGCACACTCAAAACACGTTGAGAAACTAAACATTCGTACCTGTCAGCATCTTTGGGAGCCATGTATTGCGTCTCGTGATCAGAATCGTCTCCACCGTTTTCTTCTCGTGTAATAAGAGCCAAAGTCTTCTCATCATAGTCACTAGCGGATTCATATCCACCATCCTCAGTAGCAATCATCACACGCTGAGATTTGCATTCTCTCGCGAAATGTCCTCTTCCCTTATAACGACGACAAATAATATCACTGGTGTGCCCTGTTGATGCCATGGAAGAAGAAGAATTCTGTGCAGCCCAATAGGTGTGCTCTTGGCAGATAATGGTGGTTGTGCCTGCTTCCTTGTATCACGGCTGGAGGTAACAGTTGATGGAGGTGTCGGTGCAGTAGAATGTGTGGAAGTAGTAGAGGATGCACGCGGTGTCCATGATGAAGGTCGACCTGCAGAAAAGTTAGTCTGCGCCAATGCATGTTGATCCTGCACTTCACGTTCAGCTTTACAAGCAAGATGGAATAAACGAGTGATATTATTATAATCCTTATACTCTAGAATGGTTTGAATCTCTTTATTTAATCCACCCATAAAACGTGCAAGCATAGCTTCATTCTCCTCAACAATACCACATCTAATCGGGCCAGTTTGTAATTGCTGATAATATTCTTCTACATAATTTTTTCCTTGTCTTAAGCGCTGCAATTTTTGAAGTAATTCACGTTGATAATATGGTGGAACCCAACGAGTACGCATAGCAGTTTTCAAAGCAGCCCAAGTAGTTGAAATATTATCCGGATGTAATCTACAATATTCAGACCACCACACACAAGCAAAACTAGTGAAAGCACAAAGAGCACCAGCAACACGTCTCTCCTCGGGATATTTTAAACATGTAAAACGTTGTTCGGTTTCTAACTCCCAAGTAAGATATATATCAGGAACATATCTACCCTCAAATGGTGGAATATTCAATTTTAGTTTAGGGAGATGGTCATGATCGCATACCAGAGGGTATGGTGCAGCCCTACCATTGCGATTATATGCATGTGGACGACCTGGTTGTTGTGGTGCTGGTTGTTGCACGTAGTTATTATTTTGATCAACCTCTTCCTCGTAATCCCCCGCGTAATCGTCCTCCTCCTCAGCAATAGTAGGAGCCATAGAAGTATCAATAGTAGCACCAACAGGTTGGCCAGGCAGAAGAGGGACACGGCTCGCTTTGCGGAGGGCGATTTCGCGACGTGAAGGTGGTTGTTGTTGTTGTTGCAACGGTGCAGCAGGTGGAGGTAGACGTGCAAGCACTTCAGCGAATTAGGCATCCAACTTGGTGTCAATTGACTTCTCAATGCCATCCATCCTCGCTAGTGCGTTGTCAAAACTGGTCATGACATCTGCTACCTGTTGACCCATCATTTGCTGAAATTTATCATTCAACTCCTTGTTTGTCATGTTCTCCCAGTCAGTCTCGTCGACTTGTGATCCTGGCATGGTTAGCAGCAATAGAAACACACAAAAGTATGATCCTACAGACTACTAGAAAATGGTGGTGGTGGGGCGTCACAAATCCGTCAAGCAAAACTCAAATTCTTACCAGTTCTTACCAGCAGCAGGTGGTGATCGGTAACCGTGGTAGTCAAAACTCTCAAAGGTTGGATCGATTACCAGGGAGAGTCAAACGCATGACGTAGATGTATGTGGAGCTGGGAAGGCTTATAAGATGGTAGCAAAAAGGGTCAGCAATAATCAATTCAAAGATGCAAAGTTGAATAAACGCTCAACGACGATACTGTGCTGGTCCTAGGCTAGACCGTACTAGAGACGCGAGCCTAGAACACTAACAAAATCACGGCGCTGCACGTAATCAAGGGGAAAGCACACTCTGAATTTTTTTGCCTTTTTTTCGCTCTTCCGCTGCTATTTTTGTTTTTGCCGAAAATCACTATAATGGCGAGTGTCTCAAAACACTTCCCAAGTCAAACTAAGATGATAGGCACGAAATATTTTTTTTTTACGATTTTTTTTTTTCGGAATCAGGGCAGCGATGACAAAAAAGTGCGGTAAAAAAACAGTATGGTGGCAAGTGTCTCAAAAGACTCAGAAAAGCCCAAAAATAGGATAGGGAAAAAATATTTTCACTTGCCGAAATTTTGGCCTAAAAATTGCCCGGGGGTCTCCGGACTCTTTTTTTTCCGAGACCTACTCAGGCAAGGAAACACGAAACCGAAACTAGATGGATCTCGAAAGCCAATCTAGAACAAAAAGAACTCGGATTGGTGGTGGATATGTGGTGGTATAATATGGCAGTGGTGGTGGTATATGGCAGCGGTGGTGGTATATGGATACGGATTGGTGGGGGTATATGGATACGGATCGGTGGTGGTATATGGTAGTAGAGATGAAGATTTTGCGGCGGCGGCGTTACAACTTATGACCAGAACTCGAAACACTAAAAGCCTAGATGCTAAGACCAGCAACTTGACATGACGATGGAACCGCAAATTCAACTAAGCAAACACGGAAAATATTATGTAATAGAGGCAAAGGTGTCCCGTCTTTCGATGAGATGGTGGCTATCGTTTTGGAGGAAGTCGACTTTGACGATCCGACTACGAACGTGCGAGGACGTCGCGCCTTAGCAATCGCTAAACCAACTCCGAGAGGTTATTGACCACGCCGGAGCACAATCAACCTGACCACGAAGGTCTGTTTCTTGCAGGCAAACGAAGAACAAGCAAGAAATTGAGATTGCAATCTGGATATTGCGAATTTAAGAGGAAAGCTTTATTGATCAAGTGGGGTTCTGTGACGTCTTTGTCTGCTCGTTGAACACAAATGAAGTACGCGAAGTTGCAGCTATGGCGAACTTTATTCTAAACAAAACCCAAAGTCTAAACGACGCCATAAGGGTTGTATGTATGGGGGAAAGAGGGGGGAATTTCGTGGCCCTTGGTGGAGGGGTCCGAAACCAATCCTAACTCTTGTTTCCCCAAACATACGGACTCTAAAAACAGCCTATACTCAAGTATTTCGAAATTACATGGGTCTCGCCCAATAATAAGGTGACGCAGCACCTATAATAGCCTGTGGACGAAATTTATGAAGTGGCATCTTGTATATTTCGTCCAAGGCTTCACGCACTCATTATGGTGGCTTCAAAGTGCTGAAATCATCACTTGTAACTCCATTCTTGTTCCCCTTGCGCATGCCATCATCTCCATGCTTGCTCTTGCTCCAATGTTCATCCTTCTTGTCCAAGCTAGGCCCTTCATTTGTAAGCAAGACAAATGTATCCAATTTAGGCAACATCATATTCTCATGAACATTAGATTCATTACATAGAAACGAAAGTACCTCGTAATTTAATTGGCGTGGAGCTGTGGGTGTAACCTTGTTAGTGATGTCCTCATCATCCTCCCCTTCTTGAATTGAAGTCGTCCTCGACGGAAGCTCATCTTCCTCACCCAAGTAAGGCTTCAAATCTGCAATGTTAAATGTGGGACTAACCCCAAAATCTGCAGGCAACTCAAGTTTATATGCATTATCATTTATTTTCTCTAACACCTTGAAAGGACCATCAGCACGTGGCATTAGCTTTGACATGCGCAGATTAGGAAACCTATCCTTATGCAAATGTAACCAAACAAGATCCCCAGGTGCAAAGACAACACGTTTTCTACCCTTATCTCCAACGAGTTTATATTTAGCATTCATGCGCTCAATATTTCCTTAGTTAACTCATGCATTTTTAAGATCAATTCAGCACGTTGTTTAGCATCAAAATTAACCTTCTCCGAAGATGGAAGAGGCAACAAATCAATAGGTGCACGAGGTAGGAAACCATAGACAATTTCAAAAGGGCACATCTTAGTAGTAGAATGCAACGAACGATTATAAGCAAATTCAATATGAGGCAAGCATTCTTCCCACATTTTCTTATTATTCTTCAAAACAGCCCTAAGCATAGTAGACAAAGTTTTGTTGACTACTTCAGTTTGTCCATCAGTTTGGGGGTGACAAGTAGTACTAAAAAGCAGTTTATTCCCCAACTTAGCCCATAAACATCTCCAAAAGTGGCTAAGAAATTTAGTATCACGATCTGAAACAATAGTATTTGGCACACCATGCAAGCGAATAATTTCACGAAAGAACAAGTCAGCAACATTAGAAGCATCATCGCTTTTATGGCATGGTATAAAGTGTGCCATCTTCGAGAACCTATCCACGACAACAAATATGCTATCCCTCCCCTTCTTTGTTCGAGGTAAACCCAAAACAAAGTCCATAGATATATCTACCGAAGGAACACTAGGAACAGGCAAAGGCATATATAAACCATGAGGATTGAGTCGTGACTTAGCTTTTTGACATGTAGTGCAGCGAGCAAAAAAACGCTCAACATCCCGTCGCATCTTTGGCCAAAAGAAATGTGTAGCAAGTACGTCCTCCGTCTTCTTCACGCCAAAGTGTCCCATTAATCCTCCTCCATGCGCCTCATGCAACAACAAAAGACGAACAGAGCTAGCTGGAATGTATAGCTTGTTAGCACGAAACACAAATCCATCATTAACGACGAACTTGTTCCATGTTCTCCCTTCTTTACAATTCTGCAATACATCTTTAAATTCAGCATCATGCACATATTGATCTTTGATGGTCTCCAAACGAAATATTTTAAAGTCAAGTTGTGAAAGAATAGTATAACGACGAGCCAATGCATCAGCAATAACATTTTCTTTTCCCTTCTTATGTTTAACAACATAAGGGAAAGTCTCTATGAATTCAACCCATTTAGCATGTCTACGGTTCAGTTTTGCTTGACTTTTAATGTGCTTCAAAGATTCATAATTGGAATGTATAACAAATTCTTTGGGCCATAAATAATCTTGCCATGTTTCGAAAGTCTGAACAAGAGCATATAATTCCTTATCATAAGTAGAATAATTCAGACTAGGCCCACTCAATTTTTCAGAAAAGTATGCAACAGGTTTACCATCTTGTAATAACACACCTCCTAACCCAATTCCACTAGCATCACATTCAAGCTCAAAAGTCTTATGAAAATCAGGAAGTTGGAGTAAAGGAGCATGTGTCAACTTATCTTTCAATACCGTGAATGCTTCTTCCTGTGCAGTACCCCAAACAAAAGGCACATCCTTCTTTGTAAGCTCATTGAGAGGTGCAGCAATGGTGCTGAAATCTCTCACAAAACGCCGATAGAATCCAGCGAGGCCAAGGAAACTCCTCACGTGTATGACCGTTTTGGGCTGCGGCCAACTCTCAATAGCTTCAATCTTGGCTTTATCAATCTCAATTCCCTGTGGAGTAACAACATATCCAAGAAAAGAGACTCGGTCGGTGCAAAAGGTGCACTTTCCAAGGTTACCAAACGAACGTGCATCACATAGAGCAATAAAAACATCACGTAAATGTTCCAAATGTTCCTGCAAAGATCTGCTAAAAATCAATATATCATCAAAGTATACTACCACAAATCGTCCAATGAAAGCACGTAAAACTTCATTGATTAATCTCATGAAAGTACTAGGTGCATTAGTTAACCCAAAAGGCATGACTAACCACTCATATAATCCAAACTTAGTTTTAAATGCTGTTTTCCATTCATCTCCCAATTTCATACGAATTTGATGGTATCCACTACGCAAATCAACTTTGGAGAATATTGTAGAGCCACTCAATTCATCAAGCATATCATCTAGCCTAGGAATAGGATGACGATAACGAATAGTAATATTATTAATGCCTCTACAATCAACACACATACGCGATGTACCATCCTTTTTCGGCACTAGAATAATAGGAACAGCACAAGGACTAAGGGATTCACGTATATAACCTTTGTCGAGTAGCTCCTGTACTTGACGCATAATCTCCTTCGTCTCTTCTGGATTGGTACGATATGGTGCGCGGTTGGGTAGCGATGCACCGGGAATAAAGTCAATCTGATGCTCAATCCCTCGAATAGGTGGTAATCCCGGTGGCACGTCTTGTGGAAAAACGTCGGCGAACTCCTGCAAAATGTTAGTGACAGCAGGAGGCAAAGAGGAAGGCATGTCCTCGAATGAAAATAATGCCTCTTTGCACACAAAAGCATAGCAAACAGATTTGCTAAAATCTAGCTCATCAATATCAGATTTGGTGGCAAGTAAACATGCACTTTTCAATTTAATTTCAGAAGCAACAGTAGATGGTTTATTATTAGGGTTCATTTGTTGCTCAAATTCTTTTGCCACAATATGATTTTCACTCTTATTTTTCTCCTGTTTTGCTTTATTAGCTCTATTAATATCATCTTTCAAAATGGAATCAGGAGTCATAGAAAGCAAAGTAATATTTTTATCCTTATGAACAAGAGTATACTGATTGTTTCTACCATGGTGTACAGAATTTTTATCAAATTGCCATGGTCTACCAAGTAATAAGGAACATGCTTGCATAGGTACCACATCACAATCAACATAATCAACATATGTAGAGATACTAAAATGCACACGAACAGTACGTGTTACCTTAACCTTGCCGCTGTTGTTGAACCATTGGATGTAGTAAGGATGTGGATGTGGTCTTGTGGTGAGAGATAGCTTCTCCACCATCTCCATGCTAGCCAAGTTGTTGCAACTCCCTCTATCTATGATCACGCAAACAGAACGTTCCTTCACAACTCCCTTTGTATGGAACAAATTATGCCTCTGATTTTGCTTAGCTTGTGTAACCTGCACACTCAAAACACGTTGAGCAACTAAACATTCATACCTGTCAGCATCTTCAGGAGCCATGTATTGCGTCTCATGATCAGAATCGTCTCCCTCGTGTTCTTCACGTGTAATAAGAGCCAAAGTCTCCTCATCATAGTCACTAGCGGACTCATATCCACCATCCTCAGTAGCAATCATCACACGCTGAGATTTGCATTCTCTCGCAAAATGTCCTCTTCCCTTACAACGACGACAAATAATATCACTGGTGTGCCCTGTTGATGCCATGGAAGAAGAAGAACTCTGTGCAGGCCCAATAGGTGTGCTCATGGCAGATAATGGTGGTTGTGCCTGCTTCCTTGTATCACGGCTGGAGGTAACAGCTGATGGAGGTGTCGGTGTAGTAGAATGTGTGGAAGTAGAAGATGCACGCGGTGTCCAAGATGAAGGTCGACCTGCAAAAAAGTTAGTCCGCGCCAATGTCTGTCGATCCTGCACTTCACGTTCAGCTTTACAAGCAAGATGGAATAAACGAGTGATATTATTATAATCCTTATACTCTAGAATGGTCTGAATCTCTCTATTTAATCCACCCATAAAATGTGCAAGCAGAGCTTCATTCTCCTCAACAATACCACATCTAATCAGGCCAGTTTGTAATTGCTGATAATATTCTTCTACAAAAAATTTCCTTGTCTTAAGCGCTGCAATTTTTGAAGTAATTCATGTTGATAATATGGTTGAACCCAATGAGTACGCATAGCAGTTTTCAAAGCAGCCCAAGTAGCTGGAATAGGATATAATCTACAATGTTCAGACCACCAAACACATGCAAAACTAGTGAAAGCACAAACACCAGCAGGAAGACGTCTCTCCTCGAGATAGTGTAAACATGTAAAACATTGTTCAGTTTCTAAATCCCAAGTAAGATATATATCAGGAACATATCTACCCTCAAATGGTGGAATATTCAATTTCAGTTTAGGAAGATGGTCATGTACCTCAGGTGGTGGTGCAGCCCTACCGTTGCGATGATATGCATGAGGACGACCTAGTGGTGGTGGTGCTGGTGGTTGCACCTAGTTCTGATTTTTGTCAACCTCATCCTCGTAATGGTCCTCCACCTCTGCAGTAGCAGCAGGAGCGACAGAAACATCAACAGTGGCACCAGAAGTTTGACCAGGCTCAAGGGGAACGCGCTGTGCTCGTCCCACTTGATTTGGAAGGCGGTGTTGTTGTTGTTGTTGTTGTAGAGGTGCGACAGTTGCAGTGGCCGGTGGTGGTGGAAAACGCGAAATCAATTCAGCAAACTTGTTATCGATCTTTGTTTCAAACGTCTTCTCCATGACATCTATCTTCTCCATGGCCTCGTCAAATCTGTTTAGCACATCTTGCACCTGTACACTCATCATTTGCTGAAACTTATCATGAAGCTCCTTGTTCGTCAAGTTCTCCCAGTCAGTCTCGTCAGCTTGTGATCCTGGCATGGTTAGCAGCATTAGAAACACACAAGAATATGATCCTACAGACTACTAGAAAATGGTGGTGGTCGGGCGTCACAAATCCGTCAAGGAAATCTCAAATTCTTATCGGTTCTTACCCAACAGCAGGTGGTGATCGGCAACCGTGGTAGTCAAAATTCTCAAAGGTTGGATAAAGCGATTACCAGGGAGAGTCAAAAGGCACGACGTAGATGTATGTGGAGCTGGGAAGGCTTATAAGATGGTAGGAAAAAGGGTCAGCAATAACCAATTCAGAGATGCAAAGTTGAATAAACGCTCAACGACGGTACTATGCTGGTCCTAGGCTAGACCGTGCTAGAGACGCGAGCCTAGAACACTAACAAAATTACGGCGCATCACGTAAACAAGGGAGGAGCACACTCTGAATTTTTTTCTTTTTTTTTGCACTTTTTTTCCTCTCTTTTTTTCCTCCGCAACAATTTTTTTCCGAAAAAGTCTACCAATGGTCTAAAAATTGCCTAGCCAGAATTTTCCAGACTTAGTTTTCTTTTTTGAGTTTGGAACTATTTTTCTACTGCGGGTAGCACGGATGTTTGGGAGTCCTCCGTCACGACTCGGAGTATGGCGTGATCTGGAAATCCAAAACAGAGTAACAAAATACTGGACTCGGAATAGGACTGGTGGCGGAGATGAATCTGGTGGAACTCGGACTCGTGGCGGAGATGAATCTGGTGGAACTCGGACTGGTGGCGGATATATGTTGCAGGTGGACTCGGATTGGCGTGATGGTGGCGGATATGTGGTGACCAAAATGGACTCGGATTGGCGGTGAATATGTGGTGGTCGTATATGGCAGCGGTGATGAAGTTGGTGCGGTGGTGGTATATGGCAACGGCGATGTGGCAACCTATGAACAGAACTCGAAACTCTAAATGACTAGATGCTAAGACCAGCAACTTGACACGACGATGCAACCGCAAATTCAACAAAGCAAATACAGAAAAGATTATGCAAAGGCTCAGATTGGTTCGAATGGGATGAACTAACCCTAATTTTTTTTTGGCTTTTTCGTGGACTATAGGTATGAAGAACAGACTCGATCTAAACTATGAAAAACTATAAAATCTCACCGAGCAACCTGGAAATCTGATACCACTTGATAGAGGCAAAGGTGTCCCGTCTTTCGATGAGATGGTGGCTATCGTTTTGGAGGAAGTCGACTTTGACGATCCAACTACGAACGTGCGAGGACGTCGCACCTTAGCAGTCGCTAAACCAACTCCGAGAGGTTATTGACCACGCCGAAGCACGATCAACCTAACCACGAAGGTCTGTTTCCTACACGCAAACGAAGAACAAGCAAGAAATTGAGATTGCAATCTGGATATTGCAAATTTAAGAGGAAATCTTTATTGATCAAGTGGGGTTCTGTGACGTCTTTGTCTGGTCGTTGAACACAAACGAAGTATGCGAAGTTGCTGCTATGACGTACTTTAATCTAAACAAAACCCAAAGTCTAAACGACGCCTTAAGGGCTGTATATATGGGAGAAAGAGGGGGGAATTTCGTGGCCCTTGGTGGAGGGGTCCGAAACCAACCCTAACTCTTGTTTCCCCACACATACGGACTCTAAAAACAGCCTATACTCAAGTATTTCGAAATTACATGGGCCTGGCCGAATAATAAGGTGACGCAGCACCTATAATAGCCTCTGGACGAAATTTATGAAGTGGCATCTTGTATATTTTGTCCAAGGATTCACGCACTCATTATGGTGGCTTCAAAGTCCTGAAATCATCACTTGTAACTCCATTCTTGTTCCCCTTGCGCATGCCATCATCTCCATGCTTGATCTTGCTCCAATGTTCATCCTTCTTGTCCAAGCTAGGCCCTTCATTTGTAAGCAAGACAAATGTATCTAATTTAGGCAGCATCATATTCTCATGAACATTAGATTCATTACCAAGAAACGAAAGTACCTGGTAATTTAATTGGCGTGCGCGAGCTCTAGGAATTGGTCCTGTATATGTGTCAGTTGGAACTGTGGGTGTAACCTTGTTAGTGATGTCCTCATCATTATGCAATGGCTCAGACTGGTTCGGATATGATGAACTAACCCTAATTTTTTTTGGCTTTTTCGTGGACTGTAGGTATGAAGAACAGACTCGATCTAATCTACGAAAAACTATAAAATCTCGCCGAGCAACCTGGAAATCTAATACCACTTGATAGAGGCAAAGGTGTCCCGTCTTTCGATGAGATGGTGGCAATCGTTTTGGAGGAAGTCGACTTTGACGATCCGACTACGAACGTGCGTGGACGTCCCGCCTTACCAATCGCTAAACCAACTCCGAGAGGTTATTGACCACGCTGGAGCACGATCAACCTGACCAGGAAGGTCTGTTTCCTGCAGGCAAACGAAGAACAAGCAAGAAACTGAGATTGCAATCTGGATATTGCGAATTCAAGAGGAAAGCTTTATTGATCAAGTGGGGTTCTATGATGTCTTTGTTTGGTCGTTGAACACAAACGAAGTACGCGAAGTTGTAGCTATGGCGAAATTTAATCTAAACAAAACCCAAAGTCTAAACGACGCCCTAAGGGCTGTATATATGGGGGAAAGAGGGGAGATTTTCGTGGCCCTTGGTGGAGGGGTCCGAAACCAACCCTAACTCTTGTTTCCCCACACATACGGACTCTAAAAACAGCCTATACTCAAGTATTTCGAAATTACATGGGCCTGGCCGAATAATAAGGTGACGCAGCACCTATAATAGCCTCTGGACGAAATTTATGAACTGACATCTTGTATATTTCGTCCAAGGCTTCCTGCACTCATTATGGTGGCTTCAAAGTCCTGAAATCATCACTAGTAACTCCATTCTTGTTCCCCTTGCGCATGCCATCATCTCCATGCTTGATCTTGCTCCAATGTTCATCCTTCTTGTCCAAGCTAGGCCCTTCATTTGTAAGCAAGACAAATGTATCCAATTTAGGCAGCATCATATTCTCATGAACACTATATTCATTACCAAGAAACGAAAGTACCTGGTAATTTAATTGGCATGCGCGAGCTCTAGTAATTGGTCCTGTATATGTGTCAGTTGGAGCTGTGGGTGTAACCTTGTTAGTGATGTCCTCATCATTATGCAATGTCTCAGACTGGTTCGGATATGATGAACTAACCCTAATTTTTTTTGGCTTTTTCGTGGACTGTAGGTATGAAGAACAAACTCGATCTAATCTACGAAAAACTGTAAAATCTCACCGAGCAACCTAGAAATCTGATACCACTTGATAGAGGCAAAGGTGTCCCGTCTTTCGATGAGATGGTGGCTATCATTTTGGAGGAAGTCGACTTTGACGATCCGACTACGAACGTGCGTGGACGTCGCGTCTTAGCAATCGCTAAACCAACTCCGAGAGGTTATTGACCACGCCGGAGCACGATCAACCTGACCACGAAGGTCTGTTTCCTGCAGGCAAACGAAGAGCAAGCAAGAAACTGAGATTGCAATCTGGATATTGCGAATTCAAGGGGAAAGCTTTATTGATCAAGTGGGGTTCTGTGACGTCTTTCTCTGGTCGTTGAACACAAACGAAGTACGCGAAGTTGCAGCTATGGCGAACTTTAATCTAAACAAAACCCAAAGTCTAAACGACGCCCTAAGGGCTGTATATATGGGGGGAAGAGGGGGGAATTTCGTGGCCCTTGGTGGAGGGGTCCGAAACCAACCCTAACTCTTGTTTCCCCACACATACGGACTCTAAAAACAGCCTATACTCAAGTATTTCGAAATTACATGGGCCTGGCCCAATAATAAGGTGACACATCACCTATAATAGCCTCTGGACGAAATTTATGAAGTGGCATCTTGTATATTTCGTCCAAGGCTTCACGCACTCATTATGGTGGCTTCAAAGTTGATAGAGGCGAGTGGCCCGATCTTTCGATGGGATGGTAACTATCGATTTGGTGGAGACGACTTTGACGATCCGACTACAAACATGCACGATGTTGCGCCTTAGCAATCGCTAAACCAATCTCCAGGGGTAACTGACGATGCCAGAAGCACGATCAGCCTACCCACGAAGGTCTATTCCAGCATGCAATCGAAGAACAAGCAAAAATATGATAAAGCAATCTGAATATTGCAAATATAAATGAAGTATTGATAAAGGTGGGGATCTGTGAGCTGTCTTGGTCTGGTCGTTGGACACAAATGAAATACACGAAGTTACAATGGCTAACTTTTGACTAAACAAATCCCAAAGAAAAAGCTACTAGATGGATCTACTTATATAGGAGCAAGGGGTAGCGGCCAAGGAGGTGGAAGGACGTCCCAAGGCAGCCTAAAACTAACCCTAGGTCGTACAAGGTTCATGGGCCCAAGTGGAGGTGATGCAACACCTTTGGACTTGTAGTTTGACTCAAATTCTGCTGCGGCGTCAGATTGGTTCGTCGATATCTCAATGCTCCGGACGAATTTTAAGGTGAATCCAATTGGGTTGGAAAGTGTACAAAATCTAGTTTCCAACAAAAAACGAATCACCCAATTCGGAGTCCGTATGAAGGAGTTCTTGCCGTTTTGAGTCAGGTACTATGCAGCCCGAATCTGGATGCAGAACGTGAGAGACTTGGACTCTATCTTCTCGTGGCCCAAACGTGATGTGAGAGAACTTTTTGAACAACACCTAAACTTCTCTCTTTCCCTTATCTTCATGTGTGGATTGTACAAATGTCCCATACACCTGGAATTAGACATGGCACAAAAGTCTGTGAAGTATTTTTGTCCTGGATTTGGGTAAGAAATAGACAAGGTGTACATGTTGTATATGTATCTGTCATCCATTTTTACTTCCCTTAATTTCCGCACATATGACACATGTATAGATGAGTAACTTTCGTAGTTCATAAAATATAAAGCCAAAATATTATCAGAAGAAGTAGAATGCATGAAAATATTGCAACTCAGTTTGCACAAATAAGTGAAGCTCTTATTCATATCAAAAGATTGACAATGTTCATCATTAAACCATCCCAACATTGGTGAATAAACCTTAATTGCATGAAATTCACAGGCTACAACATGCTTAAATAAGCAAACATGCAATAAGTCATTTGACATAGAATCATCACCAAGATTAGAGGTCATATCAAAATGATTAAACATTGGCACAATTATTTTCAAATGTATTTTATCCAAATCTGATTTATTCTCCGATTCACATGATTGTTTTGCATCAACAGTTAATTCAATGGGTGCACTCAAAATTGTTGGTATTTCAATTGTTTGATGACATGACGCATTCATGACAGTAACATGATTATCTAAACTAGGTGGTGTGCTCAAATCAACAGGTAATTCAATACATGAAGTATTCAAGTTAACTAGATATGCATCATCCTCATGTGAAGCTATATCATCATTGTTTTTACTCTTACCTTGTCGCAAAGACGTAGCTGATGTAGGTACAGACGATGATAATGTACTATACACTTTAAATGATGGCACACTCACAATTGGAGGTGTGGCTGCTCTAATAGGTGCAATGGTGGAGGAACCAACCGGTGGTGGTGAGCATGAACTGGAATAGTAGTTGTTGTAGTCACACAATGCATCCTCCTGTATTTGTCTCTCAGAGGTACAAGCACGAACATACATACCAGTAATGCAACGAGGAATATACTGAAATCTTGCGCGAATATTATGGTTCAAACCACCAAAAAGTCTATTCATTGTATCATCCTCAGATTCTTCCATGTCACAATGATGCATACAAGATTTGAACTCTTGGTAGTAAGCATGAACAGTGTTACTGCCTTGTTTTAATTGTTCCAATTTGCGAAGCAATTCACGGCGATAGTAAGGAGGAAAAAAATGTTTTCTCATTAAAGCCTTCAAATGACGGTAAAGAAATAACCTGACCATGTGCTTGTGTGTGTTGTCCCACGTCTCATGATGGTAAAGATGTATCCGTCGTCCAAGAACTTCTATCTCCGGTACCTGTCATGATTAGTAGAAACAAGAAACAAAATTTGAGAATAATGTTCCTATGAACTACTAGGATGTGGTGGTAAAGCGCTCACAGTAAAGCAAATATCAATATCTTACAAGTTCTTTGTTGTAGGGTGGAACCCTAGGTGGAGATCTTTCACGAATTGGAGGGGAATCCCTCAAGAACAAGAGGAACACAAGGGGGAAACTCTCAAGAACAAGCCCAAATCACACATCCACTAGACTCACAAACACATGAGATCCACAAGGTACAAGAACAATCAAAGGGAAATAAGATACATGGTAGAGTTCATCCCAATCCTATGAGGAGAGAGGTCTTGATAATCCACAAGGATTCTTCCCCCTTGGGAGGTCTTGCATCCACTAGGGATCTTCTCCAAGGTGGAGGTCTTGGCCTCCAATGGAGTAGTCTCACTCTCTCAAGAGGAGAAGGTAGGAGCAAAGCTCACATGCAAATGAGCTATCATATTTGCTAACCCTAGAAAGGAGGTGGAGGTGGTCTATTTATAGTCTAAGCCACGAAGGGGTAAGTGGCGAGGGATACAAGGCCAAAGGCCGACGGTTGCGCACAGGCAGGGCGGTAGTACCGGAACCTCGGGCGGTAGTACCGCTTGGGAGCGGTAGTACCGCTTGTAAGCGGTAGTACCGCCCGTTCCGGACTGGACATGCCATTGTTCTTCCGTCTTTGCTTCCACGCTTCCCTCGCGGATGGTGTAGGCGTTCCTTGGCGCTTGCGCTCCTTCTCGTCGTCCGTGAAGCTCCGACAATACCTATGCATGCACACGAGTGGAGTGTCAAGTAGTATACCATCCTCGAATGGGTCAAGTGAACACGTGTAAAGGAGAAGATTCACGTTTATGTATGAGGAGTAGATGGCGCAGGTGTCGCTTGCCAAATGGGCTCTTGACATGGTGATGTCCGTAGGATGCTCCGCATCATCCCCTCCCCCTTGGGAAAGATTCGACCTCGATCGTGAACCAAATCACCATGGGAAAGAGATGGCGTCGCCGTGTAGAAGTGGATGATCACCAAGTACTCATCATCTTGAAGCTCAAAGTTGTCACTCTCCAATGTCGCGTCGTCTAGTGATTCCTTCAAAAGGAGCAAGAAGAACAAGCACGTGGAAAAACAAATGTGGATAGCATTAGTGCAAAACCAAGCATTCAAGAGGTGATTCACCCAACAAGTGTTGTCATCAAGCATAGCATAGGGTGTGACAAAGGGTGGTGACATGGCATGTAAGCATATGAATTGAGCACAATCAAGGTCATCATGGAAACAAGCATGTAATTGTGAGGTAGAGATGCACATATGTGTGACAAGGGAGTAAGCATCTACCTCAAAGTCGTAGCAAGCATGCATAAAGCGCTCAATGAAAGGTATATGGTAGGCATAGGAATCATTCACAACACCAAATAAAATGAAGTGTTTAAACACAAGGGTCAAGTGCAAGACAATCCGAGCATAATGTGCATAGGGTGTAGTGAAAATCGAGTGGCACTCAACACAATAGAAGTAGCAATTGTTCAACATGTGCGAGGCAATCAAGTCAATCATGTGAAAAGCAATGGGACATGGAATATGTGAAGAGATGATATTGTTGCAACCAAGCATATGATAGGGACAAGTAATCCACAAGTCGGATGCAACACACAAGGCATATATATCATGAAGCATGGCAATGTGGCAATGGCAAGTCGAAGAAAGATCTCTAGCATGTGTGGAAAGAGTCATGGTGCATGCAACACAACTAGCATGATCCACAATGTTCATGCACATGGATTGTGGTTTCTCGAAAGAGAAGGATATCACCTCGAAAGTGTGTCCTTGTGCATCCTTCACAATGCCGAAGCACAAGCAAGTGCGATGTAGAAGCGTCGTGGTAGAAAGTGGTGCGCTCTCAAGAGCTCGAATGGTCAACTCACATGAAGTGGAAGTCGACACGAAGTCCAAGTATCCTACACATGCACACAACAAAACAAAGAATGTATGCGCATGGTAGATAAACACATCATCCATCATGATGGTTCTCTTCTCTTGCACATAACCATTAGGAGCAAAAGTGCATGCATAATATGATGCAACAATGGTTATATTCATGGCACTAGGCATATGGTGCAAAGAGGCAAGACAAGCATGCTTCACAAGAATTATGTCAAAATCTCCAAATAAATGCGAGAATGCTATGGGGGCAATCTCATTGGCAAGACTAAAATCATGGTTGCGCTCAATGCATGGACAATCATATAGCATGAGAGAGGCAACATGTGGAGACATATGACAACAAGCAATATCAATCATGTGCAAAGCATGGCAATGGTTGACATCAACCGCATGAAAGGAGCATGTATGAATCATGGGTGATGCACTACATGAAGCAAGCATGGTGATCAAGTTGTGCAAACTAGTGGAGCAAAGATGCAACACACTAGGAGAAGGCATGGCAATCATGTCATGTGAGCAAATAGTGGGTATAGGTAATACACATGACATATCTCAAGCACGAACACAAAGCAAGATCAAAGCATCATAATAGGCATGGGGTACAAAGGCATCATGGCAAGAACAAGCAATATCTCCACCAAGCTTGCAAATACACATACAAGTATGTGAATCAATCATCATGTGTAATGCAAAGCATGGGTCACAAATGCATGGAAAAGGCATAGGAATGATAATATCATGCAAAGTGAACATGGCAAGATGGGTGTAAGAGATATAATGGACAATAACCCATAACCATGTGAGTGCCATGAAGAAGGAATGCGCGAAGTCCTTGCGCGAAGGGAGCGGTTGGAAGGATAACACATGGAGTCCCAAGTCGTCGTTGCTCTCTAGAGCTCGTTTCGTCAACTCGTGCTCTTGCGAGGTTGACGAGTAAGAATGGGTACCTACACAAAAGAGACTCAAGCCAAAGAAAGTGTGTGCGTGGTAAATGTACACATCATCCATCATGATGTGTATGTGTAAGTGTTGGTTAGCACAAAATAGCCAATGCTCAAAGAAATGAGATGCGTGATATAGAAACATGTCATCCATCATGAATGAATAGTTGTTATGTATAACACGATGGGGATGCAAATTGAGCATACAATTATATGGCACATGAATAGCATTTTCATTCATGGGGAACATATTGTGCAAATGATTATGAGAATTATGCAATGGGTGGGATGGCTCAAAATCTCCTAAAATGTATGAGGAAACTATGGGGGTCTCCTCATGAGCAATATTTGAAACATCATATGGAGAAAATTGACAACATCCAAAACAATGCATATTTGGAACAATGTGTTCATGGCATGGCATAAGAGATGAATTGCGCAAATCATGTAAAGGGAGCATGGAAATATCATCGCATGAAAAACAAAAGCCAATGACCGTGGGCTTGTCATCTATGCCATAAGTGCAAATTGGGTTTATCTTAATGACATATGCATAGTTACTACGATGAGATTGCAAATATGACATACGAGTGATCTCATGCATAGAATATGACAAGTTTAGAGGGTTCTCGAATATGATGTGACCAAAAGAATTTTCACATGATATCCTATGGAGCATAGCATCACAACTAGGCAACACAACACGATCATCATCATATTCATCATAGATAGGTGGCATGTCTAAGCATGGATAAGACCTAGTATGTGGTGAATCCATAAGGTGATCATCATCATGGGAGCAATCAATGTCAAGGGAGTCCACTAGTGGGACAAGAGAAGGACCATCACCTATGTTACCTTGTTCATTCCACTCAAGTGTAGGTGAGGTGGCAAAGACCAAATGGTGGTCATCATCATCATCTTGATGGAACCATGTGGGGGCGCATCATATTCCACCATGGCCATCGTCTTGTCCATAGGAAGGATGAAGTGGTCGCGAATCGGCGCGTCATCATAAATGGGACCTAGCACCAAATGAGAAGACACAATAGAGGTGGAGGTTAAGTTGTTAGAAATCGAAATGGCCTCACATGCCCTATCAACTTCCTCACTCTCCTTATGTGGTGGTGGCTCACTCACTCCCTCAACGTAGGTGCACTCAATGTCACATATGGTGGAGTCACTCAAATCACTCAAGTGGTGGTGATGGTAACTCTCCTCACATGGGAATTGTGGCAACTCATCATATATGGGGCTAGTGGTGAAGTCACTCTCACTCTCGATATGGTGGCAAAAGTCACTCAAGTCATCATATGTCGCCGTGGTCGAAGGGAAAATCCCATGCTCAACCATCTCGTCACCGTCGCCATGGAAGAAGGCCGAAGATGGCACATCATCACTCTCGCCTCCAAAGATGGAAGCATCATCCTCGCTTGCCACCTTGTCGCTTGCCTCCAAAGCTTGATCCTCGAATGACTCCATAGTCTTAGTCGTCCCCGCACCGTCTTGAAAAAGAGTCGAAGTAGACTCGGCATCATCAATGCCACAAAGATGTATGGCAGTGGAGTCGAAGTTGGGAGCGTCATCTTGGAGCTCGTTGGGCTTGGACATCGCGGTGGTACTAGCCTCATGCTCGCCATCTTGGAGTTTGGTCTTCGAGAAGTGTGCTTGCGATGGAGAAGTCTTGGCCTTCATGAGTTCTTGTTCCGCCTTGAGAGCACCAATGTAGTTGTCGTCGAGGGACTTGTAGTTCTCGAGGAAGAAAGTCTTGGAGATGTCGTTGTCCAATCCCATCATGAAGTAAAACTTCATCCAAATAGGGTCGTCCATGCTGGAATGTCGCAAGGCCTTCTTCATCTCCTTGAAGTACGCGTCGATGGACTTGGATCCTTGTATGGTGTTCTCCAATTGGCGAAGAAGATGTTCCGTGTAAGTAGGAGGCACGAACTCTCGCCGCATAGCTCTCTTCGTCTTGGGCCAATTCACGTTGATGCTCGTCGAAGTTGTGTGAAGCCACCATGTTGACGCGTTGTCGTGGAAGTTTCTTGTGGCACACTTCACTTGATCTTCGTAGGGAACTTGATGTAGCTTGAGGTAGTCATCCATCTTGCGCTCCCACTCAAGATACTCCTCGGGGTCTTGAGTCCCATAGAAAGGAATCTCGTGGTCATTGACGTGGTCGTAGTAGCTCGTGGAAGTCGTGGACTTGATCTTAGGAAGCTTCTCTTGAGGTGCGGGTAGGCGAAGATGCCGCAAGTCCGAAGGCAAAGATGTGACGCCCGAGACCGACGTCCCAGGAGATTCCAGAAGATTCCAGATGTTCCGGGTTCGCCGTGTGTTTTATTTGCTTGCTCTGTTTTTATTTTTGCATTGCATCATGTCATCATGCCATCATGTCATTTTTTATTTTGCATCTCAACCTAAATAAACCGTGTGGACCTTCGGTCCATTTAAATCGAGGGAAGGATGTCTTCTCTTTATAACTTATCCTCCTAATATTTATGGAGCTATATTAATAAATATTCCATTGCTTCGGAATAACCCAACACACTTGCATGTATTTCCCCATGCCTTTTCTTCTCAATTCCTTGCTTTAAACCCTCCCTATATTCTTTTCCCGTTTTTCGAGGTTCCTCCAAAAGTCCTCAGACAATTTTATTTATAATTCTCACATTTTTGTGAGTCCAGGGAATTTTACCCTATGCCCTAACTCTATTTCTAGCACCTCCCTTCTTTTCTTTCTTCTTGTTGTTTTTTTCTGTTTTAATTTAGAAAAACAGCAAAAGAAGAGAGCCCAGCCGCAGTGGGCCTTCTCCTCCTCCCTGGCCCATCTCCTCCCTAGGCCATCCATCCCTCTATTCGGCCCAGCAGCCAGGCCTCCAGGCCCAGCCAGCGCGCCCCTCCTCCCTTCTAGGCCCGCCAGGCCGGCCCACCTATCACTAACCCTAGCTAGCGCCCCAGGCTTCCTCGCTCCCCCTCTCATCCCGCACCCCGCCGCCAGCCATCGATCCCCTCTGGCCTCACACCTCTCGCTCGCTCGCAGCGACCCCTCTCCCTCTTGCCCCGATTCTCTCCTCCCTTCGATCTCCTGCGCCGTCCCTTGCCCCGCTCGGCAGGTCCGGTTCCTCCCCATCGCGCCTTCCTCCCCGCGCCAGAGGAGCTCCCCAGCGCCCGTTGCCTCCATCTCCAAGGCACGAACGCCTTGAGCGCCCCGTCCGCGCCATGGCGCCTCGCACCCTCCGTCTCCGTCGCACAGCCACGGCCTCCCTCCTCCAGGCGTCTCCCTCCCGTGCGCCTCGCTCCTTCTTCGCCTGGCCCGAGCCAGCCGGCCAGGAGCCCAGGCCTGACGCGGCTCCCTTCTCCAGCCCGAGCGCCGAGCCAGCGTGCTCCTCACGCATCCCCAGCGCCGGGCGGCTCTGCTCCGTCCCCAGCTCGCCATGGCCGCCCCGCCGGCCGACAGCTCCAGCGCGCCGTGGCCTCCCTCCAATCTCCAGCGCCATGGCTGCCCCGCGAGCCGGCCACTTCGCCTCGTGCAGCCGCCAACAGCCACCTCGTCATCCTCGCCGCCTAGCCCTGCTGCTGCCCTTGCCTCCTTGCTGCCTTTTTTTGGTTGTCTTGTTGATGCTGTTTGTCTTTTCGCTAAGTGCCAGGTTGACATGTACAACTACGAGACCGACAAACCGGCAAGTTCGACAAGTACCCCTCCGGTGACTAGTACATCTACGAATGGGAACGCCTACACGACGACACAAGACGACGCGACAAGTACCTCTTCGGAGACATGAACAACTACGAACGAAAACGCCTCCGTGAACAAGTACCGCGACGGCTGGATCTGCCAAGTCCTCTTCAAGTACCACTTCATCCGGTGTTGTTTCGACAAGTACCACGACGCCGCAAGTACCACGACACGTAACGTGAACGTCTACCGTCGCCGAAGACCCCGTGTACAACTACTTCCACTACCGTCGCCCCGTGTACGACACGATGATGTGAATGCCTACTTCGCTCTATGGACGTGTACCCCGACCCGTGTACCACTACTTCCACTACGTCCCTCGACGACTCGAACCGCCCCGAAACGATTGTTTCGAAGGTATAACCCCGAGACGATGACCCGTGTGATGCTTGTGTTGTATGGAATGTTTTCCCTTGTGTGCACCGTGCCCGTTTCATCTTTTGTCGTGTCCCTCGGTTGCCTCGTCGCCAACTCGTGGGAACCCGGAAGCCGGGAGCACCCCATCACCTTGTTCGACTCGATCACGCCATCTTTCTTTTGCACCGGACTCTCAACGAGTTACCGGAACCGAGATGTTGCCGATGCATCATTTTCGGATCGTTGCCGTGGCACCCTTTCTTTCCACCACGGTGACATATTCTCCTTATCATCTTCATGTCAACTTTTAATAAACTTGCATAAACTTGATCATGTCATCCGCATCATGTTAACAACATTTTAATGTGTGTTTGTTGTTGCTTTCATAATTGCTAAACATGCTCATGGGGATTTTCCGGATTGTTGTTGTTATTTCCGGCCTCATTTAAATTGCCTAAATAGTGTAGTTTTATTATTGCTTCACCTCTTGCTATGTTAATCAACATTTAACCTTGTCTTGTAAATAAACGAGAGTCAATTAAATAATTATATTGTGGTGTTTCGTCAATATGCAACTCGTTGCATATTGAGCTCCACTTAACTTGTAGTACTTGTTTGTGCACTTTGCCATGCCATGCATATTTAAACCGGACATGCATCATACTTGGATGTGCATCGTATGCCATGTTTATGCTTGTGTGTTTACCGTGTTGTTTGCTTCCTTCCGGTTGCTTCTCTTGTTAGCTTCGGTTTCGTTCCGGAGTTGTGAGGATTCGCTCGTCTCTGTTGCTCCGTCTACTTCATGGATCCGTTCTTCTCCCTCGTGGATTCCAGGCAAGATGATCATACCCTTGGATACCTTTACTACCATTGCCATGCTTAGTTGTCTCGATGCTATCGTTACATGTCGCGCTACCCATCTTTTATGTCAGCCTCTCCTTGTTGCCATGAAACCTCTAACCTTTGACACCTTCCTAGCAAAACCACTGTTTGGCTATGTTACCCGCTTGCTCAGCCCCTCTTATAGCGTTGTTAGCTGCAGGTGAAGATGAAGATCGTTCCAGGAGGGAACTTGTTGTTGTTTATCACAATATCTATAATTATTATTAACACACCTATATACTGGGCATGGGTGGAAGGCTTGGCCTTTTGCTCGGTGTTTTGTTCCACTCATGCCACCTTAGGCGCCGATAAACCGGCATTATGTTCCTTGATTTTGCGTTCCTTACACGATGGGTGGATGGGGACCCCTTGACAGTTCGACTTTGAATAAAACTCCTCCAGCAAGGCCCAACATTGGTTTTAATTTGCTCATAATAACAACTTAATTAATTAATTAAATTGCATAGGGAGTTAGCGCTACCCAAGGATTCTTTCTACATAGCAGGGGGGCCAGTGCTGATGGTGTTGGTCCCAAATGGGGGTCCTGCAAGGCCGCCTTGGGGAAACCCGAGGTATCTGGTATAACCTGTAGCATCGCCCATCCGGTCGTGTCCTGAGACGAGATACGCGCGGCAACTATCAGGGTGTCGACACACCGGGAGGTCTTGCTGAACTTGTTTTACCATTGTCGAAATGTCTTGTGTTACCGGGATGCCGAGCCTGATCGGTTTTCCCTAAGATAAGGGGTGATGATATTATATTTATCACTTCAGCTAATCGTGAGAGCTTGTGATGGGCTAAGTTGGAACACCCCTGCAGGGTTATGATCTTTCGAAAGCCGTGCCCGCGGTTATGTGGCAGATTGGAATTTGTTAATGTCCGGTTGTAGAAAACTTGACAGAGGATCCAAAGTAAAACACACAACTGTGTGAGTAACCGTGACTGTCTCTTTTCACTTTGAGAAGAGAAAACGGTGGGGTTATGTTTGACTCGTATGTAGTTCAGGATCTTTAGCGATCACTACTTTTGCGACTGTTTGCGTAGATGCTCATCTTATTCTGGTACTCGTAAGCTAGCCACCATATTATGCTTAGCCACTGCTGCAACCTCACCACTTTACCTCTTCCTACCCAAAGCTTCGCTAGTCTTGATACCCATGGTTATGGGATTGCTGAGTCCTCGTGGCTCACAGTTACTACAACACCAGATGCAGGTTCAGCCGAGTTTGACGCAAGAGCTGGTTCAAGTTCTTCACTTGGAGCTCGATGAAGAGTTTGGCCGTATGCTTGTTACGTTTCGACGATCAGTAGTGGTTTCTACTAGGATTCGATCTAGGCCTGTGGATTTATGTTGTTTTGGTATCTTTCTTTTGGATCTTCACCCGTAGTCGGGTTGTGATGTTGAATGATGTTTGCTTATGTAATGTATTGTGTGAAGTGGCGAGTGTAAGCAAACTATCTCCTTTTGCATTTTAATCCCTCTTTTACATGAGTCGTGCAAAGATACCAAACTTGAGATCATTCTTGGATGGGCTTATACCTTTAAGTCGTGCCTCGACACGTAGGAGGTATAGTCCCATCCTGGGCATTACAAGTTGGTATCAGAGCCTTCTCCGACCTAGAAGCCCCCACTGATTGATCGAATCATTGACGGTTGAGTCTAGGCACACACTGAAAATGTTTTGAGTCCTATATATATCGGAGAGTAGGATTTCTTTTGCTCCTCATCTCATTTCACTCTGGTGAGGACTCCTGACGATTACTCTTGCCTCTTCTACTTTCAAAAATTGCACCAATTTTTTTTAGGATCTCGCGAGTATTGTTTGGATTGTTTCGATGTCTTTGTGACGAGAACATTGTTCTTGATGCCTCCTGTCATTAGGGGTTGTGGCAGTGTCCCGGGGAGTTGAGCTCCGAGGTGTTGTCGTCACAAATCCATCGCATCAGTTCTAGAATACTTAAGACGGCTGACATCGAAAACTCTCCTATGCGGTTAGTGGCAAGATAACCCCGACATCACCCAGTACTGGGGAGGTAGTTCGGGAGTATTGCCATAGCTTGTATAGTGGATGCGTTTCGCAGGTCCGAGGTAAACGGTTTCCAAGAACAACTGGTTATGTGTTGAAGGATGGATACAGCTGGATGTAGGATTAGAGTTGAGTGCGCGGTGCTTCCCCTGTATCCCTAACACCTGATTGCATAACTGGGAACTTTCGGAAATTAATAGGTGGGTTCATCCAGTAGTTCTAGGCATTCTTCCAACGAATGCTTGATATGAAGTTCGGGGTTCTACATTGAGTGAAGTGGTTTTATGGGCTTGTTCCGATCGGGAGTTGCATCTTAAAGGGTCCTTGGCTATGCTGATCCGGGGATTGCAAAACCCTTTTGTAACACGTTCCATAAGCTTTCAGCACGAATATGTCGGACGAAGCTCCTATCCTGTATTTGTTCTATCTGTTCCTTGTTCCTTTTTATTTTTATTTTGTTCTCCAAGTGGCTTCTCGACAAGTTGATGTACCTGCGGAATTCATTCGTTCAATTCTCTGTTCGGATGATATTGTGAAGATCATGTTGCATATCTATCCTTTGTTTTGTTTGATTCTGGTATTCGAGTTGCTTCGATGTCAAATGTTCATTCCATAACTTTCCTAATCGGTATTCTCATATTTCTATGGGAGTGCTAATTCTTCTCGATCATCAAGATGGTCATGTTAAATTCTTTTCAACCGGTGTCCATTTTGTTCATCCCAAGTTGTCTTTGTTTCCCCACCCTCCCACCCTTCTTCTTCTTGGAGCCAGAAATTCTCAAATGGAGTATCCATTTTATTCATGTGATGTTTCTTCATTCATTTTCCTTCAATGTTCTTATCCGGTGATTTATCGTGAAGATGCTCAAGAGCTTCAAGTTCATCATTCTTTTGTTCTCAAATTCTGCCGGTGGATGTAATTCAAGATTTCGGTGTTGATCTTATCCTTTTCCTCTTTTCATAATGCTTTCTTATTCCGGTGCTCCAATTAATCATTCTCCTCTTGCTATTCATATCCGGAGTGCTGAAGATTCGTGTTTCTGTTATTAATCCATTCAAGCCTTTTGAGGATTGTTATCTTATTCAAGCCATTTAATTCAACCGGTGCAATATCTCTTAAGCAATCTTTTTCAACGGTGATTTCTTTTGAGTGGGCCCTAACCCACAGGTCTTTTCCCAGGATCTTACCTGACTCTTCTTTTTCCAGAGTATTTTGATATTCTTTTCAAGTGTGACGTAAGAATGATTACATCAGTCACATGCCTTCTCCAAGATCGCGTTCAATTCTTTTTCATCATTGGTTCAACCTTTTAATTCTTCATTCCGGAGTGCTCAACAATTTTTATGGCATTTCTCGTCTTCATTCACAGCATTTGGAGACCGGAGAAGAGTTTCTCTTAAATCTTGACCCGTTCTCTTGTTGAGTTGTGGTTCTAGCTTCATGCCATCCTCATTATTGTTCCGATTGTGAGGAATTCTATTATACCATCCGAAGCATTTCATGAATTCTTTTCTTTGTGATCCTCAGAAGGCCATCATTTCAGAATATTTCTTCGTTCTCAGTTTTCAACTTCGTCCTCCAAATATTCTTCATTGATGCCTCTCCGTTCGTCTCCATATTTTTACGCTGGTTCATTCAAGATTACTCTTCCTTGTTATCGTATCAATTCATCTGTTCTTTTCATAATCCTACCGGTGAGTCGTTCAAGACTTTTCTCAAGCTTGTGCTAGATCTCTCTTTAATTCTTTGCAACGAGAATAAGTAGTATGCCAAATCCTTTGCTTGTCATCAATTTAAATTGGTGAAGGAGATGCATGACATAATTCTTATTCTTATTCCTTCAAGGTGATTTAATTCTTTTGTCTGGAGCTTGTTCATCATATCATATTCTCGGTTCTAAGTTTTCATCTTGTTTCCGGAGCTCCATGTTATTTCAATTATATCATTTCAAAGCTCCATCTAATTCATCGCAGGCCTTAAATCTTATTCTTTTCGTCTTTCACTTCTCATGCTTTCATTACCGGAAGTTTTCATGGTGGTACATCAAGATTTAATTCATCCTCGAAGTGTTCTTCAAGATTCTTGTTGGAGCTCAAGCATTCTTCATCATGCTTTCCAAGTGCAATTCTTTCTACCTTATTTTTTCAGATGGTGTTATGTCATTTTGACAATTCCTTCATGTTTCATGATTCACAAGTTGTCAAGAATGAGATACTTAAACCCATCATTTTCTTGTTCAGGAGATCTTTCCAACCATTCAAATTATTTGTTGGAGTAATCTTGGGTTGTATTTCACCTAAAAGCTCTCCCTAAGGATTGTTGATATTATGGTGCTTATAATGACCCAAGTTCTTCATTTATCATTCCGGTGAAATAAGTTTATCGTCTCCTTGTTGATCTCAATCCAAGCAATTCGTTTCTGTTAGTGGCTGGTTGTCACCTCTTAATTTTGAGATGTTTTCCATAAGCCCACAACGAGCTTATTCTTTCGTTGTTGAATTTCCAACAACTCCGTTCAACCCTTCTTCATAAGGATGTTTTTTCACATTCATTTGTCGGAGAAGTTGTCATTTTTCTTCTCCATTCATTTCTTTCGTTGATTTATATGCTATTCTTTCATTCCGGAGGCTTTGTGATGTTGCTCTCTCCAAACCATCATATCGTTTTATCGAGATCATGTTCTTTCTCCCTTGCTTGTCTATTTAACCGGAGTGTTGTATTCTTCATTCTAGTTCCCTCATCTTATCAACTTTTGCCTATCTTTTTAACCGGAGTGCTGTCTGAATCTTTCTTCCCCCTTGTGCCATTCTTTCAATGTTCCGGAGCCGGTGTGTTGTTGTTTTCATCAAGATCATCCAACTTGGCAAGTTCTTGCTCAATTCCTTCCATTTTCAGTCGGAGTGCTGCCCAAATTTTGTCATTCTTATTCCTTGGCTATACCATTGCGGTTTCTTGTTCTTTTGGTTCGTAAGCTCTTGTTTCATGCCTTTCAACCTGCAAGGTTCTCATAATGCTCCTTGTTACTCTTTTCTAATGGAGTGTTTTCATCTTCGTTCATCTCCGTTCTATTCTTCTTTCATTTGGTCAACCTCTCAAGGTTCTTTGGTTTCACTCGTCTGTCAAAGAAGCAACTTTGTTTTACCTCTTCCTCTTCCGTTTTTATCCGGTGCTATCTCTAGGATCTTGGGTCGAGATCCTCTGTTAGTGTGGGAGAGTTGTGACGCCCGAGACCGACGTCCCAGGAGATTCCAGAAGATTCTAGATGTTCCGGGTTCGTCGTGTGTTTTATTTGCTTGCTCTGTTTTTATTTTTGCATTGCATCATGTCATCATGCCATCATGTCATTTTTTATTTTGCATCTCAACCTAAATAAACCGTGTGGACCTTCGGTCCATTTAAATCGAGGGAAGGATGCCTTCTCTTTATAACTTATCCTCCTATTATTTATGGAGCTATATTAATAAATATTCCATTGCTTCGCAATAACCCAACACACTTGCATGTATTTCCCCATGCCTTTTCTTCTCAATTCCTTGCTTTAAACCCTCTCTATATTCTTTTCCCGTTTTTCGAGGTTCCTCCAAAAGTCCTCAGACAATTTTATTTATAATCCTCACATTTTTGTGAGTCCAGGGAATTTTACCCTATGCCCTAACTCTATTTCTAGCACCTCCCTTCTTTTCTTTCTTCTTGTTGTTTTTTCTGTTTTAATTTAGAAAAACAGCAAAAGAAGAGAGCCCAGCCGCAGTGGGCCTTCTCCTCCTCCCTGGCCCATCTCCTCCCTAGGCCATCCATCCCTCTATTTGGCCCAGCAGCCAGGCGTCCAGGCCCAGTCGGCGCGCCCCTCCTCCCTTCTAGGCCTGCCAGGCCGGCCCACCTATCACTAACCCTAGCTAGCGCCCCAGGCTTCCTCGCTCCCCCTCTCATCCCGCACCCCGCCGCCAGCCATCGATCCCCTCTGGCCTCGCACCTCTCGCTCGCTCACAGCGACCCCTCTCCCTCTCGCCCCGATTCCCTCCTCCCTTCGATCTCCTGCGCCGTCCCTTGCCCCGCTCGGCAGGTCCGGTTCCTCCCCATCGCGCCTTCCTCCCCGCGCCAGAGGAGCTCCCCAGCGCCCGCTGCCTCCATCTCCAAGGCACGAACGCCTCGAGCGCCCCGTCCGCGCCATGGCGCCTCGCACCCTCCGTCTCCGTCGCACAGCCGCGGCCTCCCTCCTCCAGGCGTCTCCCTCCCGTGCGCCTCGCTCCTTCTTCGCCTGGCCCGAGCCAGCCGGCCAGGAGCCCAGGCCCGACGCGGCTCCCTTCTCCAGCCCGAGCGCCGAGCCAGCGTGCTCCTCGTGCATCCCCAGCGCCGGGCGGCTCTGCTCCGTCCCCAGCTCGCCATGGCCGCCCCGCTGGCCGACAGCTCCAGCGCGCCGTGGCCTCCCTCCAATCTCCAGCGCCATGGGTGCCCCGCGAGCCGGCCACTTCGCCTCGTGCAGCCGCCGACAGCCACCTCGTCATCCTCGCCGCCTAGCCCTGCTGCTGCCCTTGCCTCCTTGCTGCCTTATTTTGGTTGTCTTGTTGCTGCTGTTTGTCTTTTCGCTAAGTGCCAGGTTGACATGTACAACTACGAGACCGACAAACCGGCAAGTTCGACAAGTACCCCTCCGGTGACTAGTACATCTACGAATGGGAACGCCTACACGACGACACAAGACGACACGACAAGTACCTTTTCGGAGACATGAACAACTACGAACGAAAACGCCTCCGTGAACAAGTACCGCGACGGCTGGATCCGCCAAGTCCTCTTCGAGTACCACATCATCCGGTGTTGTTTCGACAAGTACCACGACGCCGCAAGTACCACGACACGTAACGTGAACGTCGACCGTCGCCGAAGACCCCGTGTACAACTACTTCCACTACCGTCGCCCCGTGTACGACACGATGACGTGAACGCCTACTTCCCTCTACGGACGTGTACCCCGACCCGTGTACCACTACTTCCACAACGTCCCTCGACGACTCGAACCGCCCCGAAACGAGTGTTTCGAAGGTATAACCCCGAGACGATGACCCGTGTGATGCTTGTGTTGTATGGAATGTTTTCCCTTGTGTGCACCGTGCCCGTTTCATCTTTTGTCATGTTCCTCGGTTGCCTCGTCGCCAACTCGTGGGAACCCGGAAGCTGGGAGCACCCCATCACCTTGTTTGACTCGATCACGCCATCTTTCTTTTGCACCGAACTCTCAACGAGTTACCGGAACCGAGATGTTGCCGATGCATCATTTTCGGATCGTTGCCGTGGCACCCTTTATTTCCATGACGGTGACATATTCTCCTTATCATCTTCATGTCAACTTTTAATAAAATTGCATAAACTTGATCATGTCATCCGCATCATGTTAACAACATTTTAATGTGTGTTTGTTGTTGCTTTCATAATTGCTAAACATGCTCATGGGGATTTTCCGGATTGTTGTTGTTATTTCCAGCCTCATTTAAATTGCCTAAATAGTGTAGTTTTATTATTGCTTCACCTCTTGCTATGTTAACCAACATTTAACCTTGTCTTGTAAATAAACGAGAGTCAATTAAATAATTATATTGTGGTGTTTCGCCAATATGCAACTCGTTGCATATTGAGCTCCACTTAACTTGTAGTACTTGCTTGTGCACTTTGCCATGCCATGCATATTTAAACCGGACATGCATCATACTTGGATGTGCATCGTATGCCATGTTTATGCTTGTGTGTTTACCGTGTTGTTTGCTTCTTTCCGGTTGCTTCTCTTGTTAGCTTCGGTTTCGTTCCGGAGTTGTGAGGATTCGCTCGTCTCTGTTGCTCCGTCTACTTCATGGATCCGTTCTTCTCCCTCGTGGATTCCAGGCAAGATGATCATACCCTTGGATACCTTTACTACCATTGCCATGCTTAGTTGTCTCGATGCTATCGTTACATGTCGCGCTACCCATCTTTTATGTCAGCCTCTCCTTGTTGCCATGAAACCTATAACCTTTGACACCTTCCTAGCAAAACCACTGTTTGGCTATGTTACCCGCTTGCTCAGCCCCTCTTATAGCGTTGTTAGCTGCAGGTGAAGATGAAGATCGTTCCAGGAGGGAACTTGTTGTTGTTTTATCACAATATCTATAATTATTATTAACACACCTATATACTGGGCATGGGTGGAAGGCTTGGCCTTTTGCTCGGTGTTTTGTTCCACTCATGCCACCTTAGGCGCCGATAAACCGGCATTATGTTCCTTGATTTTGCGTTCCTTACACGATGGGTGGATGGGGACCCCTTGACAGTTCGACTTTGAATAAAACTCCTCCAGCAAGGCCCAACATTGGTTTTAATTTGCTCATAATAACAACTTAATTAATTAATTAAATTGCATAAGGAGTTAGCGCTACCCGAGGATTCTTTCTACATAGCAGGGGGGCCAGTGCTGATGGTGTTGGTCCCAAACGGGGGTCCTGCAGGGCCGCCTTGGGGAAACCCAAGGTATCTGGTATAACCTGTAGCATCGCCCATCCGGTCGTGTCCTGAGACGAGATACGCGTGGCTACTATCAGGGTGTCGACACACCGGGAGGTCTTGCTGGACTTGTTTTACCATTGTCGAAATGTCTTGTGCTACCGGGATGCCGAGCCTGATCGGTTTTCCCTAAGATAAGGGGTGATGATATTATATTTATCACTTCAGCTAATCGTGAGAGCTTGTGATGGGCTAAGTTGGAACACCCCTGCAGGGTTATGATCTTTCGAAAGCCGTGCCCGCGGTTATGTGGCAGATTGGAATTTGTTAATGTCCGATTGTAGAAAACTTGACAGAGGATCCGAAGTAAAACACACAACTGTGTGAGTAACCGTGACTGTCTCTTTTCACTTTGAGAAGAGAACATGGTGGGGTTATGTTTGACTCGTATGTAGTTCAGGATCTTTAGCGATCACTACTTTTGCGACCGTTTGCGTAGATGCTCATCTTATTCTGGTACTCGTAAGCTAGCCACCATATTATGCTTAGCCGCTGCTGCAACCTCACCACTTTACCTCTTCCTACCCAAAGCTTTGCTAGTCTTGATACCCATGGTTATGGGATTGCTGAGTCCTCGTGGCTCACAGTTACTACAACACCAGATGCAGGTTCAGCCGAGTTTGACGCAAGAGCTGGTTCAAGTTCTTCACTGGGAGCTCGATGAAGAGTTTGGTCGTATGCTTGTTACGTTTCGACGATCAGTAGTGGTTTCTACTAGGATTCGATCTAGGCCTGTGGCTTTATGTTGTTTTGGTATCTTTCTTTTGGATCTTCACCCGTAGTCGGGTTGTGATGTTTTGAATGATGTTTGCTTATGTAATGTATTGTGTGAAGTGGCGAGTGTAAGCTAACTATCTCCTTTTGCATTTTAATCCCTCTTTTACATGAGTCGTGCAAAGATACCAAACTTGAGATCATTCTAGGATGGGCTTATACCTTTAAGTCGTGCCTCGACACGTAGGAGGTATAGTCCCATCCTGGGCATTACAGAAGATGCCTTGAAGCCACTTGGCGAAGATGCCAAGGTAGATGGTGAAGTCATTGAGCGGTTGTTGATGTTGAGCTCGTGACCTTCACGTTCTTGTCGGTGATGGTGTCGATGCCGATGTGATCTAGTCATGGCACCGAACTCGTCTTTGTTGTTGTAGACCGAAGTAGACGTGCTTTGCCTATCCATCACAAGACTCGAGTAGAGGGTGAGTAGGAAATGAGATAAACAATACCAAGATACCGTTTCCCAAAGTTGAGGATGTATCCCGTTTCACTAAAAGTGAAATGAAAGAATAGTGGAATTGGTACCGAACTTGTTCACTCACACCTACAAATTAAAGCTTATGGTGGAGCTCGGTGAGGATAGTGGCACAAATATTTGATGCAAAAAGTTAGCAAGAGTCAATAATGTTGGAAAAGATTCACAAATTCGCAAGTGAAACAAGTAGACCAATAGAAAAATGTGGCACACGGAAACACACACACAGATAGATAAATGGGGTCGTGCAACCAAGGAATGAGCACAAAATGTGGAGTCCACGGAAACGCTCGTGTTTCACAACTCAAGAGAGATGCTAGCACGATTGCTCAATAGGCGGATACGACACTTGTGCACAACCTATAAGATGCAAAATGTATGAATTTGTTATCCCAAGTATGCTATGTGTATGATGTTCCGGTGTTTCGCACACGATGATCCAAGACGATCAATATGGTAGTATGATATGCAATGTGGCAATGCTATGGCTATTGCTTACAAGCTCTTTGCTCTCTTTTTGCTTAAAAGCTTATTCTTCTTTTCTTTTTTTGATATGGCCACAATGTGAAATGCACAAACCAAGATAGCAATTGTGTATATGCGGGAACAATCTTGTGGCACACGAGGGATGGTAATATGATAGAAAGATGACACCAATATGATATGGTATATATGAAATGGATGGTGTATATCGATGACCACTAATGTGCACAAGTAACGTTGTCGGCAATACAAAAATGGCTAGTCTCGATGGGCAAGTGACGCAAAATGGGCTAGGGGTTAACAATGCAATTGCAAGGGGAATATACAACGGTGTCGTCGAGGTTACCATCCGATGATGATGATGAGAGGCGGTGTTGTCGATGGCGACCCATTCCTAATTAGCCGAAACACCTTAGGAAACGGAAAAACCACAACTCAAAATCTCAAAGGCCAAAGTCAAATGGTGGTAGCGGAAAGCGATGGTGGTGGTGCCGAAGATGACAATGCAGAAGTGGTGGTGGTGGTTGATGAAGAAGCACTCATCCCTAAGTAGCCGAAACACCTTAGGAGACTCAAGTCACAACTGAAACAACCACAAATGCTAAGGGAAACAAAATGGTTAGGTTGCGGAAAGGTATGGTGGCTATGCGGATGATATGGTGGAGGGCCTAGGAAAACATGCCAAATTTGACAAAAATTGATGGAGTCAAATTATGATGGTAGTATTTTTGTGGTATGGGGGATGTCAAGAGCTTCAAAACGAGCTAAAGAACGTCAAAATCGGACTCCGGATGAATTAGTTATGGTCAAAACAGTGAAACTCGGAAGGCTGAAAATGTGCGGGGCGGTAGAACCGCTTTTAGTGGGCGGAAGTAAAAAATTAGTACCGCTTGTAGGGCGGTAGTACCGCTTGGATGGGCGGTAGTACCGCTGGTGTCGGGAAAAATTCGCAGATCGGGATCGGGGCGAATTTGGGGCGGAAATGGATGATTTCGGGGGCGAAATTGGATGGATTTCGTGGATGGAAAGTGGTGAAACTTGGGGAGATGCTAGATCCACTCGAAAGCAAGCAAATCCATGGATCAAATCCAACAAAACATCATCAAATCAACAAATCACAAAAAATTGGGGCTATTTTTGGTGGGGATTTTCGAAATTGGGCAAGAACACAACAAAATAAGGCTAGAAAACACGAAGGGGTCTCCAATTTCGTGAGAAACCATAGCTTTAGATACCATGATGTTGTAGGGTGGAACCCTAGGTGGAGATCTTTCATGAATTGGAGGGGAATCCCTCAAGAAAAAGAAGAACACAAGGGGGAAACTCTCAAGAACAAGCCCAAATCACACATCCACTAGACTCACAAACACATGAGATCCACAAGGTACAAGAACAATCAAAGGGAAATAAGATACATGGTAGAGTTCATCCCAATCCTATGAGGAGAGAGGTCTTCATAATCCACAAGGATTCTTCTCCCTTGGGAGGTCTTGCATCCACTAGAGATCTTCTCCAAGGTGGAGGTCTTGGCCTCCAATGGAGTAGTCTCACTCTCTCAAGAGGAGAAGGTAGGAGCAAAGCTCACATACAAATGAGCTATCATATTTGCTAACCCTAGAAAGGAGGTGGAGGTGGTCTATTTATAGTCTAAGCCACGAAGGGGTAAGTGGCGAGGGATACAAGGCCAAAGGCCGACGGTTGTGCACAGGCAGGGCGGTAGTACCGGAACCTTGGGCGGTAGTACCGCTTGGGAGCGGTAGTACCGCCCGTTCCGGACTGGACATGCCACTGTTCTTCCGTCTTTGCTTCCACGCTTCCCTCGCGGATGGTGTAGGCGTTCCTTGGCGCTTGCACTCCTCCTCGTCGTCCGTGAAGCTCCGACAATACCTATGCATGCACACGAGTGGAGTGTCAAGTAGTATACCATCCTCGAAGGGGTCAAGTGAACACGTGTAAAGGAGAAGATTCACCTTTATGTATGAGGAGTAGATGGCGCACGTGTCGCTTGCCAAATGGGCTCTTGACATGGTGATGTCCGTAGGATGCTCCGCATCATTCTTACCATACAGCAGGTGGTGATAGGAAACCAGCGGTGTCAAATAACTCCAAAGATTGAGTAAAGCGATTGCCAGGTGAACGTAAATATGCACGGTGTAGAAATATGTGGAGCTGGGTTGGCTATATATGATAGCAAAAGATTAGCAATAATCAATTCAGAGATGCAATGTTGAATAAACGCTCAACGATGGTACTATGCTGGTCCTAGGCTAGACCGGACTAGAGACGCGAGCCTAGAACACTAATGAGGTCACAGTGTAGCACAACTAGCATGAATAAATGATATGAAGTAGCTCTGGACAACAAGATATAAATGAAGATCACAACGGCAGTAAAGATAATGATGGAAACAACTGCCAAGCAGAATATACAACAACTCTCTCTCCAACTTTCTTTTTCTTCTTTTTCTTTTTCTTTTTTCTCACACTTTTTTTCTTTCTCTTTCTCTCCTCTTTTTTTTTTTACTTTTTTTCCCTGTCTTTTTTCGTTCTCCCTCTTTCCAAGATAAACTAGATAAGATGCAGATTAGATCAAGCAAAGATGTGAACGACTTCAAGTATGATTGTGACAATGAACGATGGGTAGCACGAGGTGGAAATTGATGGATGAGGTGGTGGACAACAGAAGGGATAACGATGCAGCGGCGACGTGACTAATGTGAAAAGAAGTCGAAACTCTAACGAACTAGACATTATGACCAGCAACTTGACACGATGATGCAACCGCAAATTCAACTAAGCAAACACGGAAAAGATTATGCAATGGCTCAGACTGGTTCGGATATGATGAACTAACCCTAATTTTTTTTGGCTTTTTCGTGGACAGTAGGTATGAAGAACAGACTCGATCTAATCTACGAAAAACTGTAAAATCTCACCGAGCAACCTGGAAATCTGATACCACTTGATAGAGGCGAGGGGCCCGATCTTTCGATGAGATGGTAACTATCGATTTGGTGGAGACGACTTTGACGATCCGACTACAAACATGCACGACGTTGCGCCTTAGCAATCGCTAAACCAATCTCCAGGGGTTACTGACGATGCCAGAAGCACGATCAGCCTGAGCACGAAGGTCTATTCCTGCATGCAATCGAAGAATAAGCAAGAATATGATAAAGCATTCTGAATATTGCAAATATAAATGAAGTATTGATAAAGGTGGGGATCCGTGAGCAGTCTTGGTCTGGTCGTTGGACACAAATGAAGTACACGAAGTTACAATGGCTAACTTTTGACTAAACAAATCCCAAAGAAAAAGCTATTAGATGGATCTACTTATATAGGAGCAAGGGGTAGTGGCCAAGGAGGTGGAAGGACGTCCCAAGGCAGCCTAAAACTAACCCTAGGTCGTACAAGGCTCATGAGCCCAAGTGGAGGTGATGCAACACCTTTGGACTTGTAGTTTGACTCAGATTCTGCTGCAGCGTCAGATTGTTTCGTCGATATCTCAACGCTCCGGGCGAATTTGAAGGTGAATCCAATTGGGTTGGAAAGTGTACGAAATCTAGTTTCCAACAAAAAAAGAATCACCCAATTCGGAGTCCGTATGAAGGAGTTCTTGCCGTTTTGAGTCAGGTATGTCTGTGCAGTCCGAATCTGGATACAGAACGTGAGAGACTTGGACTCTATCTTCTCTTGGCCCAAAAGTGACGTGAGAGAACTTTTTGAATAGCACCTAAACTTATCTTTTTCCCTTATCTTTATATGTGGATTGTACAAATGTCCCATACACCTGGAATTAGACATGGCACAAAAGTCTGTGAAGTATTTTTGTCCTGGATGACATAAATAAATTGTTGCATAGTTTGCATTAGAAATCACCTCACAAATATACATGTATGCAATATTTTTGGTCGTATCCAAGGTAGTCATGTCCTCATCATCCTCCCTTTCTTAAAAATAAAGCCGTCCTCGGCGTTGCTTAATCCGAAATTTGGGTAAGAAAATAGACAAGGTGTACATGTTGTATATGTATATGTCATCCATTTTACTTCCCTTAATTTCCGCACATATGACACATGTATAGATGAGTAACTTTCGTAGTTCATACAATATAAAGCCAAAATATTATCAGAAGAAGTAGAAGGCATGAAAATATTGCAACTCAGTTTGCACAAATAAGTGAAGCTCTTATTCATATCAAAAGATTGACAATGTTCATCATTAAACCATCCCAACATTGGTGAATAAACCTTACTTGCATGAAATTCACAGGCTACAACATGCTTAAATAAGCAAACATGCAGTAAGTCATTTGACATAGAATCGTCACCAAGATTAGAGGTCATATCAAAATGATTAAACATTGGCACAATTATTTTCAAATGTATTTTATCCAAATCTGATTTATTCTCCGATTCACATGATTCTTTTGCATCAACAGTTAATTCAATGGGAGCACTCAAAATTGTTGGTCAGTTGTTCGATGACATGACGCATTCATGACAGTAACATGATTATCTAAACTAGGTGGTGTGCTCAAATCAACAGGTAATTCAATACATGAAGTATTCAAGTTAACTAGACATGCATCATCCTCAAGTGAAGCTATATCATCATTGTTTTTACTGTTACCTTGTCGCAAAGACGTAGCTCATGTAGGTACAGACGATGACAATGTACTATACACTTTAAATGATGGCATGCTCACAATCGGAGGTGTGGCTGCTCTAATAGGTGCAATGGTGGAGGAACCAACCGGTGGTGGTGAGCATGAACTGGAATAGTAGTTGTTGTAGTCACACAATTCATCCTCCTGTATTTGTCTCTCAAAGGTACAAGCACGAACATACATACTAGTAATGCAACGAGGAATATACTGAAATCTTGCGCGAATATCATGGTTCCAACCACCAAAAAATCTATTCATTGTATCATCCTCAGATTCTTCCATGTCACAATGATGCATACAAGATTTGAACTCTTGGTAGTAAGCATGAATAGTGTTACTACCTTGTTATAATTGTTCCAATTTGCGAAGCAATTCACGGCGATAGTAAGGAGGAAAAAAATGTTTTCTCATTAAAGCCTTCAAATCTTTCCAAGTTGTGGGTTGGTTATCAATATTTTTTTTACAATGCACACTCCACCAAACAGAAGCAAAACCAGTAAATACTCTAGTGGCAGCTCGTACTCTCTCAAGTTCAGAAAAATGATGGTGACTAAAAACTTTTTCTACTTCAAGCTCCCAAGATAGATAAATAGAAGGATTAAATCTACCCTCAAATGACGGTAAAGAAATAACCTGACCATATGCTTGTGTGTGTTGTCCCACGTCTCGTGATGGTGAAGATGTATCCTCGTCCAAGAACTTCTGTCTCCGGTACCTGTCATGATTAGTAGAAACAAGAAACAAAATTCGAGAATAATGTTCCTATGAACTACTAGGATGTGGTGGTAAAGCTCTCACAGTAAAGCAAATATCAATATCTTACAAGTTCTTACCATGCAGCAGGTGGTGATAGGCAACCAGCGGTGTCAAATAACTCCAAAGATTGAGTAAAGCGATTGCCAGGTGAACGTAAATATGCACGGTGTAGAAATATGTGGAGCTGGGTTGGCTATATATGGTAGCAAAAGATTAGCAATAATCAATTCAGAGATGCAATGTTGAATAAACGCTCAACGACGGTACTGTGCTGGTCCTAGGCTAGACCAGACTAGAGACGCGAGTCTAGAACACTAATGAGGTCACGGTGTAGCACAACTAGCATGAATAAAGGATACAAAGTAGCTCTGGACAGCAAGATATAAGTGAAGATCACAACGGCAGTAAAGATAATGATGGAAACAACTGCCAAGCAGAATATACAACAACTCTCTCTCCAACTTTCTTTTTCTTCTTTCTTCTTTTTCTTTTTTCTCACACTTTTTTTTTCTTTCTCTTTCTCTCCTCTTTTTTTACCTTTTTCTCTGTCTATGATGGAAACAACTGCCAAGCAGAATATACAACAACTCTCTCTCCAACTAGCATGAATAAAGGATATGATGAACTAACCCTAAATTTTTTTGGCTTTTTCGTGGACTGTAGCTATGAAGAACAGACTCGATCTAATCTATGAAACACTGTAAAATCTCACCGAGCAACCTGGAAATCTGATACCACTTGATAGAGGCAAAGGTGTCCCGTCTTTCCATGAGATGGTGGCTATCGTTTTGGAGGAAGTCGACTTGGACAATCCGACTACGAACGTGCGTGGACGTCGCACCTTAGCAATCGCTAAACCAACTCCGAGAGGTTATTGACCACGCCGAAGCACGATCAACCTGACCACGAAGTTCTGTTTCCTGCAGGCAAACGAATAACAAGCAAAAAACTGAGATTGCAATCTGAATATTGCGAATTCAAGAGGAAAGCTTTATTGATCAAGTGGGGTTCTGTGACGTCTTTGTCTGGTCGTTGAACACAAATGAAGTACGCGAAGTTGCAGCTATGGCGAACTTTAATCTACACAAAACCCAAAGTCTAAAAGACGCTCTAAGGGCTGTATATATGGGTGAAAGAGGGGGGAATTTCGTGGCCCTTGGTGGAGGGGTCCGAAACCAACCCTAACTCTTGTTTCCCCACACATACGGACTCTAAAAACAGCCTATACTCAAGTATTACGAAATTACATGGGCCTGGCCCAATAATAAGGTGACGCAGAACCTATAATAGCCTCTGGACGAAATTTATGAAGTGGCATCTTGTATATTTCGTCCAAGGCTTAACGCACTCATTATGGTGGCTTCAAAGTCCTGAAATCATCACTTGTAACTCCATTCTTGTTCCCCTTGCGCATGCCATCATCTCCATGCTTGATCTTGCTCAAATGTTCAACTTTCTTGTCCAAGCTAGGCCCTTCATTTGTAAGCAAGACAAATGTATCCAATTTAGGCAGCATCATATTCTCATGAACATTAGATTCATTACCAAGAAACGAAAGTACTTGGTAATTTAATTGGCGTGCGCGAACTCTAGTAATTGGTCCTGTATATGTGTCAGTTGGAGCTATGGGTGTAACCTTGTTAGTGATGTCCTCATCATTATATAATGACTCAGACTATTTCGGATATGATGAACTAACCCTAATTTTTTTTTGCTTTTTCATGGACTATAGGTATGAAGAACAGACTCGATCTAATCTACGAAAAACTGTAAAATCTCACCGAGCAACCTGGAAATCTGATACCACTTGATAGAGGCAAAGGTGTCCCGTCTTTCGATGAGATGGTGGCTATCGTTTTGGAGGAAGTCGACTTTGACGATCCGACTACGAACATGCGTGGACGTCGCGCCTTAGCAATCGCTAAACCAACTCCGAGAGGTTATTGACCACGCCGAAACACGATCAACCTGACCACACAGGTCTGTTTCCTGCACGCAAACGAAGAACAAGTGAAAGTGCAACTAATCCCCGGGTGGTTTTGGTAATTAATAACAACATATATATCATTGAACTAATATTCTCTTGAGAATCATTTCAGAAAAGTTCGATGATGTGGGTATGGAAATGTCTGAAGAAGTGGACCCCTCAAAATGCTAAGACAAGCATTGGCAAAAGCTCAAGACTCCATTTTTGGTTTAGTGATCAAAGATCACATTGAGTCCATAGGAAAGCCAATACTATTAAAAGGGGATGAGGTTGTGTTAATGTTCTCGTTGCTCAAGTGCTTGGTGATCTAACTCCCTCAACTATCAGCACTATTCACTACTTAACACACACCCATAAGTAATCTCGGTCACACCGATTTCTCCAACTCAGTCCCACCGAGATGAACCACTTCAGTTGTTTCTCCAAACCCTAAATTCTCGGTCACACCGATTCTGAGTTTCGGTCTCACCGAAAAAGGGCTGCCAACCTTCTGTGATCAGTTGACATCAATTCGGAATATCCGAGTTTATATTTCGGTCTCACCGAGATGGCAAACCCTAACCTTTGACTCACTTCGGTCTCACCGAGATGGTATTTTCGGTCCCACCGAAAATCCCAACGTTCACTATATTTGAACTTTCGGTCTAACCGAGTTTTAACTTCGGTCTGACCGAGATTGGTCAAATGTGTGTGTAACGGTTGGATTTTGTGTGGAGGCTATATATACCCCTCCACCCCCTCCTCATTCGTGAGGAGAGCCATCAGAAAGTACCACCACTTCTACCACACACTTTCTGAGAAGTGAACCACCTACCCTTGTGTTGAGATCAAGCCATTCCATTCCTACCATATGAAACTTGATCTCTAGCCTTCCCAAGTTGCTTTCCACTCAAACCTTTCTTCCACCACAGCCATATCAGTGAGGAGAGTTGAGTGTTGGGGAGATTATCATTTGAAGCACAAGAGCAAGGAGTTCATCATCATCAACACCGTCTATTACCTTTTGGGGGTGGTGCCTCCTAGATTGGTTAGGTGTCGCTTGGGAGCCTCCGTCTTTGAGATGTGGAGTTGAACCAAGAAGTTTGTAAGGGCAAGGAGATCGCCTACTTCGTGAAGATCTACCCCGAGTAAGGCTAGTCCTCCGTGGGCGTAGGCCATGATGGAATAGACAAGGTTGCTTCTTCGTGGACCCTTCGTGGGTGGAGCCCTCCGTGGACTCGCGCAGCCGTTACCCTCCGTCGGTTGAAGTCTCCATCAACGTGGATGTACGATAGCACCACCTATCGGAACCACGACAAAAATCTTCGTGTCACCAAACTGCGTTTGATCTTCTCCACCTCTCTTTTTACATGTGCAATTTACTTTCCGCTGCTATTACTCTAGAATTGCATGTGTAGGGTGATACTTGAATTGATCTTAATTGTGAAACTGCCAAAAACATTGCATGATCAAAAGGCAGATTTTTTATATTGTCAAGTAGTCTAATCACCCCCCCTCTAGACATACTTTCGATCCTACAAGTGGTATCAGAGCTTTGGTCTCCATTGTTTTGGTTTCCATTGCATTGGACTCCATAAGCTTGGTTTCACAACCTAGGAGAGTATGGCGTCTAGTGAGGGTAATTATCGTAGAGGTCCTTACTTTGATGGTACAAATTTTGCTAGTTGGAAGCATAAAATGAAAATGCATATTCTTGGTCATAACCCAGCCGCATGGGGCATTATTTGTGTTGGTATGCAAGGTGATTTCTTCGAAGAAGGAAAAGTTCCGGATCGCGAAGCTACACCGGAAGAGTTGCGGATGTTGCAAACATTCTCTTCAATGCTTTGTGTCCCGAAGAGTTCAACAAAGTCAGCCGTCTTGAGAATGCTAAAGAGATTTGGGATACTTTGGTTGAAATGCACGAAGGTACTGAATCTGTGAAGGAATCAAAGCTAGATATTCTTCAAGGTCAACTTGACAAGTTCAAGATGAAGGATGGTGAAGGAGTCGCTGAAATGTACTCTAGGCTTGCTCTCATCACAAATGAGATTGCCGGCTTAGGAAGCGAAGAAATGACCGACCGATTCATCATTAAGAAGATTCTCAGAGCTTTGGATGGAAAGTATGACACCGTGTGCACTTTGATCCAAATGATGCCAAACTACAAGACTCTCAAGCCAACTGAAGTCATTGGAAGAATTGTTGCTCATGAGATGACACTTAAGGATAAGGAAGAGCTTCACAATAAGTCAAGTGGTGCTTACAAAGCTACAAGTGATGCTCCTACTACCTCAAGTGACAAGCTAATTTCCAATGAAGAGATAAGCCTAATGGTCAAGAACTTCAACAAGTTCTACAAGAATAGAGGCAAAGAAAGAAGCTCAAAGTCTAGATCATATGATGAAAAGAGATCTTCTAGTCGTGATCGAAACTGCTACAATTGTGGACGACCCGGACACTTCTCAAATGAGTGTACGGCTCCCCACAAGAGAAGAGAAGAATCTCCAAGAAGAAGAGCAAGAGATGAGTCACCTCGGAGAGAGAGAAGGAGTAGAGATGATCGTTATGAACGAAGACCCTCTCGGAGAAGCAAGGATTCGGAGAGGAAAGACAAGTCATCAAGGAGCTACACAAGAAGAAGACATCAAGCTCATGTAGGTGAATGGGTCTCCGGCTCCGACTCCGACAATCAATCCGATGGAAGCTATCACTCCGACTCCGACTATAGTCAAGATGAAGGTGTTGCCGGACTTGCACTCGTATCCTCCAACTCCAACTCCTACGATTTATTTGATTCACCAAATGAGGGAATTGGAAGATGCTTCATGGCTAAAGGCCCCAAGGTAACACACCCTGAATTCATTGACTTTGATAGTGATGAGGATGACTTGCTTGGTGAAGATGAGCTCTTGCATGATAAATCTAGTGAGCTTAGTAATGATGAAAATGCTAGTAGTCATTATAGTCGAGAAGAGTCGAATGACAATGCTATGAAGGAGATTGAGCGTCTAACTAAAGAACTAAACACTCTTAAGTTAGCTCATGAAACAACTCAAGAAGATCATAGAGAGCTCCTAAGATCTCATGAGAAGCTACGCTTCGAGAAGCTCACTCTAGAGCAAGAACATGAGTTTCTAAAAGCGATCAATGACGATCTTCGAAAGAAGAGTTCTTCATATCTTGCCAAACGACTTCTCTTGTCTAATTTCTTGCCACCTATGAAGACTAAGCATGACAAGCATAAGAAAAATTCTTCCTCTAGTAGTGACAATAACAATGTTAAATCCAATATTGTTGCTTCTAGTAGTTCTCTTGATTCCACTAACAATGTTTCAAGCCAAGTTACACTTGAACAAGAAAATAGCTTATTGAAGGAAATCATAGAGAAAGGTGTCTACAAGAGTCTTGCCGGAAGCAAGAACTTTGAGGAGATTGTTCGCAAACAAGGAAGACACCGGAAGAATCAAGGGATTGGTTTTGAGCGAAAGTTCAACGCCGAAGGTGTTGAGTGGGAAGAAGGTCAATACCCTACTCCACAGTTTGTTTCACAAAAGGAGAAGTATGATCCTACTTCTTCCAATGTGGAACAAGCTCAAGATGACCTTCCACCACAAGACCACAAGCTAAAGGCCAAGGACAAGCTTCAAGAGGAGATTGATGCATTCATTGAAGCACCTCAAGCCATGGTCAAGTGGGTTCCCAAGGACACATCAAGTTCTACTTCGTCAAGCTCAACTACAACACCAAGGATTCCCATCAAGATGATGTGGATCCCAAAGAAGAAGAACTAGAAGGTTCTTGAGGGTGACTCCGCCAACAAACTTCACTCATATTCATTTTGGCAAGAACTTGTGCAATCAACTTCCACATCATGCACTAGTTCATGGAGTCACAAACCCTCTTGTTGGTAAGTCAAGGGACAAGGTAATCATTACTTTCATGGACATCATCTTTTGTGTACTTCACTCTATGTCTATGGATATTCTTGTTTGTTCCTTGTGGGACTAACCCATGTAGGTATTGAAAGTGCCCTAATCCAAAGGATTGCTCCCAACTCTTGATGATCTGCATCAACATTGAGCATCCACATCTTCAACATCTACATGAAGTCTTCTACGACAACCCAAGGTTAGTTTGACCCTTTAAAAGGGGTTCTCACATCTAGGGGGAGCTTTGCTCTAAAAATTGAGCTAAAGCATCTTCAAATGATGTGAACACATAAATGCTTTATGTAAAAGTGGTAACCCCACTTGTGCTTAAACGATGAGTATGACCTATGATCAAATGTTCTCATTTGACTCCTAAGTCAATATACTCATATATAGATGACCTAGTCATCGACAATTTGTGTGCTAGTAGCTAGAGTTTTGGTTGTGCATGTTTGACACATATTTCAGTTGCTATCTTATTGTGTGAGCATGTTGGATGCATGATTTTATCCATTCAAGGACATCCATTTGTTGTTTTGATTGTTTTGGTTTCTTTTTCTGGCCAAATGGATGGACAAGAATGCCTAAGCACCTTCCCTAGCTATCTATGCTTTCTTGTCTCAAAATTCTATTCATGCTTATATCACAACTTTGAACAAGTCTTTTTCGGACAGTCCGAGTGAGGAGCGCTCGGAACCACCGATTCGTCTAAGGCTGACTTCCAAAACCTTCTAAGTCTATTTCGGTCTGACCGGCTTCCCAATCTCGGTCCAACCGAAAACACTTAGATTGATCTAGGTTTCATCTCGGTGAAACCGAGTTCAAAATCTCGGTCTGACCGATATGTGTAACTGCACAGCAGAAATACATCTCGGTGACACCGAGTTTTTCAACTCGGTCCCACCGACAGTACGGGGTTATATATACTGAGGGCTGCGCGCGATCTATTCCTTTCAAACCGTTCGCCCTCCAAGACCCCTGCTGCCGCCGCCCTGATCTAAGGATCGTCGCCGTCGTCGCCTGTGTGCCCTTGCCGCAGGTCTCCGCCGCCGTCAACGGTAATCTTCTCCTCCGTTGCCGCCGTAGAGGGACACCACCAAGTTAGGGTGTGTCTCAATCCCTATTCATGCTCCACTTCTGATTCTTGCATGATAGGACTGCCCTGATTCAATCCACGTTTGATATGATCCCAATACATTGCTCAGATCGTTTAGTTTCGAGGAAAATTCTTAGGTTTAGGTTTCCACGGAATGCATCTCGGTGAAGCCGATTCCTGAAACTCGGACTGACCGATTTGGTCTCTAACCATTGCACTACACAGTTCGGTCTGACCGAGTTGTGAAAATCGGAATGTCCGAAGTGAAGTTTCTATGAAACCCTAGTTTTTCGGTAGGACCGAAACCCATTTCGGTCTGGCCGAAAGTGGTGTGTAGGTTCTGTTGAACACTTCGGTTACACCGAAACTTGAAATCGGTTTGACCGAAATACATTCTGTGAAAACTCAAAACTAAGTTTTTAACTCATTTTTTTTTGCAAAAACTTCTGCAGTTGTGATAACTCTTCTATTCTGCCTATACCTTATCTATTCACAGGTCTTTCAGCCATGTCAGATGTCAGTGACAGCCAGAACAGGTCCGAATCACCATTTGCTGAGATTCCAGAGGCAGGTACAAGTCCTGAGGCTAGCAGCTCTAGTGATGATGGTGAGAGGAGTACCCCCAGTGGTCTGCCTCCTGCTGCTACGAGAACCAGGAAGAAGAGAACGTCTGATTCTGAGGATTCCGATTTCGTTGCTGAGGAAGTTACCTCCAAGCCAAAGAGGCAAGTGGTCGCCAAAGAGCTCCAAGGGCAGCAGCCAAAGAAAGGCACGAGCAAAGTGAAGCAGTCTGCAGTTGCCAAGAAGCTAAACTTGGAAGAGCCAGCTCCAAGCAAGGTGAAGAAGACTTCCAAAAGGAAGAGAGTTGTTTATGCTGAACCTCAAGTTGATGATGCTGAAGAAGAAGAAGAAGAAGATGCACCCCAGCCTCCTCCTCAGAAAGCTAAGTTCATGGGTGATGCTATTCGGGCTCAAGCCTCCTCCAAGCCCAAGAAGCCTGCTCCAGCTAAGGCAGCTCCAGCAAAGCCTAAGAGGACAACCAGAAGCATTCCAGCTTCTGAGAAGAACAAAGGTGAGATGCCACCTTCTGAGTCAGATGAAGAGCATGTGTTGCTCAAGCTCCGTCCCAAGTTGCCACTCCACAATGATGCTCATCCTCAAGCTGAGGATATGAAGGCAAGGAAGGACAAAGGTCTCAGGCTATGGAGACAATCTGATCCATATGCCGTAAGAAGAAGGACTGCTGTGGACCCCAGATTCCACACCAAAGAGCAGCAGGATTTCTATGAGACCGTGCTAATGGATAAGAAGCCCATTGTTGCTGACACCAGGTATGTTGACTGGAAGTACATTGACAGCAGAGAGCATCGGGACTTCTTTCCCCATGTGCATGAGAGCTTTACTGCATGTGGAGTTGCTGACTTTGTGGGTCAAGAACTGACAGCATGGAACGACGAGATGATCATGCAGTTCTATGCCACAGCCCATTTCTACCCCGATGGCAAGATCACATGGATGACTGAAGGTCAACGTTTTTCTTCAACTGTTGCAGAATGGGCAGAACTTCTGAACGCTCCAGTGCAGAGAGAGGACGACATTGATGTCTATGGGATTCCTAAGAAGAGTCATGATTCCATGAAGAATATGTACAAGGAGATCCCAGCTGCTGATTTGGAGGGATGGAAACTCGGCTCAGTGTATTATCTCCAGGCAGGTCTGACCACCACCAACACTATCCTGAGGCATACTTTGATGCCTAAGTCAGGTGACCACCGGATGATACGAGGCTATTCTATCAACATGCTGCACATTCTCGATGAGAAGGCACCTTTTAAGGTGATGGACTTGATGGTAGAGACCATCAAGAGGACTGCAGCTGACCAGAAGAGGTCGTGTGGGTTTGCACCGCAGATACAGATGCTTATCAACGCCAAGTTTGGCACGGGCAAATTCATGTTGGATAGGAAGCACTTACCACTGCAGCCAGAGCATGAGGACAACGTAGTTGTGATGGATGAAGAGGATCCCACCTCAGTTGAAGGGCAAGCCAAGATCGAAGCTGCAAAGAAAGCCAAAGCTGACAGAGAGGCAGCAGCAGCAGCAGCTAAGCCAAAGAGCTTCGGAGATCAGATTCTTGAAGCAACCCGGAGAATTGAACAACGTCTGGCCAGCATTGAGCAATCTCAGGAGAGCCTTGAGAGGATCGTCGAGGACAAGATCCACGCCCTAGACGTGAAGCTGACTGAGATTCAGGTGTCTGTCAACAAGCTTGAGGCAGACATGGAGGAGACTAGGCAGGAGAGGGCAGAGCTTATGCAGGATGATATAGTCCAGGACTCTCATCGCCAGACTGCTCCGGTTCCCAGAGGATCCAGGTCTGCAGCTATCCCAGTGACAGACTCCAGGGCTACCACTTCAGCACCAGCTACAGCTCCAGCAGTTCCTTCAGCTCCAGCATCTACTCCTCCAGCGCAGACATCCGCAGAAGTCTTCGCCGACGCAGCTATCTCTACACCGACATCGACCCAGACGGGAGCAGCCAGCCGAGCCCGCAGTGACGTTTAGCTCTATACCTTTTCGAACTTTTTGGTAACTTGTTGCCAAAGGGGGAGAAATTGCTATAGATCATAGGGCTTCGAGAGAGAGAGTGCTCTTTCGTCTTTTCGTTCTTTTGCCGTTTTCCTTGAGATACATTGGTTTCTTTTGGTTCCAGATACTTTAAGTGTGCTTGCTACTACGTTTGATGCTACCTTAATGAGTGCTTAGTCATACTATGCTTTAATGTGTGCTATTTCTTATTGTATGGCTATTTACTCTTGTCTTGGTGATTGAGTGCATGTTATTCATTCTTATCATTTTGTGCGCTCCACCAAGATGTATGTGATATGGAAGAGTGACCCATAATCCTAATCGATTGTGCATTTGCATTCAAACGCAAATTTTAAATAATGCACAAATTTAGGGGGAGCTCTTGTTTATCACATACTTCTCAAAGCGACGATATTATTCTTTGATTATATCTTTTGTCGAAGCTTTGATCTATATGTTGTCATCAATTACCAAAAAGGGGGAGATTGAAAGTGCAACTAATCCCCGGGTGGTTTTGGTAATTAATAACAACATATATATCATTGAACTAATATTCTCTTGAGAATCATTTCAGAAAAGTTCGATGATGTGGGTATGGAAATGTCTGAAGAAGTGGACCCCTCAAAATGCTAAGACAAGCATTGGCAAAAGCTCAAGACTCCATTTTTGGTTTAGTGATCAAAGATCACATTGAGTCCATAGGAAAGCCAATACCATTAAAAGGGGATGAGGTTGTGTTAATGTTCTCGTTGCTCAAGTGCTTGGTGATCTAACTCCCTCAACTATCAGCACTATTCACTACTTAACACACACCCATAAGTAATCTCGGTCACACCGATTTCTCCAACTCAGTCCCACCGAGATGAACCACTTCAGTTGTTTCTCCAAACCCTAAATTCTCGGTCACACCGATTCTGAGTTTCGGTCTCACCGAAAAAGGGCTGCCAACCTTCTGTGATCAGTTGACATCAATTCGGAATATCCGAGTTTATATTTTCGGTCTCACCGAGATGGCAAACCCTAACCTTTGACTCACTTCGGTCTCACCGAGATGGTATTTTCGGTCCCACCGAAAATCCCAACGTTCACTATATTTGAACTTTCGGTCTAACCGAGTTTTCACTTCGGTCTGACCGAGATTGGTCAAATGTGTGTGTAACGGTTGGATTTTGTGTGGAGGCTATATATACCCCTCCACCCCCTCCTCATTCGACAGGAGAGCCATCAGAAAGTACCACCACTTCTACCACACACTTTCTGAGAAGTGAACCACCTACCCTTGTGTTGAGATCAAGCCATTCCATTCCTACCATATGAAACTTGATCTCTAGCCTTCCCAAGTTGCTTTCCACTCAAATCTTTCTTCCACCACAGCCATATCAGTGAGGAGAGTTGAGTGTTGGGGAGTTTATCACTTGAAGCACAAGAGCAAGGAGTTCATCACCATCAACACCGTCTATTACCTTTTGGGGGGTGGTGCCTCCTAGATTGGTTAGGTGTCGCTTGGGAGCCTCCGTCGTGATGTGGAGTTGAACCAAGACGTTTGTAAGGGCAAGGAGATCGCCTACTTCGTGAAGATCTACCCCGAGTAAGGCTAGTCCTCCGTGGGCGTAGGCCGTGATGGAATAGACAAGGTTGCTTCTTCGTGGACCCTTCGTGGGTGGAGCCCTCCGTGGACTCGCGCAGCCGTTACCCTCCGTGGGTTGAAGTCTCCATCAACGTGGATGTACGATAGCACCACCTATCGGAACCACGACAAAAATCTCCGTGTCACCAAACTGCGTTTGATCTTCTCCACCTCTCTTTTACATGTGCAATTTACTTTCCGCTGCATAAACTCTAGAATTGCATGTGTAGGGTGTTACTTGAACTGATCTTGTTTGTGAAACTGCCAAAAACTTTGCATGATATAAAGGCAGATTTTTTATATTGTCAAGTAGTCTAATCACCCCCCCTCTAGACCTACTTTCGATCCTACAGTATCTCATGGAATCTTTTAGCTTAAGGGGAGAAGACTTAGAGGAATCTTCACAATTGATATCCTATGAAAAGCAAAATCTCTCAGAGTTCATTGAAAATCTTTTAGCTTCGGAGACATGTTTGCTGATTCAAGCCTGTGCTCAAATATGAGACACTCTTTATACATGTCCTCCCTGGCTTGGTACTCTTGATGTTCTTGCAGTTGGTTGAAGGAATACTCTTGTGTTATCTAACCTTGTTTTCTCAAGTTTATCCCTTCAGGTACAATGTCAAGGAACCTCAAGGTAAGTATATGCATCTTGCAGAATGTGCATGATGGTGACTTGCTTGTAAATACTTGTTTGCAAGAAATCACCATGCACATATGCATTATCACTCAATTCCTTTTCTTCTGCTCTGATGCATATAGCCAAGCTGCATGTAGCACATCTTGCTTATCTCTCTCGTGTGCTTGTGGTAGTCCAAAACCATAATCTATGAAAATCTTGCACACTTGTAGGGGGAGCCTGTGTACTACATGCTTGTCAAAGCTTTCATGATAATCCTGTCTTTCTTTCAATAAGCTTTGATGTCTCGTTCAATATAATTTCAGTGTGTTGCCATCAATTACCAAAAAGGGGGAGATTGAAAGCACATTTGCTCCCTGGGTGGTTTTGGTAATTAATGACAACATACTTTGTGGTTGGACTAATGCTTTTATCAAGTATGTTTCAGGAAATCCAATCACATTGGGATGGCAAGATGACTGAAGAAGTGGACCCCTCAAATGCTAAGGCAAGCTTTGGCAAAAGCTCAAGACTCTATTTTTGGTTTAGTGATCAAAGATCACATTGAGTCCATAGGAAAAGCCAATACTATTAAAAGGGGATGAGGTTGTGTTGATGATCTGGTTGCTCAAGTGCTCAGTGATTTAGCTCCTTCAACTATCAGCACCTTTCACTACCAAACACACCCATAAGTAATCTCGGACAAACCGATTCTTCCAACTCAGTCCCACCGAGATGAACCACTTCTGCCATATTCCAAACCCTAGAAAAATCGGTCCTACCGAGTTTGAGATCGGTCTCACCGAAACTGAACTGCCAACCTTCTGTAACCATTTCACTTCATTTCGGAATAACCGAGTTTGTATTATCGGTCTCACCGAAATGGGCAAGCTTCTGTCTTGGCTCAAATCGGTCTCACCGATAATTCATTTTCGGTCTCACCGATTCTGGCATGTTCCTGCTCTTTCTCAAATCGGTCCAACCGAGTTTTCTTTCTCGGTCTCACCGAAAACTCCAACGTTCATATCAGATACACTTTCGGTCCCACCGAGATGGTATTTTCGGTCCCACCGAAAATCCCAACGTTCACTATATTTGAACTTTCGGTCTGACCGAGTTTTCACTTCGGTCTCACCGAGATTGGTCAAATGTGTGTGTAACGGTTGGATTTTGTGTGGAGGCTATATATACCCCTCCACCCCCTCTTCATTCGTGAGGAGAGCCATCAGAAAGTACCACCACTTCTACCATACACTTTCTGAGAAGTGAACCACCTACCCTTGTGTTGAGATCAAGCCATTCCATTCCTACCATATGAAACTTGATTTCTAGCCTTCCCAAGTTGCTTTCCACTCAAATCTTTCTTCCACCACAGCCATATCAGTGAGGAGAGTTGAGTGTTGGGGAGATTATCACTTGAAGCACAAGAGCAAGGAGTTCATCACCATCAACACCGTCTATTACCTTTTGGGGGGTGGTGCCTCCTAGATTGGTTAGGTGTCGCTTGGGAGCCTCCGTCTTCGAGATGTGGAGTTGAACCAAGAAGTTTGTAAGGGCAAGGAGATCGCCTACTTCGTGAAGATCTACCCCGAGTAAGGCTAGTCCTCCGTGGGCGTAGGCCGTGATGGAATAGACAAGGTTGCTTCTTCGTGGACCCTTCGTGGGTGGAGCCCTCCGTGGACTCGCGCAGCCGTTACCCTCCGTGGGTTGAAGTCTCCATCAACGTGGATGTACGATAGCACCACCTATCGGAACCACGACAAAAATCTCCGTGTCACCAAACTGCGTTTGATCTTCTCCACCTCTCTTTTACATGTGCAATTTACTTTCCGCTGCATAAACTCTAGAATTGCATGTGTAGGGTGTTACTTGGACTGATCTTGTTTGTGAAACTGCCAAAAACATTGCATGATCTAAAGGCAGATTTTTTATATTGTCAAGTAGTCTAATCACCCCCCCTCTAGACCTACTTTCGATCCTACAACAAGCAAGAAACTGAGATTGCAATCTGGATATTGCGAATTCAAGAGGAAAGCTTTATTGATCAAGTGGGGTTCTGTGACGTCTTTGTCTGGTCGTTGAACACAAACGAAGTACGCGAAGTTGCAGCTATGGCGAACTTTAATCTAAACGAAACCCAAAGTCTAAACGACGCCCTAAGGGCTGTATATATGGGGGAAAGAGGGGGAATTTCGTGGCCCTTGGTGGAGGGGTCCGAAACCAACCCTAACTCTTGTTTCCACACACATACGGACTCTAAAAACAGCCTATACTCAAGTATTTCAAAATTACATGGGCCTGGCCCAATAATAAGGTGACGCAGCACCTATAATAGTCTTTGGACAAAATTTATGAAGTGGCATCTTGTATATTTCGTCCAAGGCTTCACGCACTCATTATGGTGGCTTCAAAGTCCTGAAATCATCACTTGTAACTCCATTCTTGTTCCCCTTGCGCATGCCATTATCTCCATGCTTGATCTTGCTCCAATGTTCATCCTTCTTGTCCAAGCTAGGCCCTTCATTTGTAAGCAAGACAAATGTATCCAATTTAGGCAACATCATATTCTCATGAACATCAGATTCATTACCAAGAAACGAAAGTACCTGGTAATTTAATTGGCGTGGGCGAGCTTTAATAATTGGTCCTGTATATGTGTCAGTTGGAGCTGTGGGTGTAACCTTGTTAGTGATGTCCTCATCATTATGCAATGGCTCAGACTGGTTCGGATATGATGAACTAATCCTAGTTTTTTTTGGCTTTTTCATGGACTGTAGGTATGAAGAACATACTCGATCTAATCTACGAAAAACTGTAAAATCTCACCGAGCAACCTGGAAATCTGATACCACTTGATAGAGGCAAAGGTGTCCCGTCTTTCGGTGAGATGGTGGCTATCGTTTTGGAGGAAGTCGACTTTGACGATCCGACTACGAACGTGCGTGGACGTCGCGCCTTAGCAATCGCTAAACCAACTCCGAGAGGTTATTGACCACGCCGGAGCACGATCAACCTGACCACAAAGGTCTGTTTCCTGCAGGCAAACGAAGAACAAGCAAGAAACTGAGATTGCAATCTGGATATTGCGAATTCAAGAGGAAAGCTTTATTGATCAAGTGGGGTTCTGTGACGTCTTTGTCTGGTCGTTGAACACAAACGAAGTACGCGAAGTTGCAGCTATGGAGAACTTTAATCTAAACAAAACCCAAAGTCTAAACGACGCCCTAAGGGCTGTATATATGGGGGAAAGAGGGGTGGAATTTCATGGCCCTTGGTGTAGGGGTCCGAAACCAACCCTAACTCTTGTTTCCCCACACATACGGACTCTAAAAACAGCCTATACTCAAGTATTTCGAAATTACATGGGCCTGGCCCAATAATAAGGTGACGCAGCACCTATAATAGCCTCTGGACAAAATTTATGAAGTGGCATCTTGTATATTTCATCCAAGGCTTCACGCACTCATTGTGGTGGCTTCAAAGTCCTGAAATCATCACTTGTAACTCCATTCTTGTTCCCCTTGCGCATGCCATCATCTCCATGCTTGATCTTGCTCCAATGTTCATCCTTCTTGTCCAAGCTAGTCCCTTCATTTGTAAGCCAGACAAATGTATCCAATTTAGGCAACATCATATTCTCATGAACATTAGATTCATTACCAAGAAACGAAAGTACCTGGTAATTTAATTGGCGTGCGCGAGCTCTAGTAATTGGTCCTGTATATGTGTCAGTTGGAGTTGTGGGTGTAACCTTGTTAGTGATGTCCTCATCAATGGGATTCTCCCTTCGACCACGGCGACGTATGATGACTTGAGTGACTTTTGCCACCATATTGAGAGTGAGAGTGACTTCACCACTCGCCCCATATATGATGAGCTGCCACATTTCACATGTGAGGAGAGCCACAACCCCCACCACTTGAGTGAGATGAATGCATCCTCCATATGTGACATTGAGTGCACCTACCTGTAGGGAGTGAGTGAGCCACCACCACATAGAGAGAGTTAGGAAGTCGATAGGGCGCATGAGGCCGTTTGCATTTCTAACAACTTGACCTCTACCTCTATTGTGTCTTCTCATTTGGTGCTAGGTCCCATTTATGATGACGCGCTGATTCGCGGCGACTTAGTCCTCCCTTTAGACAAGACGATGGCCATGGTGGAATATGATGCACCCCCACATGGTTCCATCAAGTTGATGATGATGACCACCATTTGGTCTTTGCCACCTCACCTACACCAGCTGAGTGGAATAAGAAAGATAACAAAGGTGAGGGTGGTGCTCTCGTCACACTAGTGGACTATGTCGACATTGATTGCTTGCATGATGTTGATCCACCTATTGTCATGCTTCATGCTAGTTCGACTCGCCCATGCGATGATTTACCCATTTATGATGAGTTTGATAATTGCCATGTGGAGTCTATTAGTCGTGATGCCATGTTACATAGGATTTCTTGTGATAATTCCCTCGGACACATCATGTTTGACAATTCACTTGACTTGTCATATGCTATGAACGAGATCAACAATATGTCATATTTGCAATCTCGTCGTAGTGACTATGCATATGCCATTAAAATTAACCCAATTTACAGATATGGCATAGATGACAAGCCCATGCTTATTGGCATTTGTTTTTCTTGTCATGATATTGATATGCTATCTTTGCATCATTTATCTCTTATGCCATGCCTTGACCACCTAGCTTCGGATATGCATTGTTTTGGATGTTGTCATTATTCTCCATATGATGCTTCCACTATTGCTCACGAGGAGACCCCCATAGTTTCCTCATACATGTTCGGAGATTTTGATTCATCCTATCCATTGCATGATCCCACTACTTGTGTGCACCATATGCTCCCCATGAATGAAAATGACATTGATGTGCCATATACTTGCATTCTCAATTTGTGTCATCATTGTGTCATACACAATAACTATTCATTCATGATGGATAACATGTTCTTATACCATGCATCAAATTTCTTTGAGCGATGCTTATCTTGTGCTAACTCACACATACACATACACATCATGATGGATGATGTGTACATTTACCACGCACACACTTTCTTTGGTTTGTGTCTCTTTTGTGTAGGTACCCACGAATACTTGTCAACCTCACAATCTCATGAGTTGACAAAACGAGCTCTAGAGAGCAACAACGACTTGGGATCCCGTGGACTATCCCTACCGCCGTTCTCTTCGTGCAACCTCTACGCGCATCTCTTTTACTTGGCTCTCACACGACTATGGGCTATTTACCACTTGTCATCTTATGCCCATTCTATCGTGTTCACTTTGCATGTTATGCCTCTTGCTATGACTTTGCCATGCAATTGTGACCCTTGCTTGCATTTGCCCATGATTCACCATTCTACTACTATTATATGTATTTGCATGCTTGGTGGAGATACTTGTTGCTATTGCCATGTTTACATTGTGCGCCATGCTATTGATGAGACTTTGTTCATACCTTGCTTTCATGATTGTGCTATGCCATGTGCATTATTCATGCCCACTATTTATCCACATGCCATGATTGCCACGATTACCTCTAGTAGGTTGCATCTTCGCACTATTAGCTTACACTACTTGATTGCCATGATTGCTTGCTTTGTTGCATCACCCATGTTCCACTCTTACTTGCTTTCTTGGGTTGATGACATATATGTTCATGCATTTCACATGATATATCTTGATCATTGTCTCTTGTCTCCAATAGTTGCATCCCTCATATTCACTTGTTGTGAGTGCAACCATGCTATACTTGTTGATCTCGGAGACTTGGACACCTTACTTGTGATGCATGCTTGCTTGTTTGAGCATGCCTTTGGTTGTTATCGCATCATATGCTTCCATACATTGCCATGTCCCCTTGTCCTTTCTTATGATAAGAATGACGAACATACTTGTTGGGTGACTCACCACATGAATAGGTTTTGCATCTTCGCTAACCTCATTTGTTTTTCCGAGTGTTTGTTATGTTCTTTCACTTTGAAGGATTCACAAGGCGGTACCATCACGAGGCATCTTGGCCATGTGAAGGCATACACGTCGCGCGACAACAACATTTTCGACATCCTCATCAAGGTGCATTCCCTCCTAGTGAGCCATCCTCACATATGCTTGGATTTCATGGATGCACCACCGGTCTACCACTCTTGCCACGACTTTGAGCATGGGTATATCAACACTCATTTGGCACATTGCATCTGAACCTTCATATTTGTTGATTGTGCACCCACATGCCATGCTCCATGGTCATCTCATACCCATAACAAATTTCCATCTTATGCATGGATTGACTCACATTATGATTGCCTTGTTGCATCTTGTATTCCCACGTCATCCATGATATATGAGCTTTTTCATTTCCTTAGCAAATTTGTTGTGATCTTTCTTGATGGACTCTTCATACATATTGATCACATTGCCAAGCATCAATTGCATGATCACATACTCACATTGAGCATCATTTACCATGTTCATGCTTTTGATACACAATCCCATTATGACATCATTTTGCACAAAGGTAGCATTTGCAACATCTTGCATAATGAGCTTGATCACATGAATGCATTGTATGCCATGCTCTTTCATTTTGCTACAATTCATGCTCATTGCCACTACCGATTTCATTGGACGGACTCATGCTTAAATGATGGACACCTTGCGTCCGCTAACAATTGTATTTCCAAGTGTCCCTTGTGTTTGCTCTTTTTGCATGTCTACCATTCCGATGACATCTTGGAGTACTTTGCTCGCGGCGTGACATACACTTCGTCCAACTACAAGTTCATCCATGTCTACCGTGTACATGATGATATGGTTCACGATCCGAGGACGGATCTTTTCCAAGGGGGAGGAGATGATGCGGAGCATCCTACGGCTATCTCCATGTACTCTGCCATAGCACCTCATGTCCCTAGTGGACCTAAGGTGAACCCACTCCTCTTCAAGTTTGACATGTATATCTGTTGGACTTGGTCACTACCTCACCACGGAACGTTATGCATTCTTAGGTACTTCGGAGATCGCTACGAGGAATCACCAAGTTCATCGGATGAACCAAGAAGAAGAGGGATGAAGAAGGGCCTATCCTGTCTGGAACGGGCGGTACTACCGCCTACAAGCGGTACTACCGCTCCCATGCGGCACTACCGCCTACAGGCGGTACAACCGCTCCCAAGCGGTACTACCGCCCGAGGTCCGGTACTACCGCCCTGCCTGTGCACAGCCGCGGGCCTTTGGCCTTGTATCCCTCTCCACTTACCCCTTCGTGGCTTAGACTATAAATAGACTGCCCCCACCTTCTTTCTAAGGTTTAGCAAAGTATTTTGATAGACATTGAGAGCTTTGCTGATGCGGAGCATCCGGCGAGCATCCCCATGGACACCCCGTCATCGGCACAAGCACTCAAGGGACCAATGACTAGAGCACGTGCACGCGCTACCGAGGACGAGGTGAATTCTCTCCTCTTCGAGTTTCGTTTGGATTCGCATGAGGATTGGGTTCTACCTCACAAGGACATGTTGTGCATTCTCAGTTACCAAGGAGGTGATCACGTGGAAGCAAAGGAGAATCTGTTCAGCCCGAATCACGTGGAGGCAAATGAAGACCTGTCCAACCCGGAACGAGCGGTACTACCGCTCCTCCAAAACGGTACTACCGCTCCTGGCCAGTCCGGAACAAGCGGTACTACCGCTCCTTAAGCGGTACTACCGCCTGCAAGCGGTACTACCGCTCGAGTGGGCGGTACTACCGCCCTGCCTGCACGCAGCCTTCGGCCCTTGGCCATGTACCCCTTTCCTCTCGTACCCCTTCGTAGCATAAACTATAAATAGACCTCCCCCACGTCTTTTGAAGGGTTAGCAAAGATATTGAGAGACCTTGAGAGCTTTGCTCCTTGTATCCCCTCCTCTAGGCGATCAAGACCTCCCAAGGGAGAAGAATCCTCATGGACAAGACCTCCCAAGGGAGAAGAATCCTCGTGGATTGCAAGACCTCACCTCCTTTAGGAGTGGGAAGAACCTTACCTTTGTGCTTGTTTCCTTGGATTGATCTTGTAATCTTGTGGATCCTTTGTATGCTACTCTAGTGGATGTGATATTGGGTTTGTTTTAAGAGATTTGTGTCTTGTGTTCTTGTGTGTTCTTCCTCTTTTCCCCCTCCAAGTGTGAAAAGATCCCCCTAGGGTTTCACCCTACAACATCTTGGTATCATGAGCAAGGTTGATTCACATCTTGGAGTCCCATCCCCCCACTTTCTAGCTTGATTTTGTTTTGTTCTTGCCCAATTTCGAAAATCCCCACAAAAATAGCCCCAAAAATTTTCTTGCAATTTGTTGGATCTTGCGAGATTTGGTTGTTTTGATCCATGAATTTGATGTTTGGCAAGCGGATCTAGCCTCTCCACATCAATCACCACCCATCCCACCGCGAATTCCATCCAATTTCGCTCCCGAAATCATCCATTTCCGCCCATATTTCGCCCCGATCCCGAGCTGCAAATTTTCCCGGAACCAGCGGTACTACCGCCCATACAAGCGGTACTACCGCCCTACACGCGGTACTAAATTTTTACTTCCGCCCTTTCCAAGCGGTACTACCGCTTCGTCAAGCGGTACAAATTTTTTACTTCCGCCACCCCGAGCGGTACTACCGTCCCGCACTTTCTCACCTTCCGCATTTGACTGGTTTCGAGTTGCGATTTGGCGTTTCCTAAGGTGTTTCGGCTACTTAGGAACGTGTGACATCGACATCATCGCCTCGGAGTCATCTTCGTTGCTAACCGTAAGCAAGGACGGTAACCTCGACGACACTCACCTTTGCTTTTGCATTGATAGCCCGAGCCATTTGCGTTGCTTACCTATCGAGACTAGCGAGTTGAGAATTGCCTGGCCACGCTATTGTGCACCGTAGTGATTATGTTATCATGTTAGTGCCATAAGTCTCTCCCGTGCATATCTTACATACTTGTCTCATATTATCCCCGGCTCGAGCATCAAGCTTTCAAAAAAAAACTTTTAAGCAAAAAGAGGAGCAACAATGAGCTTATATGCAATAGCATTGAGACACTTTACTTACTCATATCATCTTGGTCTCCGCATACATAGCATAGTTGGGATCGAGGACGTCACGTTTCTCTCATAGGTTGGTGCACAAAGCGTATCTCGCCCATTTGAGCAATTGAGCTAGTGTCTCTCTAGTATTCGCACAACAAGAGCATTTTGCGTGATCACTCACATTTTGCGCTCACCCTTGGTTGTGCGGATCCCATCTATCTTCCGTGCGTGTGTTCCTAGTGATACCCTTGGCTTTGATCTATTTGCTTTACGTGCATCTTTGTGAATCTTCTCAATCTTATCGATATCTTGACTAACATTTTGTTTGAAATTTTGCCACCATCCTCACCAAGCTACTCCATAGGCCTCTTTACTTGCAGGTGTGAGGAACAAACCCGGTTCCAATTCTACTATTGTGGCATTTCATTGAGTGAAACTTGTTACATTTTCAATCTTCGTATTGTTCTCTCATTTACCTACTCACCTCCTACTTACATGATGGATAGGCCAAGTTCTTCGACCGACCCGATCGACGAGCATCTAGTGGAAGCACCGAACTACGTCACCAAGAATCACCTTTTCGGTGTACAACGAGCTCTTCACCAAGAAAGCGAAGCTTTGGGCGACCGCATCGAGCAACTCGCTTCCGACTTCCGCACACAAATGCAAGAGTTCCGCCACATCTTGGTGAACCGCACGTCTCCGCCTCCTTCATCAAGACGGCGCCATTCAAGTCGACGCTCAAGTGACAACTCTTCGGCTTACTCTTCCACGGATGCAAGTCCTACACGTCCTCGGCAAGCTCAACAATTCGTCAATCAAGATCGACAATCTCCGGACAATCCATTACATGGCAATGGGTTACAAGATCGAGTTCGAGCACGTGAGCAAGGGCGCCGCCAAGAGCAACAACGCCCACATCAAGTACATCAAGATGACGATGCAATTCGACAAGCACAAGAACGGCGTGACAATCAAGCACGCACCGCGCAACAAGGTCTTCGTGACTGCACGCGCATCTTCGCCGACCGCAACCGCCAAGTACGTCAACAAGAAGCACTTCATCAAAAGCGACAAGAGGAAGCCGCTCATCGCGAAGCGGAGCAAGAACGACGAAATGGGAACGACGTGACGCGCCACCACCGGCAAGACCATCGCTAGGAGCACGTTATCGGGGAGCGACCACATCGTCATGAGCGCCACCACCATCATCAACATGACGAAGAACAACGCTTCGGCAAGCTAAAGTTCACTATGCCCAAGTTCTCCGGAAGCAACGATCCCGAGGAATACCTCTCATGGGCATTGAAGGTCGACAAGATTTTCCGCCTCCACAACTTCGAAGAAGAGAAGAAGATTGCCATGGCCTCTCTAGAGTTTCAAGATTATGTCCTCATTTGGTGGGAACAAACGATCAAGCGACAACATTCAAGAGGCGAACCACCCATTACAACTTCGTCAGAAATGAAGAATGTCATGCGAGCTCGCTTCATGCCTACACACTACACACGTGATCTCTTCAAGAAGCTGCAACTTCTCAAACAAGGCACGAAGACGGTGGAGGAATACTACCAAGAAATGGAGATTGCAATGATACGAGCCAACGTCAAGGAAGATGACGAGCAAACAATGGCCCGCTTCTTGAACGGCCTCAATCACCCAATCAAGCGGATTGCCGACTTCCAACCATACTCCAACCTTCTCGAGCTAGTTCATCAAGCGTCCAAGGCCGAGCGACAAGTCCAGGATGACTTCAAATACGCGAAATACTCGTCCAAGAACTACGACTCCTACTCTCAAGCTCCCGCGACTTCGACACCTCCTACCTCAACTAAAGCATCTCCAAGTACCGGCGACAAGTCAAGTTACAAGCAAACTACACCTTCCTCGACTCGTTCTCCGGCAAGCAACTACAAACCCAAGATTCCCTCACCTTCGGCACCACCTTACGACACCGTGAAGACTAGTTCCTTCAAATGCTTCACATGTGGTGGCCGAGGTCACAAGTCCTTCGAGTGCACCAACAAGAGAACTATGATCTTCAACGACGACGGCACATATGACTCGATGAGCGAAGACGAAGTGGAAGCTATTGAGCATGTGGCCATGCACCGGCGCATCAACGAGATGAAGATGATCAAGTGTTTTGTGACAATGATTCAAGTCCCTCTCTCGTGGTATCCAAGGTCTTGACCCTCCAACACCATCAAGACGAAGACCAACGATGCCATATTTTCCACACAAAGGCCGACATCAACGGACGTTCCGTCAAGGTCATCATCGACGGAGGAAGTTGTCACAACTTGGCAAGCGACGAGCTATGTTCCAAGCTCCAATTGGTCAAGAAGAAGCATCCTCGTCCTTACGAAGTACAATGGTTGAGCGACTCCGGCACCATTCAAGTGCAGCATACGGTACAAGTTTCTTTCAAGATCGGCGCCTACGAGGACACCTTGGAGTGTGATGTAGTTCCCATGACGGTGTGCCACCTTCTCTTGGGACGACCTTGGCAATTTGACCGTGGAGTCATCCACAACGGACGAACAAACTACTACAGCTTCAAGATGAAAGGAAAGGAATATGTGCTTCGACCAATGTCACCAAGCCAAGTGATCGCCGATAAGCAAGCATCCACCCATCGTGGAGACCCTAGTGAGAGAGTGATCCACCAAAAAGAAAGTGAGAGCCACAAGCCAAAATTGAGCGCCTCTTCGCCAAGAGACAAAAACTTAGTCCTTCTAGCCACCAAACGTGAGATGCGCGAAGTGTGTGAGAACCCATCGAGCGTCTTCCACCTTGTGCTTCTATGCAAAGGGGAAGCCAAACCTACTAACACTTCACCACCTCCACCTTCTGTGTTGTCTCAATTGTTGCAAGAATTTTCAGACGTCTTTCCCGATGAGCTACCACCGGGTCTACCTCCACTTCGCGGCATCGAACACCGCATCGACCTCATACTTGGCGCACCGCTTCCGAATAAGGCTCCTTACCGCGTCAACCCGGAGGAAACAAAGGAGATACAATGTCAAGTACAACAACTCATCGACAAAGATCATGTACGTGAAAGCTTAAGCCCTTGTGCAGTTCCTGTTATTCTCGTGCCTAAGAAAGATGGAAGTTTTCACATGTGTTCCGATTGTCGGCCGATAAATGCTATCGCCGTTAGATAACGTCACCCTATTCCACGCCTAGATGACATGCTTGATGAATTATGTGGTGCCACCATCTTTTCCAAAATTGACCTTAAAAGTGGCTATTACCAAATTCGCATTCAGAGGGTGATGAGTGGAAAACAACTTTCAAAACCAAGTTTGGGTTATATGAGTGGTTGGTCATGCCATGGGCTTATCGGAAGCGCCCGGTTCTTTCGTGTGTCTTATGCATTTCGTTCTCCGACCTTATATCGGCGTCTTTGTGGTGGTTTACTTTGATGACATACTAGTCTTTAGCAAGTCGCTTGAGGAACATGTCAACCACGTTCGTATGGTTTTGCAAGCCCTTCGAAAACAACAATTATATGCTAATATGGAGAAATGCACTTTTGGTGTTGATAAAGTTGTTTTTCTAGGATTTGTCGTGTCTTCACAAGGTGTGCACGTTGATGAAACTAAAACTGAAGCAATTAAAACTTGGCCTAAACCAACGAACCTTCAACAAGTGCGTAGCTTTCTTGGTTTAGCCGGTTTCTATCGACGCTTTGTGAAGGACTTTAGCACAATTGCTATGCCCTTACACGCTTTGAGCAAGAAGAACGCACCCTTCATTTGGGGTCCCTCGCAAGAGACCGCGTTCAATGAACTTAAAACTTTGCTTACACACGCACCACTTCTTGCCCTACCTAACTTTGACAAACCGTTTGAGATACATTGTGATGCTAGCGGTACCGGTATAGGAGGCGTGCTCATGCAAGAAAAATGCCCCATTGCGTATTTTAGTGAAAAACTATCCGGCGCACAACTTAACTACTCCATCTATGATAAAGAGCTCTATGCTTTGGTGAGATTTTTACGTGTTTGGGAACACTATCTTCGACCCCATGAATTTATTCTTCACACGGACCATGAGACGCTCAAATATCTCAAGGGTCAAACGAAGTTAAACAAGTGGCATGCTAAGTGGAGTGAATTCATTGAGTCTTTTCCCTATGTCATCAAACACATCAAGGGCAAAGAAAATGTTGTGGTGGATGCTCTTTCCCGCGAATGCATGCTTCTTACCAAACTTGAGTTGAATGTTATTGGCTTTGAGCACATAAAAGACTTATATGAGCATGATGTTTTCTTTGCAAATCCTTATGCCAAATGTGTCGCACATACTTCTTGGGAGCAATACTACATAAAGGATGGATATCTCATGAAAGCTAACAAACTTTGCATTCCCGAGTCTTCGCTTCGTTTGCTCCTTTTGCAGGAATCTCACGGAGGAGGGCTCATGGGACACTTTGGACGCGATAAGACATTTTGATGTGGTGCATCCTAAGGTCATCCCCATGAACCCTTCATCACCTCATCATGTGCCCAAAGGACCAATGACTCGAGCCCGTGCAAGAGCTCTCGAGACCGAGGTGACTTCACTCCTTGCTCTAAATCCTTCCGATATGCATGAGACATGGCTTCTACCCTCATCAGGAACTCTGTGCATACTCAGGTACTGGGATGAAGGCCACGGAATAGCTTTGCACATTGGCCAAGACGGCGAGTTCGACAAGTGCCGGAAACAAGAAGAAGGAAGGCTGAAGATGCTACAGGCACCGGACGTCCGGCCTGCACCGGAAGACCGGCGACTCCCAGGCACCGGACGACCGGAAGCCACCGGACGTCCGGCCCCTCCCAGACGACCGGACGACCAGAAGCCACCGGACGTCCGTGACAACGACCACAGAAGCTAAATAGCGGAAATCCGAGGGTTACCGAACGTCCGGTCCCTCCGGAACCTCCGGACGTCCGGTAACCAGCGGACGTCCGCCCCGACGGCGACCATTCGTGTAATATATACTCGTTGACTCCCATCCTTTGGAGGCAACTTTTGGATAGCTCATTTCAGACCTTTGTGTGGATTCTCTCCCACGAGACCGCGCGCCTCTTCGGAGATGATCCACCTCGGATTCAAGACCTCCACATCGGGGAAGATCCTACGGGATAACCAAGACCTCCTCCGGGAGAAGACTATCTTTGTACCACCGTCGTTGACTATGGACCGTCTATCTCTTTGTGTATTGTGGATCTAGCACTTGTGTGACCATCTTTGTGTTGATTTGAGTGTTTTCCTCTCGTGTTTTCCCCCGTTTCCGCCTTGTGTTCTTCGTGTTCGTCGTGGAATACTCTCCAAACGTGAAAGATCTGCTGATTAGGGTTCCACCCTATACCATCTTGGTATCCAGAGCATAGGTTGATCACGATTTCAGAGCCCCACACCCTGTCTTCTAGCTTGTTTTTGTTGTGTTCTTCCCAATTTCGAAAATTCCCCACAAAAATAGCCCCAAAACTTTTTTTTTTGATCTGTTGATTTGGCAAGATTTTGTTGACTTTGTTCCATGGATTTGTTGTGCCACGAGTGGATCTAGCTTCTCCCCTTCTTTTCACCAATTTTCCACCACGAAGTCGGGCAAGTTTGACCAATTTGTCCACGGATCCCCCAACCCTAGCAACAGACCTACCAGACGACCGACGTTTACCGGACGTCCGGCACCTCTCGAGACACCGGACGTCCGCTAAACACCGGACGACCGGCACCCCGCCTACAGAAACAATTCCCGGATTTCCGGAACTTCCGGACGTCCGACCCCTCCAGACAGACCAGACGACCGGTACCGACCGGACGTCCGACAAAACCTGACGAAGCTGAACTTGTTTCAGTTCCATCTCACTTTCCGCTACCACCTACCTTTCATCCCACCTTCCGCAACCACCATCGCTTACCCGTTTCAAATTTGAACATCTTGTCTCACTTTGCCATGGATACATGAGTTGTGGGTTCACCGTTTCCTTGGATGTTTAGGCTACCTCGGAACGGCAAGACTTCGACAACACCACCGCTCAACTTCGGCAAGGACGGTAACATCAACGACACTTCGCTCACTCTACCTTGCAATTGCATTGTCACCCTATGAACCATCTTTGCGTAGCTTTCCCATTGAGACTAGCCATTTGAGTATTGCCGGGCCACGACACTTGTGTACATTAGTGATAGTCATAGATATTGCATACTACATCATCTTGGTATCTTGCATATCTCCGTGTGCCACAAGAGTGTCCCGCATACACAGTAGCTACCTTGATCCGAGAAGCATGCATAAGTATCCAAAGAAAGAGCTCACAAGCTTTTAAGCAAAAGAGCCAACCAAAGCAAAAGGACAATAGCTTCATACGCCTTGCATCAAAAGAGATCATACATCATAGCAACATCATCTTGTGCTCAAGCATCGGCACATCATACACTCATAGCATACTTGTGATAGATAGTCGCTACGTTTTGCCTCTTATAGGTCATGCACAAGTGCGTATCCGCCTATTAAGCAATCGGTTAGCGTCTCTCTAGTGTTGTGCAACACGAGCATTTTCCGTGGATTCCACATTTTCGCTCAACCTTGGTTGCACAACCACATCTATCTATCCGTGCGTGTGTTCCGTGTGCTCCTTTGCTAGTGATCTATTTGTTGCATGAGAAAATTGTGAACCATTTTCAACATCATTGAGTCATTTTGACGATTGCATCGAATTTGTGCCACATCCTAACCAAGCTCCTCTCAAAGCTTTACTTGTGTAGGTGTGAGAATCGACACGAAGTGGTACCAATAGTGCTATTTCCGGGTTACACTATTGAGTGCTCATTGATCCATTTTCAACTTCGGTTAAGGTACATTGGTATTGTCTTCTCCTTTCTCCCACTCACATACTTGCTTGTGATGATGGATAGGCCAAGTACTTCTACCAACCCGATCTTCGACGATCCTCAAGAAGCGAACAACTACGTCACCAAACTACATCTCTTCGGTGTCCAACGAGCTCTCCATCAAGAGAGTGAAGCTATGCGCGAGTACATTGGTCAAGTCGCCAAGGACGCGCGGCAATTTGAAGCAAGGACAAAAGAACAATTCGACATCATCAACACCAACATGTCTACTCAACTCAACGAGCTCCGGACTTTGATAGTCAACCGACGTTCTTCCTCAACATCATCTCAAAGACGAAGCCGCTCAAGTCGACACTCCGACTCCACGCAAGACTCGAGTACCCCTACGTCAAACACTCTTCGTCAAGCCGCACGTCAAGATCGACTTGACAACCGGCAACCTCTTCATGACAAGAGTTCACAAGAGCTATTCGACGAGCAAGAAAGCCGACGTCGTCACAACCAAGCTACACTTGCGCAAGCACAAGAACGGCAACGACTACGCCAACAACAACAAGAGCGAGCACGTCAACACCAAGAAGAACTAGATGCCGAGGCTAATCGCCAAGCACAACAACGTCGAGAAGCTCAAGCTATGGAGGCGCAACGAGCTCTACAAGATGCACATCGCAATGTGGCAGCCCGCACTCGATACACTCGTCAAGAAGAGGATTTCCTTCGTGATGAGATACAAGAGAGGCGCCATCAAGCAAGAATGCAAGAAGAAGCTCCTCCTCAACAAGTACACCAAGCTCGGCAAGAGCAACATGATAATGCCAACCGCCAACATCAAGACCGCCCTCTCAATAGACAAGGAAACAATGATGAGCATCGCTATGGAAAGCTCAAATTCACAATGCCAAAGTTTTCCGGAAGCATTGATCCCGAAGACTATCTCTCATGGGCATTGAAAGTTGACAAGATCTTTCGCCTTCACAACTTCGATGAAGAGAAGAAGATTGCAATGGCATCCCTTGAGTTCCAAGACTATGTTCTCATATGGTGGGAACAAATCATTGAGAGAAGAGAAGCAAAAGGCGAAGAGCAACATGATCCTTTCTTTGCTATTGGCTTTGAGCACATAAAAGATTTATATGAGCATGATCCTTTCTTTGCAAATGCTTATGCTAAGTGCTTGACTCACACTTCTTGGGAACATTATTACATCAAGGATGGATATCTTATGAGAGCTAACAAACTTTGCATTCCCGAGTCTTCGCTTCGTTTGCTCCTTTTGCAGGAATCGCATGGAGGAGGACTCATGGGACACTTTGGACGCGACAAGACGTTTGCTACCCTCTCTAAGAACTATTTTTGGCCCAAGATGCTCCGTGACGTCTCACGCCTCACCAACCGATGTTCTACATGCCGCAAAGCTAAGTCCAAAGCTCAATCTCATGGTCTTTACATGCCCCTTCCTATTCCATATCATCCATGGGAAGACATAAGCATGGATTTCATACTTGGATTGCCTAGGACTCAAAATGGCAAAGATTCCGTGTTTGTTGTCGTGGATAGATTCTCTATAATGGCTCATTTCATTCATTGTAACAAGATCGACGATGGTTCACATGTCGCAAATCTCTTTTGTAGGGAGATCATTCGTCTACATGGAGTACCCAAGACGATCGTGTCGGATCGGGACATCAAGTTCTTGAGCTACTTTTGGAAGACTATATGCGCCAAACTCGGCATCAAGCTCCTCTTTTCTTCGGCATATCATCCACAAACCGACGGCCAAACGGAGGTGACAAACCGCACGATTTCGACGCTTCTTCGCGTGTTGATCAAGAAGAACATCAAGGAATGGGAGCAATGTTTGCCCATCGCCGAGTACGCCTACAACCGCGCAAGACATTCGACTACCGGCAAGTCCCCTTTCGACGTCGTCTACGGCTTCAACCCGTTGTCCCCATTGGACATCCTACCTCTACCTCTACAAGAGCGCACGAACATGGATGCAAGTGCACGAGCGAGCTATCTCAAGAAGGTGCATGAAGATACAAGGACAATGATCGAGCGACAAGTCCATCGTCTCACCAACAAGCGCAACGTCAACAAGGCACCAATGGTGTTCAAGCCGGGAGATCTTGTTTGGCTTCATCTTCGCAAGGACCGTTTCCCACACGCGCGCAAGTCCAAACTACTACCTCGCGCCGACGGACCCTTCAAGGTGCTAGCACGCTACAACGACAACGCCTACATGATCGACATCCCACGAGACAAGTACTCCGTGAGCGATACTTTCAACATCAAGGACCTATCTCCTTTCCATGGTGATGAAGATTTCGATCCTAGGTCGGATCTTTCCCAAGGGAGGGGAGATGATGCGGTGCATCCTAAGGTCATCCCCATGAACCCTTCATCGCCTCATCATGTGCCCAAAGGAACAATGACTCGAGCCCGTGCAAGAGCTCTCGAGACCGAGGTGACTTCACTCCTTGCTCTAAATCCTTCCGATATGCATGAGACATGGCTTCTACCCTCATCAGGAACTCTGTGCATACTCAGGTACTGGGATGAAGGCCACGGAACAGCTCTGCACATTGGCCAAGACGGAGAGTTCGAGAAGTGCCGGAAACAAGAAGAAGGAAGGCTGAAGATGCTACAGGCACCGGACGTCCGGCCTGCACCGGACGACCGGAGACTCCCAGGCACCGGACGACCGGAAGCCACCGGACGTCCGGCCCCTCCCAGACGACCGGACGACCGGAAGCCACCGGACGTCCGTGACAACGACCACAGAAGCTAAATAGCGGAAATCCGAGGGTTACCGGACGTCCGGTCCCTCCGGAACCTCCGGACGTCTGGTAACCAGCGGACGTCCGCCCCGACGGCGACCATTCGTGTAATATATACTCGTTGACTCCCATCCTTTGGAGGCAGCTTTTCGATAGCTCATTTCAGACCTTTGTGTGGATTCTCTCCCACGAGACCGCGCGCCTCTTCGGAGAAGATCCACCTCGGATTCAAGACCTCCACATCAGGGAAGATCCTACGGGATAACCAAGACCTCCTCCGGGAGAAGACTATCTTTGTACCACCGTCGTTTACTATGGACCGTGTATCTCTTTGTGTATCGTGGATCTAGCACTTGTGTGACCATCTTTGTGTTGATTTGAGTGTTTTCCCCCCTTTCCGCCTTGTGTTCTTCGTGTTCGTCGTGGAATACTCTCCAAACGTGAAAGATCTGCTGATTAGGGTTCCACCCTATACCACATTTGCTACGCTCTCCAAAAATTAATTTTGGCCCAAGATGTTCTGTGACGTCTCTCGCTTCACCAACCGGTGCTCTACATGCCGCAAAGCTAAGTCAAAAGCTCAATCCCATGGCCTTCACATGCCACTTCCTATTCCTTTCCATCCATGGGAAGACATTAGCATGGATTTCATTCTTGGATTACCTAGAACTTGCAATGGCAAGGATTCCATATTCGTTGTTGTGGATAGATTTTCCAAGATGGCACATTTAATTCCTTGTCACAAGATAGACGATGCTTCACATATTGCAACTCTCTTTTGTAGGGAAATCTTGCGCCTACATGGAGTGCCCAAGACGATTGTCTCGGACCGTGACGTCAAGTTCTTGAGCAACTTTTGGAAGACTCTATGCGCCAAGCTCGGCATCAAGTTACTCTTCTCCACGGCATACCACCCTCAAACCGATGGCCAAACCGAAGTCACCAACCGGACGCTTGCCACTCTCCTACGTGTGTTGATCAAGAAGAACATCAAGGAGTGGGAGGAGTGCCTACCCATCGCCGAGTATGCCTACAATCGCGCGAGACACTCTACAACCGGCAAGTCCCCCTTCGAGGTTGTCTACGGCTTCAACCCAGTGTCACCGTTGGACATCCTTCCTCTCCCGCTTCAAGAACGAGCTGACATGGACGCAAATGCAAGAGCAGCCCACCTCAAGAAGATACATGAAGAAACACGTTCCACGACCGAGCGTCAAGTCCAACGCCGCGCCATCAAGCTCAACACCAACAAAACACCAATGGTGTTCCATCCGGGTGATCTCGTTTGGCTACACCTTCGCAAAGACCGCTTCCCCAAGGAACGCAAATCAAAGCTTCTTCCACGAGCCGACGAACCATTCAAGGTGCTAGCACGCTACAATGACAACGCTTACAAGATCGACATCCCACGTGACAAGTACAACGTAAGCGACATCTTCAACGTCAAAGACTTGGCCAAGTACCATGGTGATGAAAACCACGATTCGTGGACGGATCTTCCGCAAGGGGGGGGGAGATGATGCGGAGCATCCGGCGAGCATCCCCATGGACACCCCATCATCGGCACAAGTACTCAAGGGACCAATGACTAGAGCACATTCACGCGCTATCGAGGACGAGCTGAATTCTCTCCTCTTCGAGTTTCGTTTGGATTCGCATGAGGATTGGGTTCTACCTCACAAGGAGATGTTGTGCATTCTCAGTTACCAAGGAGGTGATCACGTGGAAGCAAAGGAGAACCTGTTCAGCCCGGATCACGTGGAGGCAAATGAAGACCTGTCCAACCTGGAACGAGCGGTACTACCGCTCCTCCAAAATGGTACTACCGCTCCTGGCCAATCCGGAACAAGCGATACTACCGCTCCTTAAGTGGTACTACCGCCTGCAAGCGGTACTACCGCTCGAGTGGGCGGTACTACCGCCCTGCCTGCGCGCAGCCTTCCGCCCTTGGCCATGTACCCCTTTCCTCTCATACCCCTTCGTAGCATAAACTATAAATAGACCTCCCCCACGTCTTTTGAAGGGTTAGCAAAGATATTGAGAGACCTTGAGAGCTTTGCTCCTTGTATCCCCTCCTCTAGGAGATCAAGACCTGCCAAGGGAGAAGAATCCTCGTGGATTACAAGACCTCCCAAGAGAGAAGAATCCTCGTGGATTGCAAGACCTCACCTCCCTTACGAGTGGGAAGAACCTTACCTTTGTGCTTGTTTCCTTGGATTGATCTTGTAATCTTCTGGATCCTTTGTATGCTACTCTAGTGGATGTGATATTGGGTTTGTTTTGAGAGATTTGTGTCTTGTGTTCTTGTGTGTTCTTCCTTTTTTCCCCCTCCAAGTGTGAAAAGATCCCCCTAGGGTTTCACCCTACAACATTTGCTTCTTGTATCCCCTCCTCTAGGAGATCAAGACCTCCCAAGGGAGAAGAATCCTTGTGGATTGCAAGACCTCCCAAGGGAGAAGATCACCAAGACCTCACCTCCTCTAGGAGTGGGATGAACTAGTTACCTTGTATCTTTCCTTTTGTTGTTCTTGAATCATTGTGAACTCTTGCATGTTCTTGGATCTAGCATATGTGTGATTGGATCTAGTCAAATTGAGTGTTTTCCCTCTCTTGTGTTCATCTTGTTCTTGGGGATTCCCCTCCAATTCGTGAAAGATCTCCACCTAGGGTTCCACCCTACAACAGCTACCATCTTCGGAGAGATCACATCGGCATCGACAACATCAACGACAAGAACGTGAAGGTCATGAGCTCAACACCAACAATTGCTCAACGACTTCACCATGTACCTTGGCATCTTCGCCAAGCGACTTCAAGGCTTCTTCGCCTTTGGACATACGGCATTTTCGCCAACAAGCACCCCAAGCTTATGCTCAAGAGAAGCTACCCAAGCTCAAGTCCGCGACTTCCACGAGCTACTACGACCTCGACAATGACCACGAGATTCCTTTCTATGGGACTCAAGACCCAGAGGAGTATCTCGAGTGGGAGCGCAAGATGGACGACTACCTCAAGCTACATCAAGTTCCCTACGAAGATCAAGTGAAGTGTGCCACAAGAAACTTCCACGACAACACGTCAACATGGTGGCTTCACACACCTTCGACGAGCTTCAACGTGAATTGGCCCAAGACGAAGCGAGCTTTGCGGCGAGAGTTCGTGCCTCCCACTTACACGGAACATCTTCTACGCCAATTGGAGAACACCATCCAAGGATCCAAGTCCATCGATGATAGAGGCGAGGGGCTCGATCTTTCGATGAGATGATAACTATCGATTTGGTGGAGACGACTTTGACGATCCGACAACAAACGTGCACGACGTTGCGCCTTAGCAATCGCTAAACCAATCTCCAGGGGTTACTAATGATGCCAGAAGCACGATCAGCCTGACCACGAAGGTCTATTCCTGCATGAAATCGAAGAACAAGCAAGAATATGATAAAGCAATCTGAATATTGCAAATATGGATGAAGTATTGATAAATGTGGGGATCCAAAAGCGGTCTTGGTCTGGTCGTTGGACACAATCGAAGTACACGAAGTTGCAATGGCTAACTTTTGACTAAACAAATCCCAAAGAAAAAGCTACTAGATGGATCTACTTATATAGGAGCAAGGGGTGGCGGCCAAGGAGGTGGAAGGACGTCCCAAGGCAGCCTAAAACTAACCCTAGGTCGTACAAGGCTCATGGGCCCAAGTGGAGGTGATGTAACACCTTTGGACTTGTAGTATGACTCAGATTCTGCTGCAGCGTCAGATTGTTTCGTCGGTATCTCACCGCTCCGGACGAATTTGAAGGTGAATCCAATTGGGTTGGAAAGTGTACGAAATCTAGATTCCAAAAAAAACGAATCACCCAATTTGGAGTCTGTATGAAGGAGTTCTTGCCATTTTGAGTCAGGTATGTCTGTGCAATCCGAATCTGGATGTAGAACGTGAGAGACTTGGACTCTATCTTCTCTTGGCCCAAAAGTGACGTGAGAGAACTTTTTGAACAGCACCTAAACTTCTTTTTTTCCCTTATCTTCATATGTGGATTGTACAACTGTCCCATACACCTGGAATTAGACATGGCACACAAGTGTGTGAAGTATTTTTGTCCTGGATGACATAAATAAATTGTTGCATAGTTTGCATTAGAAATCACCTCACAAATATACATGTATGCAATATTTTTGGTCGTATCCAAGGTAGTCATGTCCTCATCATCCTCCCTTTATTGAAAATAAAGCCATCCTCGGCGTTGCTTAATCTGAAATTTGGGTAAGAAAATAGACAAGGTGTACATGTTGTATACGTATATATCATCCACTTTTACTTCCCTTAATTTTTGCACATATGACACATATATAGATGAGTAACTTTCGTAGTTCATAAAATATAAAGCCAAAATATTATCACAAGAAGTAGAAGGCATGAAAATATTGCAACTCAGTTTGCACAAATAAGTGAAGCTCTTATTCATATCAAAAGATTGACAATGTTCATCATTAAACCATCCCAACATTGGTGAATAAACCTTACTTGCATGAAATTCATAGGCTACAACATGCCTAAATAAGCAAACATGCAATAAGTCATTTGACATAGAATCGTCACCAAGATTAGAGGTCATATCAAAATTATTAAACATTGGCACAATAATTTTCAAATTTATTTTATCCAAATCTGATTTATTCTCTAATTCACATGATTCTTTTGCATCAATAGTTAATTCAATGGGTGCACTCAAAATTGGTGGTATTTTAGTTGTTTGATCACATGACGCATTCATGACAGTAACATGATTATCTAAACTAGGTGGTGTGCTCAAATCAACAGGTAATTCAATACATGATGTATTCAAGTTAACTAGATATGCATCATCCTCATGTGAAGTTATATCATCATTGGTTTTACTGTTACCTTGTCGCAAAGACGTAGCTAATGTAGGTACGGACGATGACAATGTACCATACTCTTTAGATGATGTCACGCTCACAATTGGAGGGGTGGCTGCTCTAGTAGGTGCAATGGCGGAGGAACCAACCAGTGGTGGTGAGCATGAACTAGAATAGTAGTTGTTGTAGTCACACAATGATAGAGGCAAAGGTGTCTCATCTTTCGATGAGATGGTGGCTATCGTTTTGGAGGAAGTCGAATTGGACGATCCGACTATGAACGTGCATGGACGTCGCACCTTAGCAATCGCTAAACCAACTCCGAGAGGTTATTGACCACGCCGGAGCACGATGAACCTGACCACGAAGGTCTGTTTCCTGCAGGCAAACGAAGAACAAGCAAGAAACTGAGATTGCAATCTGGATATTGCGAATTCATGAGGAAAGCTTTATTGATCAAGTGGGGTTCTATGACGTCTTTGTTTGGTCATTGAACACAAACGAAGTACGCGAAGTTGCAGCTATGGCGAACTTTAATCTAAACAAAACCCAAAGTCTAAACGACGCCCTAAGGGCTGTATATATGGGGGAAAGAGGGGGGAATTTCGTGGCCCTTGGTGGAGGGGTCCGAAACCAACCCAAACTCTTGTTTCCCCACACATACGGACTCTAAAAACAGCCTATACTCAAGTATTTCGAAATTACATGGGCCTGGCCCAATAATAAGGTGACGCAGCACATATAATAGCCTCTAGACGAAATTTATGAAGTGGCATCTTGTATATTTCGTCCAAGGCTTCACGCACTCATTATGGTGGCTTCAAAGTCCTGAAATCATCACTTATAACTCCATTCTTGTTCCCCTTCGCATGCCATCATCTCCATGCTTGATCTTGCTCCAATGTTCATCCTTCTTGTCCAAGCTAGGCCCTTCATTTGTAAGCAAGACAAATGTATCCAATTTAGGCAGCATCATATTCTCATGAACATTCGATTCATTACCAAGAAACGAAAGTACCTGGTAATTTAATTGGCGTGCGCGAGCTCTAGTAATTGGTCGTGTATATGTGTCAGTTGGAGCTGTGGGTGTAACCTTGTTAGTGATGTCCTCATCATCCTCCCCTTCTTGAATTGAAGTCGTCCTCGACGGAAGCTCATCTTCCTCACCCAAGTAAGGCTTCAAATCTGCAATGTTAAATGTGGGACTAACCCCAAAATCTGCAGGCAACTCAAGTTTATATGCATTATCATTTATTTTCTCTAACACCTTGAAAGGACCATCAGCACGTGGCATTAGCTTTGACTTGCGCAGATTAGGAAACATATCCTTACGCAAATGTAACCAAACAAGATCTCTAGGTGCAAAGACAACACGTTTTCTACCCTTATCTCCAACAAGTTTATATTTAGCATTCATGCGCTCAATATTTTCCTTAGTTAACTCATGCATTTTTAAGATCAATTCAACACGTTGTTTAGCATCAAAATTAACCTTCTCCGAAGATGGAAGAGGCAACAAATCAATAGGTGCACGAGGTAGGAAACCATAGACAATTTTAAAAGGGCACATCTTAGTAGTAGAATGCAACGAACGATTATAAGCAAATTCAATATGAGGCAAGCATTCTTCCCACATTTTCTTATTATTCTTCAAAACAGCCCTAAGCATAGTAGACAAAGTTATGTTGACTACTTCAGTTTGACCATCAGTTTGGGGGTGACAAGTAGTACTAAAAAGCAGTTTAGTCCCCAACTTAGCCCATAAACATCTCCAAAAGTGGCTAAGAAATTTAGTATCACGATCTGAAACAATAGTATTTGGCAAACCATGCAACCGAATAATTTCACGAAAGAACAAGTCAGCAACATTAGCAGCATCATCGCTTTTATGACATGGTATAAAGTGTGCCATCTTCGAGAACCTATCCACGACAACAAATATGCTATCCCTCCCCTTCTTTGTTCGAGGTAAACCCAAAACAAAGTCCATAGATATATCTTCCCAAGGAATACTAGGAACATGCAAAGGCATATATAAACCGTGAGGATTGAGTTGTGACTTAGCTTTTTGACATGTAGTGCAGCGAGCAACAAAACGCTCAACATCCTGTCGCATCTTTGGCCAAAAGAAATGTGCAGCAAGTACGTCCTCCGTCTTCTTCACGCCAAAGTGTCCCATTAATCCTCCACCATGCACCTCCTGCAACAACAAAAGACGAACAGAGCTAGCTGGAATGCATAGCTTGTTAGCACGAAACAGAAATCCATCATTAACGACGAACTTGTTCCATGTTCTCCCTTCTTTACAATTCTGCAATACATCTTTAAATTCAGCATCATGCACATATTGATCTTTGATGGTCTCCAAACCAAATATTTTAAAGTCAAGTTGTGAAAGCATAGTATAACGACGAGACAATGCATCAGCAATAACATTTTCTTTTTCCTTCTTGTGTTTAATAACATAAGGGAAAGTCTCTACGAATTCAACCCAAGGTTACCAAACAAACGTGCATCACGTAGAGCAATAAAAACAGCACGCAAATGTTCCAAATGTTCCTGCAAAGATCTGCTAAAAATCAATATATCATCAATGTATACTACCACAAATCGTCCAATGAAAGCACGTAAAACTTCATTCATTAATCTCATGAAAGTACTAGGTGCATTAGTTAACCCAAAAGGCATGACTAACCACTCATATAATCCAAACTTAGTTTTAAATGCTGTTTTCCATTCATCTCCCAATTTCATACGAATTTGATGGTATCCACTACGCAAATCAACTTTGGAGAATATTGTAGAGCCACTCAATTCATCAAGCATATCATCTAGCCTAGGAATAGGATGACGATAACGAATAGTAATATTATTAATGCCTCTACAATCAACACACATACACGATGTACAGTCCTTTTTCGGCACTAGAATAATAGGAACAGCACAAGGACTAAGGGATTCGCGTATATAACCTTTGTCGAGTAGCTCCTGTACTTGACGCATAATCTCCTTCGTCTTTTCTGGATTGGTACGGTATGGTGCGCGGTTGGGTAGCGATGCACCGGGAATTAAGTCAATCTGATGCTCAATCCCTCGAATAGGTGGTAATCCCGGTGGCACGTCTTGTGGAAAGACGTCGGCGAACTCCTGCAAAATGTTAGTGACAGTAGGAGGCAAAGAGGAAGGCACGTCCTCGAATGAAAATAATGCCTCTTTGCACACAAAAGCATAGCAAACAGATTTGCTAAAATCTAGCTCATCAATATCAGATTTGGTGGCAAGTAAACATGCACTTTTCAATTTAATTTCAGAAGCAACAGTAGATGGTTTATCATTAGGTTTCATTTGTTGCTCAAATTCTTTTGCCACAATCTGATTTTCACTCTTATTTTTCTCCTGTTTTGCTTTATTAGCTCTATTAATATCATCTTTCAAAATGGAATCAGGAGTCATAGGAAGTAAAGTAATATTTTTATCCTTATGAACAAGAGTATACTGATTGTTTCTACCATGGTGTACAGAATTTTTATCAAATTGCTATGGTCTACCAAGTAATAAGGAACATGCTTGCATAGGTACCACATCACAATCAACATAATCAGCATATGTAGAGATACTAAAATGCACACGAACAGTATGTGTTACCTTAACCTTGTCGCTGTTGTTGAACCATTGGATGTAGTAAGGATGTGGATGTGGTCTTATGGTGAGAGATAGCTTCTCCACCATCTCCATGCTAGCCAAGTTGTTGCAACTCCCTCCATCTATGATCACGCGAATAGAACGTTCCTTCACAACTCCCTTTGTATGGAACAAATTATGCCTCTAATTTTGCTCAGCTTATGTAACCTGCACACTCAAAACACGTTGAGCAACTAAACATTCATACCTGTCAGCATGTTCAGGAGCCATGTATTGCGTCTCATGATCAGAATCGTCTCCGCCGTGTTCTTCACGTGTAATAAGAGCCAAAGTCTCCTCATCATAGTCACTAGCGGACTCATATCCACCATCCTCAGTAGCAATCATCACACGCTGAGATTTGCATTCTCTCGCCAAATGTCCTCTTCCCTTACAACGACGACAAATAATATCACTGGTGTGCCCTGTTGATGCCATGGAAGAAGAAGAACTCTGTGCAGGCCCAATAGGTGTGCTCTTGGCAGATAATGGTGGTTGTGCCTGCTTCCTTGTATCACGACTGGAGGTAACAGCTGATGGAGGTGTCGGTGCAGTAGAATGTATGGAAGTAGAGGATGCACGCGGTGTCCATGATGAAGGTCGATTTGCAGAAAAGTTAGTCCGCGCCAATGCCTATCGATCTTGCACTTCATGTTCAGCTTTACAAGCAAGATGGAATAAACGAGTGATATTATTATAATCCTAATACTCTAGAATGGTCTGAATCTCTCTATTTAATCCACCCATAAAACGTGCAAGCATAGCTTCATTCTCCTCAACAAGACCACATCTAATCAGGCCAGTTTGTAATTGCTGATAATATTCTTCTACATAATTTTTTTCCTTGTCTTAAGCGCTGCAATTTTTGAAGTAATTCACGTTGATAATATGGGGGAACTCAACGAGTACACATAACAGTTTTCAAAGCAGCCCAAGTAGCTGGAATAGGATATAATCTACAATGTGCAGACCACCAAACACATGCAAAACTAGTGAAAGTACAAACAGCAGCAGGAACACGTCTCTCCTCGGGATAGTGTAAACATGTAAAACGTTGTTCAGTTTCTAACTCCCAAGTAAGATATATATCAGGAACATATCTACCCTCAAATGGTGGAATATTCAATTTCAGTTTAGGAAGATGGTCATGTACCTCAGGTGGTGGTGCAGCCCTACCGTTGCGATGATATGCATGAGGACGACCTGGTGGTGGTGGTGCTGGTGGTTGCACGTAGTTCTAATTTTGGTCAACCTCATCCTCGTAATGGTCCTCCACCTCTGCAGTAGCAGCAGGAGCTACTGAAACATCAACAGCGACACCAGAAGTTTGACCAGGCTCAAGGGGAACGCGTTGTGCTCGTCCCACTTGATTTGGAAGACGATGTTGTTGTTGTTGTTGTAGAGGTGCGACAGCTGCAGCAGCCGGTGGTGGTGGAAAATGCGAAAGCAATTCAGCAAACTTGTTACTGAGCTTTGTTTCAAACGTCTTCTCCATGCCATCTATCTTCTGCATGGCCTCGTCAAATCTGTTTAGCACATCTTGCACATGTACACTCATCATTTGCTGAAACTTATCATGAAGCTCCTTGTTCGTCAAGTTCTCCCAGTCAGTCTCGTCGACTTGTGATCCTGGCATGGTTAGCAGCAATAGAAACACACAAGAATATGATCCTACAGACTACTAGAAAATGGTGGTGGTCGGGCGTCACAAATCCGTCAAGCAAATCTCAAATTCTTACCAGTTCTTACCCAGCAGCAGGTGGTGATCGGCAACCGCGGTAGTCAAAACTCTCAAAGGTTGAATAAAGCGATTACCAGGGAGAGTCAAAACGCACGACGTAGATGTAAGTGGAGCTGGGAAGGCTTATAAGATGGTAGGAAAAAGGGTCAGCAATAATCAAATCAGAGATGCAAAGTTGAATAAACGCTCAACGACGGTACTGTGCTGGTCCTAGGCTAGACCGTGCTAGAGACGCGAGCCTAGAACACTAACAAAATCACGGCGCAATACGTTAACAAGGGAGGAGCACACTCTGAATTTTTTTAATTTTTTTGCACTTTTTTCCTCTCTTTTTTTTTGCTCCGCAACATTTTTTTTCGAAAAAGTCTACAAATGGTCTAAAAACTGCCTAGCCAGATTTTTTTTGAGTTTGGAACTATTTTTCTACTGCGGGTAGCACAGATGTTTGGGAGTCCTTCTCCGTCACGACTCGGAGTATGGCATGATCTAGAAATCCAAAACAGAGTAACAAAATACTGGACTCGGAATAGGACTGGTGGCGGAGATGAATTTGGTGGAACTCGGACTGGTGGCGGAGATGAATCATGTGGAACTCGGACTGGTGGCGGATATATGTTTCAGGTGGACTCGGATTGGCGTGATGGCGGCGGATATGTGGTGGCCTATATGGACTCAGATTGGCGGTGAATATGTGGTGGTGGTATATGGCAGCGGTGATGAAGTTGGTGCGGTGGTGGTATATGGCAGCAGCGATGATGATGATGCGGTGGTGATATATGGCAACGGCGATGTGACAACCTGTGAACAGAACTTGAAACTCTAAAGGACTAGACGCTAAGACCAACAACTTGACACGACGATGCAACCGCAAATTCAACAAAGCAAATACAGAAAAGATTATGCAAAGGCTCAGATTGGTTCGGATGGGATGAACTAACCCTAAATTTTTTTTGGCTTTTTCGTGGACTATAGGTATGAACAACAGACTCGATCTAAACTACGAAAAACTGTAAAATCTCACCGAGCAATCTGGAAATCTGATACCACTTGATAGAGGCAAAGGTGTCCCGTCTTTCGATGAGATGGTGGCTATCGTTTTGGAGGAAGTCGAATTAGACGATCCGACTACGAACGTGCATGGACGTCGCGCCTTAGCAATCGCTAAACCAACTCCGAGAGGTTATTGACCACGCCGGAGCACGATCAACCTGACAAAGAAGGTCTGTTTCCTGCAGGCAAACAAAGAACAAGCAAGAAACTGAGATTGCAATCTGGATATTGCGAATTCAAGAGGAAAGCATTATTGATCAAGTGGGGTTCTGTGACGTCTTTGTCTGGTCGTTGAACACAAACGAAGTACGCGAAGTTGCAGCTATGGCGAACTTTAATCTAAACAAAACCCAAAGTCTAAACGACGCCCTAAGGGCTGTATATATGGGGGAAAGAAGGGGGAATTTCATGGCCCTTGGTGGAGGGGTCTGAAACCAACCCTAACTCTTGTTTCCCTACACATACGGACTCTAAAAACAGCCTATACTCAAGTATTTCGAAATTACATGGGCCTGGCCCAATAATAAGGTGACGCAGCACCTATAATAGCCTCTGGACGAAATTTATGAAGTGGCATCTTATATATTTCGTCCAAGGCTTCACGCACTCATTATGGTGGCTTCAAAGTCCTTAAATCATCACTTGTAACTCCATTCTTGTTCCCCTTGCGCATGCCATCATCTCCATGCTTGATCTTGCTTCAATGTTCATCCTTCTTGTCCAAGCTAGGCCCTTCATTTGTAAGCAAGACAAATGTATCCAATTTAGGCAGCATCATATTCTCATGAACATTAGATTCATTACCAAGAAACGAAAGTACCTGGTAATTTAATTAGCGTGCGCGAGCTCTAGTAATTGGTCATGTATATGTATCAGTTGGAGGTGTGGGTGTAACCTTGTTAGTGATGTCCTCATCACACAATGCATCCTCCTATATTTGTCTCTCAAAGGTACAAGCACGAACATACATACCAATTTCAACGAGGTATATACTGAAATCTTGCACGAATATCATGGTTCAAACCACCAAAAAATCTATTCATTGTATCATCCTCAGATTCTTCTATGTCACAATGATGCATATAAGATTTGAACTCTTGGTAGTAAGCATGAACAGTGTTACTGCCTTGTTTTAATTGTTCCAATTTACAAAGTAATTCACGGCGATAGTAAGGAGGAAAAAAATGTTTTCTCATTACAGCCTTAAAATCTTTCCAAGTTGTGGGTTGGTTATCAATATTTTTATTACAATGCACACTCCACCAAACAGAAGCAAAACCAGTAAATACTCTAGTGGCAGCTCGTACTCTCTCAAGTTTAGAAAAATGATGGTGACTAAAAACTTTTTCTACTTCAAGCTCCCAAGCTAGATAAATAGCAGGATTAAATCTACCCTCAAATGACAGTAAAGAAATAACCTGACCATGTGCTTGTCTGTGTTGTCCCACGTCTCGTGATGGTGAAGATGTATCCGTCGTCCAAGAACTTCTGTCTCCGGTACCTGTCATGATTAGTAGAAACAAGAAAAAAAATTCGAGAATAATGTTCCTATGAACTACTAGGATGTGGTGGTAAAGCGCTCACAGTAAAGCAAATATCAATATCTTACAAGTTCTTACCATGCAGCAGGTGGAGATAGGCAACCAGTGGTGTCAAATAACTCCAAAGATTGAGTAAAGCGATTGCCAGGTGAACGTAAATATGCACGGTGTAGAAATATGTGGAGCTGGGTTGGCTATATATGGTAGCAAAAGATTAGCAATAATCAATTTAGAGATGCAATGTTGAATAAACGCTCAACGATGGTACTGTGCTGGTCCTAGGCTAGACCGGACTAAAGACGCGAGCCTAGAACACTAATGAGGTCACGGTGTAGCACAAGATATAAGTAGCTCTGAACATCAAGATATAAGTTCTTGATAGAGGCAAAGGTGTCCCGTCTTTCGATGAGATGGTGGCTATCGTTTTGGAGGAAGTCGACTTGGACGATCCGACTACGAACGTGCGTGGACATTGCGCCTTAGCAATCGCTAAACCAACTCCGAGAGGTTATTGACCACGCCGGAGCACGATCAACCTGACCACGAAGGTCTGTTTCCTGCAGGCAAACGAAGAACAAGTAAGAAACTGAGATTGCAATCTGGATATTGCGAATTCAAGAGGAAAGTACACAAGCTGAGCAAAATCAGAGACATAATTTGTTCCATACAAAGGGAGTTGTGAAGGAACATTCTGTTCGCGTGATCATAGATGGAGGGAGTTGCAACAACTTGGATAGCATATTTGTTGTCGTGGAAAGGTTCTCGAAGATGGCACACTTTATACCATGTCATAGAAGCGATGATGCTGCTAATGTTGCAGACTTGTTCTTTCGTGAAATTATTCGCTTGCATGGTGTGCCAAATACTGTTGTTTCAGATCGCGATACTAAATTTCTTAGCCACTTTTGGAGATGTTTATGGGCTAAGTTGGGGACTAAGCTGCTTTTTAGTACTACTTGTCACCCCCAAACTGATGGTCAAACTAAAGTAGTCAACAGAACTTTGTCTACTATGCTTAGGGCTGTTTTGAAGAATAATAAGAAAATGTGGGAAGAATTCTTGCCTCATATTGAATTTGCTTATAATCGTCCGTTGCATTCTACTACTAAGATGTGCCCTTTTTGAAATTGTCTATGGTTTCCTACCTCGTGCGCCTATTGATTTGTTGCCTCTTCCATCTTCGGAGAAGGTTAATTTTGATGCTAAACAACGTGCTGAATTGATCTTAAAAATGCATGAGTTAACTAAGGAAAATATTGAGCGCATGAATGCTAAATATAAACTTGTTGGAGATAAGGGTAGAAAACATGTTTTCTTTGCACCTGGAGATCTTGTTTGGTTATATTTGCGCAAGGATAGGTTTCCTAATCTGCGCAAGTCAAAGCTAATGCCACGTGCTGATGGTCCTTTCAAGGTGTTAGAGAAAATAAATGATAATGCATATAAACTTGAGTTGCCTGCAGATTTTGGGGTTAGTCCCACATTTAACATTGCAGATTTGAAGCCTTACTTGGGTGAGGAAGATGAGCTTCCGTCGAGGACGACTTCAATTCAAGAAGGGGGGGGGGATGATGAGGACATCACTAGCAAGGTTACACCCATAGCTCCAACTGACACATATACAGGACCAATTACTAGAGCTCGCGCACGCCAATTAAATTACCAGGTACTTTCGTTTCTTGGTAATGAATCTAATGTTCATGAGAATATGATGCTGCCTAAATTGGATACATTTGTCTTGCTTACAAATGAAGGGCCTAGCTTGGACAAGAAGGATGAACATTGGAGCAAGATCAAGCATGGAGATGATGGCATGCGCAAGGGGAACAAGAATGGAGTTACAGGTGATGATTTCAGGACTTTGAAGCCGCCATAATGAGTGCATGAAGCCTTGGACGAAATATACAAGATGCCACTTCATAAATTTTGTCCAGAGGCTATTATAGGTGCTGCGTCACCTTATTATTGGGCCAGGCCCATGTAATTTCGAAATACTTTGAGTATATGCTGTTTTTAGAGTCCGTATGTGTGGGGAAACAAGAGTTAGGGTTGGTTTCGGACCCCTCCACCAAGGGCCACGAAATTCCACCCCCTTTCCCCCATATATACAGCCCTTAGGGCGTCGTTTAGACTTTGGGTTTTGTTTAGATTAAAGTTCGCCATAGCTGCAACTTTGCGTACTTCATTTGTGTTCAACGACCAGAGAAAGACGTCATAGAACCCCACTTGATCAATAAAGCTTTCCTCTTGAATTCGCAATATCCAGATTGCAATCTCAGTTTCTTGCTTGTTCTTTGTTTGCCTGCAGGAAACAGACCTTCGTGGTCAGGTTGATCGTGCTCCGGCGTGGTCAATAACCTCTCGGAGTTGGTTTAGCGATTGCTAAGGCGCGACGTCCACGCACGTTCGTAGTCGGATCGTCCAAGTAGACTTCCTCCAAAACGATAGCCACCATCTCGTTGAAAGACGGGACACCTTTGCCTCTATCAAGTTTGGTGTGGTATTGCTAGGGCTTCGATTACCAGGGAGCGAATCCGCTTTGCATGTGTCTCGAGCTATTGTTGTCTGTCTTGAACCGTCGCCGGGTCGTCCCTTTATATAAGAGGTGACACTCGGTCCGGTTTACAGAGTCCCGAGGCCGGCTCATAAACGTGTCCGCCTCGGTCTCTACTCTTTCTATCTTACATCCCAAGTACATAATATGACGGTTTACAAATTATGGGCCCTAACACTTGGGCTCTAAACTTCTTGGGTTGTAATCTTCTACTTCATGCTCTGCTGGGCCTTCGATAATATAGTCTTGACAACGTGCACCGAACCCTCCTGGCCGGTTTATACCTGGTAGTAATATCCTTGACATTAGGCCCCAGATTGATTTGAACCTGTTCATGTCAATCTTCAAAGTTTTGTACAATTTTCCTTTCTGCAGCTTCAGTATGCTTTGTAAACCGGCATGACGTCATCTCCTCAAATCACTTTAAACCGTCGTGACGCCATCCGCACATTTAATACTTGTACCTGTTTTTTACCTTTACTCATTAAAGCTCCAAAGATCGAAGCGACAGCACCATCCATATCCGATTTTTTGGGCCCCTCGATTCCCGCGCTTGCCGTTTTATCCCTTCGGCTTATAAATAAGGCCAAAGGGCATCTCTTTCGTCCCCATTGCTTCTTCTTCCTCCGTCCTCTGACGCCCGAGCTCCGCCGCCGTCCGCTGAGTTCTGCGCCTCCATCGAGCCCGGCCGCTGCATCAACTTGAACGCGTCCAGAGATCCGCCATCGTCCTTCCGCTTCCGTTGCCTCAGTTACGTTTACTCATTCCTCCCCGTAGATCTTAGTTCTAGGGTTTCATGTGAGCTCGTAGATGAACCCCTATTCTTCGCGGTTCTTCGCCATAGGTAGTTCCTAGCCGTAGATCTCAAACTTTTAGGCCGACCACCGTAAGCATGACCCCGCTCCGTCATCGTAATCTTGTTTCCCCCAACAATGCTGGTTTAGATTGAATCTGCAAAAAACCTTCGCTGTTTCCGTTGAATACAACCTGAATTATCTTGAGTTTTCCCTATGCTGTAGATCCATATTTTACTGCTGCATGTGCGAAAGTTGTTTCCCCACACTTCTAGATCTGCATCTCATCTGCCTATGTCGACGGTTTAGCTTTAGATCTGCGCCTTACATGTCTGTGTTTGGCGGTTTAACTTTTTTCCTCTCAAACTTCATAATCCAGTAGACATCATGCTTATAGTTGTTCCGGATCAGTAGATACCATTAGGCCCCTGTTTAAACCGCCAATTAGATCAGTCCCTTCATAGAATATGCCGGTTTAAATCTGTTTAGATCCTAAGCCGGATCTTTATTGCATTTTCAGCCTTCCCTTTGAAAAAAGATGACTTCCGTGGCCAAGTAGTTTGTTGCTTGCAACTGGGTCCCCTCCCGGATCACTGAGGACTTAGAAAAGATGGCCTCCAATGGCGCTTTAGGTCCGAAAGATGTCCTTCACTGGAGGGCTCCTGGAAAAGAGTGTCCTCCTAATCCTAAGGAGGGAGAAATCATTGTCTTCTTCGATCACTTGGCCCGTGGTTCTAACCCTCCAGGGTCAAAGTTTTTCCGCGACGTGTTGGCAGATTCCCAGCTCCATCCCCAAGACATAGGTCTCAATTCCGTATCAAATATTTGCAACTTCCAAGTCTTCTCTGAAGCCTATCTGCAAGAGGAGCCATCAGTGGAGCTATTCCGGGACTTTTTCCACTTAAACCGTCGGACTGAGTTTCACGATGGCCCAAATGCTGAACTTGGCGGAATGAGCATTCAGAAGAGGAAGGATGTCAGCTTTCCTCATGCAACTCTCCACAGCCATCCCAAGGAATGGAATCAAACTTGGTTCTACCGTGTTGGCACTTCACCAGAAGGGGAAAATCCAATGCCGGGATATCGCTCTGTTGTAGGGTGGAACCCTAATCGACAGATCTTTCACGAAAGGAGGTTATCCCACGATGAACTCGGAGAACACAAGGAGGATACGGAGGAAAACACGAGGGGAAACACTCAAATCAACACAAATACGGTCACATAGGTGCTAGATCCACGATACACATCAAGATACACGATCCATAGTCAACAACGGTGGTACAAAGATAGTCTTCTCCCGGAGGAGGTCTTGGGTATCCCTTGGGATATTCACCGGTGTGGAGGCCTTGAATCCGAGGTGGATCTTCTCCTAAGAGGCCGCGGTCTTGTAGGAGAGGAACCACAAAGGTCTATGATGAGCTATCCAAAAGCTAACCCTAAAAGATGTGGGGAAGGGAGTATATATAGAGTACGGAGCAAAGGGATACATGGGCCACGGCCCAAAGGGATGCGCGCATGCAATCAGGGGCCGGACGTCCGGGTGATAGGCCGGATGTCCGGGGCTTCGCGGGTCGCCGGATGTCCGGGGCGAGGGGCCGGATGTCCGGGCTAGAGGGGTCGAGTCTCGGGTGGCTTCTGTAGAGTGGCTCCGGATTTCCGGGCCCGAGGCCGGATGTCCGGGCCTTGCCTGGCCGGATGTCCGGGGCCTGGCCGGATGTTCGGGCCCTGTAGCCTCGGCCGCTGGTGGCCTTCTGTAGTTGTTTGTCCAGGGGCCGGATGTCCGGGGCCTGGAGCCTTCTTCAGCCCTTCTCGATGCAAAGCCTCGTCCGAGAGCTTGTGGACTTGTCCATCTTCACGCACATCTCCAATGTGGTCTTCTTCACACCTGAGTACACAAAACACATCCGTCTGAGGTAGTAACCATGTCTCGCAAAATTCATATGGAAGTTGGGCTAGGAGTGACGTCACCTCGGTCTCGAGAGCTCTAGCACGAGCACGTGTCATTGGTCCTTGAGGCACTTGGTGAGGCGATGGAGGGTCCATGGGGATGACCTCAGGATGCTCCACATCATCTCCCCTCCCTTGTGAAAGAACCGACCTCGGATTGAAATCTTCATCACCATGGAAAGGAGATAGATCCTTGATGTTGAAAGTATCGCTCATGGAGTACTTGTCTCGTGGGATGTCGATCTTGTAGGCGTTGTTGTTGTAGCGTGCTAGCACCTTAAAGGGTCCGTCGGCGCGAGGTAGTAGTTTGGACTTGCGCTCGTGTGGGAAACGGTCCTGGCGAAGATGAAGCCAAACAAGATCTCCCGGTTGGAACACCATTGGTGCCTTGTTGACGTTGATCTTTGTGGTGAGACGATAGACTTGTCGCTCGATCATTGCCCTTGTATCTTCGTGCACCTTCTTGAGATAGCTTGCTCGTGCACTTGCGTCCATGTTCGTGCGCTCTTGGAGAGGTAGAGGTAGGATGTCCAATGGGGACAACGGATTGAAACCGTAGACGACCTCGAAGGGGGACTTGCCGGTAGTCGAATGTCTTGCGCGGTTGTAGGCGTACTCGGCGATGGGCAAGCATTGCTCCCATTCCTTGATGTTCTTCTTGATCAACATGCGAAGAAGCATCGAAAGTGTGCGGTTCGTCACCTCCGTTTGGCCGTCGGTTTCTGGATGGTATGTTGAAGAGAAGAGGAGCTTGATTCCGAGTTTGGCGCATAGAGTCTTCCAAAAGTAGCTCAAGAACTTGACGTCCCGGTCCGACACGATCGTCTTCGGCACTCCATGTAGACGAATGATCTCCCTACAAAAGAGATTTGCAACATGTGAAGCATCGTCGATCTTGTTACAAGGAATGAAATGAGCCATTTTAGAGAATCTATCCACGACAAAAAACACGGAATCTTTTCCATTTTGAGTCCTAGGCAATCCAAGTACAAAGTCCATGCTTATGTCTTCCCATGGATGGTATGGAATAGGAAGTGGCATGTAAAGACCATGAGATTGAGCTTTGGACTTAGCTTTGCGGCATGTAGAACATCGGTTGGTGAGGCGCGAGACGTCACGGAGCATCTTGGGCCAAAGTAGTTCTTTGAGAGCGTAGCAAATGTCTTGTCGCGTTCGAAGTGTCCCATGAGTCCTCCTCCATGAGATTCCTGCAAAAGGAGTAACCGAAGAGAAGACTCGGGAATGCAAAGTTTGTTAGCTCTCATAAGATATCCATCATTTATGTAGTAGCGTTCCCAAGAAGTGTGAGTCACACACTTAGCATACGGAGTTGCAAAGAAAGGATCATGCGCATATAATTCTTTTATGTGCTCAAAGCCAATAACATTCAACTCAAGTTGTGTAACAAGCATGCATTTGTGGGAGAGCGCATCCGCCACAACATTTTCTTTGCCTTTGATGTATTTGATGACATAGGGAAAAGACTCAATGAACTCACTCCACTTAGCATGACGCTTGTTCAACTTAGTTTGTGATAGAGGCAAAGATGTCCCATCTTTCGATGAGATGGTGGCTATCGTTTTGGAGGAAGTCGACTTTGACGATCCGGCTACGAACGTGCGAGGACGTCGCGCCTTAGCAATCGCTAAACCAACTCCGAGAGGTTATTGACCACGCCGGAGCATGATCAACCTGACCACGAAGGTCTGTTTCCTGCAGGCAAATGAAGAACAAGCAAGAAACTGAGATTGCGATCTGGATATTGCGAATACAAGAGGAAAGCTTTATTGATCAAGTGGGGTTCTGTGACGTCTTGGTCAGGTCGTTGAACACAAACGAAGTACGCGAAGTTGCAGCTATGGCGAACTTTAATCTAAACAAAACCCAAAGTCTAAACGACGCCCTAAGGGCTGTATATATGGGGGGAAGAGGGGGGAATTTCGTGGCCCTTGGTGGAGGGGTCCGAAACCAACCCTAACTCTTGTTTCCCCACACATACGGACTCTAAAAATAGCCTATACTCAAGTATTTCGAAATTACATGGGCCTGGCCCAATAATAAGATGACGCGGCACCTATAATAGCATCTGGACGAAATTTATGAAGTGGCATCTTGTATATTTCGTCCAAGGCTTCTCGCACTCATTATGGTGGCTTCAACGTCCTGAAATCATCACTTGTAACTCCATTCTTGTTCCCCTTGCGCATGCCATCATCTCCATGCTTGATCTTGCTCCAATGTTCATCCTTCTTGTCTAGGCTAGGCCCTTCATTTGTAAGCAAGACAAATGTATCCAATTTAGGCAGCATCATATTCTCATGAACATTAGAATCATTACCAAGAAACGAGAGTACCTGGTAATTTAATTGGCGTGCGCGAGCTCTAGTAATTGGTCATGTATATGTGTCAGTTGGAGCAGTGGGTGTAACCTTGTTAGTCATGTCCTCATCATCCTCCCCTTCTTGAATTAAAGTCATCCTCGATGGAAGCTCATCTTCCTCACCCAAGTAAGGCTTCAAATCTGCAATGTTAAATGTGGGACTAACCCCAAAATCGGCAGGTAGCTCAAGTTTATATGCATTATCATTTATTTTCTCTAACACCTCGAAAGGACCATCAGCACGTGGCATTAGCTTTGACTTGCGCAAATTAGGAAACCTATCCTTACACAAATGTAACCAAACAAGATCTCCAGGTGCAAAGACAACACATTTTCTACCCTTATCTCCAACAAGTTTATATTTAGCATTCATGCGCTCAATATTTTCCTTAGTTAACTCATGCATTTTTAAGATCAATTCAGCACGTTGTTTAGCATCAAAATTAACCTTCTCCGAAGATGGAAGAGGCAACAAATCAATAGGTGCACGAGGTAGGAAACCGTAGACAATTTCAAAAGGGCACATCTTAGTAGTAGAATGCAACGAACGATTATAAGCAAATTCAATATGAGGCAAGCATTCTTCCCACATTTTCTTATTATTCTTCAAAACAGCCCTAAGCATAGTAGACAAAGTTCTATTGACTACTTCAGTTTGACCATCAGTTTGGGGGTGACAAGTAGTACTAAAAAGCAGTTTAGTCCCCAACTTAGCCCATAAACATCTCCAAAAGTGGCTAAGAAATTTAGTATCACGATCTGAAACAATAGTATTTGGCACACCATGCAAGCGAATAATTTCACGAAAGAACAAATCAGCAACATTAGCAGCATCATCGCTTTTATGACATGGTATAAAGTGTGCCATCTTCGAGAACCTATCGACGACAACAAATATGCTATCCCTCCCCTTCTTTGTTCGAGATAAACGCAAAACAAAGTCCATAGATATATCTTCCCAAGGAACACTAGGAACAGGCAAAGGCATATATAAACCATGAGGATTGAGTCGTGACTTAGCTTTTTGACATGTAGTGCAGCGACCAACAAAACGCTCAACATCCCGTCGCATCTTTGGCCAAAAGAAATGTGTTGCAAGTACGTCCTCCGTCTTCTTCACGCCAAAGTGTCCCATTAATCCTCCTCCATGCGCCTCATGCAACAACAAAAGACGAACAGAGCTAGTTGGAATGCATAGCTTGTTAGCACGAAACACAAATCCATTATTAACGACGAACTTGTTCCATGTTCTCCCTTCTTTACAATTCTGCAATACATCTTTAAATTCAGCATCATGCACATATTGATCTTTGATGGTCTCCAAACCAAATATTTTAAAGTCAAGTTGTGAAAGCATAGTATAACGACGAGACAATGCATCAGCAATAACATTTTCTTTTCCCTTCTTGTGTTTAATAACATAAGGGAAAGTCTCTATGAATTCAACCCATTTAGCATGTCTACGGTTCAGTTTTGCTTGACTTTTAATGTGCTTCAAAGATTCATGATCAGAATGTATAACAAATTCTTTGGGCCATAAATAATGTTGCCATGTCTCCAAAGTCCGAACAAGAGCATATAATTCCTTATCATAAGTAGAATAATTCAGACTAGGCCCACTCAATTTTTCAGAAAAATATGCAACAGGTTTACCATCTTGTAATAACACACCTCCTAACCCAATTCCACTAGCATCACATTCAAGCTCAAACGTCTTATTAAAATCAGGAAGTTGCAGTAAAGGAGCATGTGTCAACTTAACTTTCAATACCATGAATGCTTCTTCCTGTGCAGTACCCCAAACAAAAGGCACATCCTTCTTTGTAAGCTCATTGAGAGGTGCAGCAATGGTGCTGAAATCTCTCACAAAACGCCGATAGAATCCTGCGAGGCCAAGGAAACTCCTCACGTGTGTGACCGTTTTGGGCTGCGGCCAACTCTCAATAGCTTCAATCTTGGCTTTATCAACCTCAATTCCCTGTGGAGTAACAACATAGCCAAGAAAAGATACTCGGTCGGTGCAAAAGGTGCACTTTCCAAGGTTACCAAACATACATGCATCACGTAGAGCAATAAAAACAGCACGTAAATGTTCCAAATGTTCCTTCAAAGATCTGCTAAAAATCAATATATCATCAAAGTAAACTACCACAAATCGTCCAATGAAAGCACGTAAAACTTCATTCATTAATCTCATGAAAGTACTAGGTGCATTAGTTAACCCAAAAGGCATGACTAACCACTCATATAATCCAAACTTAGTTTTAAATGTTGTTTTCCATTCATCTCCCAATTTCATACGAATTTGATGGTATCCACTACGCAAATCAACTTTGGAGAATATTGTAGAGCCACTCAATTCATCAAGCATATCATCTAGCCTAGGAATAGGATGACGATAACGAATAGTAATATTATTAATGCTTCTACAATCAACACACATACACGACGTACCATCCTTTTTTGGCACTAGAATAATTGGAACATTACAAGGACTAAGGGATTCACATATATAACCTTTGTCGAGTAGCTCCTGTACTTGACGCATAATCTCCTTCGTCTCTTCTGGATTGGTGCGGTATGGTGCGCGGTTGGGTAGCGATGCACCGGGAATTAAGTCAATCTGATGCTCAATCCCTCGAATAGGTGGTAATCCCGGTGGCACGTCTTGTGGAAAGACGTCGGCGAACTCTTGCAAAATGTTAGTGACAGCAGGAGGCAAAGAGGAAGGCACGTCCTCGAATGAAAATAAGGCCTCTTTGCACACAAAAGCATAGCGAACAGATTTGCTTAAATCTAGATCATCAGTATCATATTTGGTGGCAAATAAACATGCACTTTTCAATTTAATTTCAGAAGCAACAGTGGATGGTTTATTATTAGGCTTCATTTGTTGCTCAAATTCTTTTGCCACAATCTGATTTTCACTCATATTTTTCTCCTGTTTTGCTTTATTAGCTCTATTAATATCATCTTTCAAAATGGAATCAGGAGTCATAGGAAGCAAAGTAATATTTTTATCCTTATGAACAAGAGTATACTGATTGTTTCTACCATGGTGTACAGAATTTTTATCAAATTGCCATGGTCTACCAAGTAATAAGGAACATGCTTGCATAGGTACCACATCAGAATCAACATAATCAGCATATGTAAAGATACTAAAATGCACACGAACAGTATGTGTTACCTTAACCTTGCCGTTGTTGTTGAACCATTGGATGTAGTAAGGATATGGATGTGGTCTTCTGGTGAGAGATAGGTTCTCCACCATCTCCATGCTAGCCAAGTTGTCGCAACTCCCTCCATCTATGATCACGTGAACAGAACATTCCTTCACAACTCCCTTTGTATGGAACAAATTATGCCTCTGATTTTGCTCAGCTTGTGTAACCTGCACACTCAAAACACGTTGAGCAACTAAACATTCATACCTGTCAGCATCTTCAGGAGCCATGTATTGCGTCTCAAGATCAGAATCGTCTCCACCGTGTTCTTCACGTGTAGTAAGAGCCAAAGTCTCCTCATCATAGTCACTAGCAGACTCATATCCACCATCCTCAGTAGCAATCATCACACGCTGAGATTTGCATTCTCTCCAAAATGTCCTCTTCCCTTACAACGACGACAAATAATATCACTAGTGTGCCTTGTTGATGCCATGGAAGAAGAAGAACTCTGTGCAGGCCCAATAGGTGTGCTCTTGGCAGATAATGGTGGTTGTGCCTGCTTCCTTGTATCACGGCTGGAGGTAATAACTGATGGAGGTGTCGGTGCAGTAGAATGTGTGGAAGTAGAGGATGCACGCGGTGTCCATGATGAAGGTCGACCTGCAGAAAAGTTAGTCCGCGCCAATGCCTGTCGATCTTGCACTTCATGTTCAGCTTTACAAGCAAGATGGAATAAACGAGTGATATTATTATAATCCTTATACTCTAGAATGGTCTGAATCTCTCTATTTATTCCACCCATAAAACATGCAAGCATACCTTCATTCTCCTCAACAATACCACATCTAATCAGGCCAGTTTGTAATTGATGATAATATTCTTCTACATAATTTTTTCCTTGTCTTAAGCGCTGCAATTTTTGAAGTAATTCATGTTAATAATATGGTGGAACCCAACGGGTACGCATAGCAGTTTTCAAAGCAGCCCAAGTAGCTGGAATATGATATAATCTACAATGTTCAGACCACCAAACACATGCAAAACTAGTGAAAGCACAAACAGCAGCAGGAACACGTCCCTCCTCGGGATAGTGTAAACATGTAAAACGTTGTTCAGTTTCTAACTCCCAAGTAAGATATATATCAGGAACAAATCTACCCTCAAATGGTGGAATATTCAATTTCAGTTTAGGAAGATGGTCATGTACCTCAGGTGGTGGTGCAGCCCTACCGTTGCGATGATATGCATGAGGACGACCTGGTGGTGGTGGTGCTGGTTGTTGCACGTAGTTTTGATTTTGGTCAACCTCATCCTCGTAATGGTCCTCCACCTCTGAAGTAGTAGCAAGAGCTACAGAAACATCAACAGTGGCACCAGAAGCTTGACCAGGCTCAAGGGGAACGCGCTGTGCTCGTCCCACTTGATTTGGAAGGCGATGTTGGTGTTGTTGTTGTTGTAGAGGTGGGACAGCTGCAGCAGCCGGAAGTGGTGGAAAAAGCGAAAGCAATTCAGCAAACTTGTTATCGAGCTTTGTTTAAAACGTCTTCTCCATGCCATCTATCTTCTCCATGGCCTCGTCAAATCTGTTTAGCACATCTTGCACCTGTCCACTCATCATTTGCTGAAACTTATCATGAAGCGCCTTGTTCGTCAAGTTCTCCCAGTCAGTCTCGTCGACTTGTGATCCTGGCATGGTTAGCAGCAATAGAAACACACAAGAATATGATCCTACAGACTACTAATAAGTGGTGGTGGTGGCGGGTGTCACAAATCCGACAAGCAAATCTCAAATTCTTACCAGTTCTTACCCAGCAGCAGGTGGTGATCGACAACCGTGGTAGTCAAAACTCTCAAAGCTTGGATAAAGCGATTACCAAGGAGAGTCAAACGCACGACGTAGATGTATGTGGAGCTGGGAAGGCTTATAAGATGGTAGCAAAAGGGGTCAGCAATAATCAATTAAGAGATGCAAAGTTGAATAAACGCTCAACGACGGTACTGTGCTGGTCCTAGGCTAGACCGTACTAGAGACACGAGCCTAGAACACTAACAAAATCACGGCGCTGCACGTAATAAAGGGGAAAGCACACTCTGAAAAAAATCGCCTCTTTTTTTGCGCTTTTTTTTTGCTGAAAATCACTATAATGGCGAGTGTCTCAAAACACTTCCCACGTCAAACTAAGATGATAGGCACGAAAATTTTTTGACGATTTTTTTTCGAAATCAGGGCAGCGACGACGAAAAAGTGCGGTAAAAAAACAGTATGGTGGCACGTGTCTCAAAAGACTCAGAAAAGCCCAAAAATAGGATAGGGAAAAAAATTCACCTGTCGAAATTTTGGAATAAAAACTGCCCGGGGATCTCGAGACTCTTTTTTTTTTCTCCCTAGACCTACGCAGGCAAGGAAACACAAATCCGAAACCTAGATGGATCTCGAGAACAAACCTAATATGAAAAGAACTCGGATTGGTGGTGGATATATGGTGGTAGGATATCGCAGCGGTGGTAGGTTATGGCAGTGGTGGTAGGTTATGGCAGCGGTGGTGGTATGTGGTGGCGGTGGTGGGATATGGCAGCGGTGGTAGTATGGCAGCGGCGATGAATATGGTGCGGCGGCGGCATGACAAACTGTGAACAGAACTCGAGACTCTAAAGAACTAGACGCTAAGACCAGCAACTTGACACGATGATGCAACCGCAAATTCAACAAAGCAAATACAGAAAAGATTATGCAAAGGCTCAGATTGGTTCGGATGGGATGAACTAACCCTAATTTTTTTTGGCTTTTTCGTGGACTATAGGTATGAAGAACAAACTCGATCGAAACTATGAAAAAATGTAAAATCTCACCGAGCAACCTGGAAATCTGATACCACTTGATAGAGGCAAAGGTGTCCCGTCTTTCGATGAGATGGTGGCTATGGTTTTGGAGGAAGTCGACTTTGACGATCCGACTACGAACGTGCGAGGACGTCGCGCCTTAGCAATCGCTAAACCAACTCCGAAAGGTTATTGACCTCGCTGGAGCACGATCAACCTGACCACGAAGGTCTGTTTCCTGCAGGCAAACGAAGAACAAGCAAGAAACTGAGATTGCAATCTGGATATTGCGAATTCAAGAGGAAAGCTGATGTAGGGTGGAACCCTAATCGGCGGATCTTTCACGTTTGGAGAGTATCCCACGATGAACACGAAGAACACAAGGCGGAAACGAGGGAAAACATGAGAGGAAAACACTCAAATCAACACAAAGATGGTCACACTGGTGCTAGATCCACGATACACATAGAGATACACGGTCCATAGTCAACAACGGTGATACAAAGATAGTCTTCTCCCGGAGGAGGTCTTGATATCCCTTGGGATCTTCTCCGATGTGGAGGTCCTGAATCCGAGGTGGATCTTCTCCGTAGAGGCGCATGGTCTCGTGGGAGAAATCCACACAAGTCTGAGAAATGAGCTATCCAAAAGCTACCTCCAAAGGGTGGGAGTCAAAGGGTATATATTACACGAGTGGTCGCCGTCGGGGCGGACGTCCGCTGGTTACCGGACGTCCGGAGGTTCCGGAGGGACCGGATGTCCGGTAATCCTCGGATTTCCGTTATTTAGCTTCTGTAGTCGTTGTCACGGACGTCCGGTGGCTTCCGGTCGTCCGGTCGTCTGGGAGAGGCCGGACGTCCGGTGTCTTCCGGTCGTCCGGTGCCTGGAAGTCGCCGGTCGTCCGGTGCAGGCCGGACGTTCGGTGCCTGTAGCATCTTCAGCCATCCTTCTTCTTGTCTCGTGCACTCGTCGGGCTTGTCGTCTTGACCATTGTGCACAGCTGTCCCGTGGCCTTCATCCAAGTACCTGAGTATGCATAGAGTTCCCGATGAGGGTAGAAGCCATGTCTCATGCATATCGGAATGATTTAGAGCAAGGAATGAAGTCCCCTCGGTCTCGAGAGCTCTTGCACGGGCTCTATTCATTAGTTCTTTGGGCACATGATGAGGCGATGAAGGGTCCATGGGGATGACCCTAGGATACACCGTATCATCTCCCCTCCCTTGGGAAAGATCCGACCTCGGATCGAAATCTTCATCACCATGGAAAGGAGAGAGGTCCTTGATGTTGAAAGTATCGCTCGCGGAGTACTTGTCTCGTGGGATGTCGATCTTGTAGGCGTTGTCGTTGTAGCATGCTAGCATCTTGAAGGGTCCGTCGTCGCGAGGTAGTAGTTTGGACTTGCGCTCGTGTGGGAAACGGTCCTTGCGAAGATGAAGCCAAGCAAGATCTCCCGGATGGAACACCATTGGTGCCTTGTTGACGCTGATCTTGGTGGCGAGACGGTGGACTTGTCGCTCGATCATCGCCCTTGTATCGTCGTGCACCTTCTTGAGATAGCTTGCTCGTGCACTTGCGTCCATGATCGTGCGCTCTTGTAGAGGTAGAGGTAGCATGTCCAATGGGGACAAGTTGCGGAAACCATAGAGTAACGTCTTGTCGTGTCCAAAGTGTCCCATGACTCCTCCTACATGAGATTCCTGCAAAAAGAGCAAACGAAACGAAGACTCGGGAATGCAAAGGTTGTTAGCTCTCATAAGATATCCATCCTTGATGTAATAATGTTCCCACGAAGTGTGAGTCAAGAGCTTAGCATAAGTATGTGCAAAGAAAAGATCATGCTCATCTAAATCTTTTAGGTGCTCAAATCCAATCAGATGCAACTCAAGTTGTGTAACAAGTAAGCATTTGCATAACAAGCATGCATTTGCGTGAAAACTTCCGTCTGTCGTAGGCAAGAGAATAACCAGAGCGGCACAAGGGCTTAAGCTGTCACGTACATGACCTTTGTCGATGAGTTTGTACACTTGCCGTTGTATCTCCTTTGCTATCTCGGGGTTGACGTGGTAGGGAGCCTTGTTGGGAAGTGGTGCGCCGGGTTTGAGGTCGATGTGGTGGTCTATTCCGCGAAGTGGAGGTAGACCCGGAGGTAGTTCATCGGGAAAGACGTCCGAGAATTCCTGCAACAAAATAGACAACACTAAAGGTAGAGGTGGTGAAGTGTTAGTAGGTTTGGCTTCCCCTTTGCATAAGAGCACAAGGTGAAAGACGTTCGATGGGTTCTCACACACTTCTCTCATCTCACTTGTGGTGGCAAATAGCACTAGTTGCTTCTTGTCGCTCATCGTGGAGTCGCTCATATTTGGCTTGTGGCTCTCACTCTCCTTTAGGTGGCTCACTCTCTCACCATTCTCTCCACGATGGGTGGTAGGTAAAAGCTTGTCGGCGGCTACTTGACTTGGAGTCATTGGTCGGAGCACGAATTCCTTGCCCTTCATCTTGAAGTCATAGTGATTTGTCCGTCCATTTTGTGTGACTTCACGATCATATTGCCATGGACGTCCAAGAATAAGGTGGCACACGGACATGGGTATCACATCACATTCAAGAGTGTCCTCGTAGGCGCCAATCTTGAAAGAGACTTGCACGGTGTGCTCGACTCGAAGAATTCCGGCGTCGTTGAGCCACTGGACCTTGTAGGGGTGAGGATGCTTCGTCTTGACCAAATGAAGCTTGTCGCATAGCTCTTCGCTTGCCAAGTTGTGGCAACTTCCTCCATCGATGATAACCTTGACGGCGCGTCCATTGATGCCGGCCTTCGTATGGAAAATGTGACAACGTTGGTCGTCATCTTGTTGATGTTGGAGTGTCAAGACTTTGGAGACAACAAGGTTGGGGCTTTAGTCATTGTCGCAAAACACTTTATGGTCTTCTTCTTCATTCACTTGGCGATGCATAGCGACATGCTCAAGTGCTTCCATCTCATCATCGCTCATGGAGTCATAAGATCCGTCGTCGTTGATGATCATGGTGCGAACGGTCTTGCACTCAAATGACTTGTGGCCTCGTCCTTGGCACTTGAAGCATTTGATGGAGCTCGTCTTGTTATTGTCTTCGGTTGGGGTTGTAGTTGATGAAGCTCTTGGCTTGAAGTTGTTGGTAGAAGGTGGACGACTCGATGTAGTCGCATTCTTGTAGCTTGGCTTGTCGCCGAATTTTGTAGATGGCTTGGTAGAGGTAGGAGGAGTAGCCGAAGTCGTTGAAGCTTGGTTGAAGGAGCCGAAGTTCTTGGAGTTGAACTTGGAGTACTTGTAGTCCTCTTGAACTTGTCGCTCCGCTTTGGTTGCTTGATGCACGAGCTCGAGGAGATTGTTTTATGGTTGGAAGTCCGCAATCTTCTTGATGGGATAGTTGAGTCCATTCAAGAATCTCGCCATTGTTTGCTCTTCATCTTCCGTGATGTTGGCTCTTATCATGGCAATCTCCATCTCCTTGTAGTATTCTTCAACGGACTTGGTACCTTGCTTGAGGAGTTGTAGCTTCTTGAACAAGTCACGATTGTAGTGGGTTGGCACAAATCGTGCTCTCATGACTTCCTTCATTTGAGCCCAAGTGGTGATAGGAGGTTCGCCTTTTGCTTCTCTTCTCTCTATGATTTGCTCCCACCAAATGAGAACATAGTCTTGGAACTCAAGTGATGCCATTGCGATCTTCTTCTCTTCGTCGAAGTTGTGAAGGCGAAAGATCTTGTCAACTTTCAATGCCCATGAGAGATAGTCTTCGGGATCAATGCTTCCGGAAAACTTTGGCATGGTGAACTTGAGCTTGCCATAGCGATGCTCGTCATTGTTTCCTTGCCTATTGGGAGGGCGATCTTGATTTTGGCGGTTTGCCATATCTTGTTGCTCTTGTGGATGTATATGTTCTTGTTGGGGTTGTTGCTCTTGTCGCGCTTGAGGAGGAGCTTCTTCTTGCATTCTTGCTTGATGGCGCCTTTCTTGCATCTCATCGCGAAGGAAATCCTCTTCTTGACGAGTGTGTCGAGTACGGGCTGCCACATTGCGATGTGCATGTTGTAGTGCTCGTTGCGCCTCCATAGCTTGAGCTTCTCGACGTTGTTGTGCTTGGCGGTTAGCCTCGGCATCTTGTTCTTCTTGATATTGGCGAGCTCGCTCTTGTTGTTGTTGGCGTAGTCGTTGCCGTTCTTGTGCTTGTGTAATGCCCAGGAACGGACTATATCTCCTACGTGTCGAGGCACGACTTAAAGATATAAGCCCATCCTAGAATGATGTCAAGTTTGGTATCTTTGCACGACTCATGTAAAAGAGGGATTAAATTGCAAAAGGAGATAGTTGGCTTACACTCGCCACTTCACACAATACTTTACATAACAATCATCATTCAAAACATCACAACCCGCCTACGGGTGAAGATCCAAAAGAAAGATACCAAAACAACATAAAGCCACAGGTCAGGATCGAATCCTAGTAGAAAAACCACTACTGATCGTCGAAACGTCACAAGCAAACATCCAAACTCTTCATCGGACTCCCGGTGAAGAACTTGAGCCAACTTCTGCATCAACTCGGCTGAACCTGCATCTGGTGTGGTGAAGTAACTGTGAGCCACAGAGGACTCAGCAATCCCGTTCCCGGGTAACAAGACTATTTAAGCCTTGGGTGAGGACAAGGCTGAGGAAAGAACGAGAGGTGAAGGAACAACAAGAGTCTGCAGCAGCAACTAGCACTAACTTACGTAAAAGAGAGCGAGAAGAGAAGTGCATCGATCGAGAGATGATCACGAAGTGATCCTAACTAAAGCCGGTCAAACATAACCCCACCGTGTTCAACTCCCGAATCCCTATTCGGAAATTGACAGTCACGGTACACACGCTGGTAGTGCATTAGAACATTGTGACAAGTTATCTACAACCGGATATTAACAAGCTCCCATCTGCCACATAACCGCGGGCACGGCTTTCGAAAGTTCAAACCCTACAGGGGTGTTCCAACTTGGCCCATCACAAGCCCACGATCCGCGAAGTCGCAACTCCATAGGTGGGAAGACCCGAGTATCCTCGGAATCCCGTGCTCAAGTTAAACCGAACTAAGGTAAGGCTAATCCAGCAAATCCTCCCGGCGTGTCGACACCCTGATAGTAGCCGCGCGTATCTAAGTCTCAGGACACGACCGGATGGGCGATTCTACAGGACCCAATCCTCGAGTTTCCCCGTGGTGGTTCCCGCAGACTCCCCGTTTGGGACCAACACCATCGGCACTGGCCCCCCTGCTATGTAGAAATAGGAATCCTCGAGGGAGCGACCCCCTATGCAAATTTAATTAATTAATTAAGTTGTTATTATGAGGCAAATAGTACCAAATGTTGGGACTTGCTGGAAAAGACTTAGCACTTAGCGGTTTATCAAGGGGTCCCATACACCCCAACCGTGTTAGGAACGCATAATCAAGGAACATAACACCGGTTTATACGGTTCCTAACGGCATGAGTGAAACAAAACACCAAGCAAAAGGCTTAGCCTTCCACCCTGCCAGTATATAGATGATTTCATTTTAAGCATTTATATAGTGTGATATAACCCAACCAAACTTCAACATGAAGCAAGCATCTTCAATCTTCACCTGCAACTAACAATGCTATAAAAGGGGCTGAGCGAAGCGTACTTAGCCAAACAACGGTTTGCATAGGTACGGTGGTTAAACAAGTTCATGGTTACAAGTAGGAGGCTGACAAGAAAGACATGGGCATCGAGGCAAAACTATAGATCGAGACTACTAGCAAGAGGCAAAAATAGTAATGGTATCCGGGTTCGGTCATCTTGCCTGGGATTCCACAAGGGAGAAGAACGGATCCAAGAAGAAGACGGAGCAACAGTCGAGCGGATCCTCACAACTCCGGAACGAAACCGAAGCTAACAAGAGAAGCAACCGGAAAGGAAGAAACAACACGGTAAACACACAAGCATAAACATGGCATACGATGCACAAACAAGCATGATGCATGTCCGGTTTAAATATGCATGGCATGGCAAAGGTGCACAAACAACCCTACAAGTTAAGTGGAGCTCAATATGCAACGAGTTGCATATTGACGAAACACCACATTATAATTATTTAATTGACTCTCATTATTTACAAGACAAGGTTAAACGTTTTTAACATGGCAAGAGGTGAAACATAATAAAACTACACTATTTAGACATTTTAAATGAGGCCGGAAAAATAACAACAACATATCCGGAAAATCCCCATGAGCATGTTTAATAATTATAGAAGCAACAATAATTCACACATATATAATGTTGTTAACATGATGCGGATGACATGATCAAGTTTTATGCAATTTTTTTATTAAAAAGGTTACCAAGAAGAAGATAAGAAGCATTTGTCACCGTGGTGGAAGAAAGGGTGGCACGGCAACGATCCGAAAATGAAGCATGGCAACATCTCGGTTCCGGTAACTCGTTGAGAGTCCGGTGCAAAAGAAGAAGATGGCGTGAGCGAGTCACACGAGATGAAAGGTGGGGCGATCCCGTTACCGGGTTCCCACGAGTCGGTGACGAGGCAACCGAGGAACACGACAAAAGAGGGCACAACGGACACGGAGCACACAAGGGAAGCATTTCATACAACACAAGCATCACACGGGTCACGTCTCGGGGTTATACCTTCGAAACACTCGTTTCGGGACGGTTCGAGAGCGTCGAGGAAGTAGCCGTAGTAGTGGAAGTAGTCGTACACGGGGTGTAGTGGAAGTAGATGTTCCGTTCGGAGAGGAAGTAGACGTTCTCATTTCTTCACCGAAGGTAGTCGTTCTCGTAGCGGTAGTTGTACTCGGGCGACGGTAGTGGTACTTGATCCGAGTAGTCGTTCGTTCGTAGAGGTACTTGAGGGTCTCGGCGACGGTAGTGGTACACGGCGACGTCGGGGTACACGTGTAGTTGAACTTGACGCATCCGAAGGGGTACTCGGTCGGGTCGCCTTGTACTCGTTCATGTAGTCGTTCTCGAGGTCGTCGACGTCGTGGTACTTGGTGTCTTCGGACTCGCCGGTCTCAATACTTGCGACGGTACCGGAACACTTCTCGTCGGACTTGACGAATCCAAGAGGTACTTGACGTCTCGGGGTCCCTTGTTCGAAGATCTTGGCGTCCCCGGTTTTAGCGGCTGCGGCCTTCACAACAAAAAGAAGAAAAAAAACAAAACAGCAAGGTCTTGCGGCTCGGGGCGAGGTGGCTGAAGGGGCTCGGCCCTGGCGACGGGGGCGCGCAAGGAGTGACGGCAGAGCCTCGGCGGAGGAGAGGCGCTGTACGGAGGGAGGCCACGGCGTGCTGGTGCGGGCTGCGGCGTCATGGCGAGGAGGACGGGGCCCGGGGCGCGCAGGAACAGTAGGTCGGGCTTGGCGCTCGGGGCCATGGCGGACGCTGCTGGCGCGTAGGGAGAACGATGGGGAGGCCAGGAACGAGGCCTCGGGGCGCTGGCGGACGGCACCACTCGGCGACGAAGGACGGGCGGCCGCGGCGCTGCTCAGGACGTGGACGAGGCCTGGAGAGGGAGGCCTCGGGCCTGGCCGCTGCTCCTTGCGACGGAGACCTGAGGCCCGGGGCGGCGTCTGAACGTGGGAGCCACGGCGAGGCGAGGTGGGGAGCTCCAGACGAAGGGAAGGCCGGGGCGCTGCGGTCGACGAACGGGGCGACGCCGGAGGCGAGGGCCTGGCCAGCGGGCGCGAGAGGCGAGGCGCAGGACTCGCAGCTCCTGGTACGCCGACGGGCCGGAGGGCCGCAGGGGCTTCGCAAAGAGGGAGAGAGGGGAGGGAAGAGCGAAGGGAACGAGGGATCTGCGAGGAGGAATCGGGCTCTGCGAGAGAGGGGAATCGAGGAAGAGGAAAAAAACAGAGTCGGGCGAGAGAACGGGACGAGAGGTGCGGCGGCGCACAGGGAGGAAAGGGAGAGGGAAGCTAGGGTTCGGGGAGCGCGGGCTGTAGGAGAAGTTGGGCCGGCCTGGCGCTGGGAGAGAGTCAGCCCAAGAGGCTAGGAGCTGCTGGGCTCTCTCCTTCTTCTGCTGGGCTCTGCTAATTACCAAGAAGAATAAATAAAAACAGAAGGAAAGAAGAAAAAGGGAAAAGAAAATAGAGAGAAGATAAAAGAGAAGGAAGGGTTATGACAAAGGTTGAACAAGAGGTGATTTTTCTCGGGCCTCATAAAATGAGCACGGTCCGAGAAAAGTATACAAGGCATGAACGAGATATAATTCAAACGCATTTGAATTTAATTCAAATAGGTTTGAACTAAGACGTGATTAGAAGTGTCCAAAATGTTCAAATTTTTGGAGGAACCTCGATAAATAGGAAAAGAAATATTGGCAAGGTTTTTTTGAAGGAGAACTCGAAGTGAAAAAGACATGGGGAAAATATGCAAGTGTGTTGAGTTAATTCCAACGAATGGAATATTATTATATAGCTCCCTAATAATATTGAGAGGCTCTTATATGTTATAAAGAGAAGACAACCTTCCCTCGATTTAAATGGACCGAAGGTCCACACAATTTATTTAGTTGCAAAAATTAATGAGATGATGGCATGATGACATGATGCAATGCAAAAATAAATAAAGCAAGCACAACTGAACACACGGGAAACCCGGAACATCTGGAATCTTCTGGAATCTTCTGGGACGTCGGTCTTCGGGCGTCACAACTCTCCCACACTAAGAGAGGATCTCGACCCGAGATCCTAGAGATATCACCGGGTAAAAACGAAAAGGAGGAGGTAAAACAAAGTTGCTTCTTTGACAGACGAGTGAAACCAAAGAACCTTGAGAGGTTGAACAAGTTGAAAGAAAGAATACAACGGAGATGAACGAATATGAAAATACTCCGTTAGAAAAGAGGAACAAGGAACATAACAAGAACCTTGAAGGTTGAAAGACATGAAACAAGAGCTCACGGACCAAAAGAATAAGAAACTGCAATGGTATAGCCAAGGAATAAGAATGACAGAATTTGGACAGCACTCCGTCTTAAAATGGAAGGAATTAACAAGAACTTGGCAAGTTGAGATGATGCTGAAAGAAAACAACAACACACTGCCTCCGAAACAATTGAAAGAATGGCACAAGGGGTAAGAAAGATTTCAGATAGCACTCTGGTTAAAAGATAGGCAAAACTTGATAAGATGACGGAACTTGAATGAAGAATACAACACTCCGGTTAAATGATAAGCAAGGGAAAGAACAAGATGTCGATAAAACGAGATGATGGTTAGGAGAGAGCAACATCACAATGCCTCCGGAATGAAAGAATAGAATATAAATCAATGAAAGACTTGAACGGAGAAGAAAATGACAACATCTCTCAAAATTGAATTTGAAAGAGCATCCTTACGAAGAAGGTTGAATAGAGTTGTTGGAAAAATCAACAATGAAACGAATAAGCTTGATGTGGACTTATGGAAAACATCTCAAAATTAAGAGGTGACAACCAGCCACTGACGAAAACATTAGATTGGATTGAGATCAACAAGGAGACGATAAACTTATCTCACCGGAATGACAAATGAAGAACTTGGGTCATTTATAAGCACCATAATAGCAGCAATTCTCAGGGAAAGCTTTTAGGTGAAATACAACCCAAGATAACTCCAACGAATAAATTGAAGGGTTGGAAAGATCTCCTAAAGAGAAGGAATGATGGTTTTAATTATCTCATTCTTGATAACTCTTGAATCATGAAACATGAAGGGAAATTATCAAGAATGACATAACACCACCTGAAAAGACAAGGTAGAAAGAATTGCAATTAGAAAGCATGATGAAGAAAGCTTGAGCTCCAACAAGAATCTTGATGAAGACTTCGAGTATGAATTAAATGATGATGAACCACCATGAAGAACTCCGGTAATGAAAGCATGAGAAGTGAAAGATGAAAAGAATAAGATTTAAGGCCTGCGATGAATCAGATAGAACTCCGGAAAACAAGATGAAGAATTTAGAACCGAGAATATGATATGATGAACAAGCTCCGGAAAAAGAATTAAATCACCTTGAAGGAATAAGAATAAGAATTATGTCATGCATCTCCTTCACCAAATTAAATTGATGACAACCAAAGGATTTGGCATACTACTTATTCTCGTTGCAAGGAATTAAAGAGAGATCTAGCACAAGCTCGGATAAATCTTCAACAAGGCACCGGTAGGATTATGAGAAGAACAAATGAATGAAAACGATAACAACGGAAAGTAAATCTTGAAAGAACCACCAAGAATTAGGAGACGAACGAAGAGACATCAATGAAGAATAGTTGGAGGACGAAATTGAAAACTGAGAACGAAGAATCTTCTGAATTGATGGCCTTCGGAGGATCACAAAGAAAAGAATTCATGAAATGCTTCAGATGGGTATAAAAAGAATTCCTCACAATCGGAACAATAATGAGGATGGCATGAAGCTAGAACCACGAAACTTGAGAGAACGGGCCAAGATTTAAGAGAAACACTTCTCCGTCTGTAAATGCTGAGAATGAAGACAAGAGATGCCATAAGAATTGTTGAACACTCCGGAATGAAGAATTAAAAAGGTTGAACCAATGATGAAAAAAAAATTTGAAAGCGATCTTGGAGAAGGCATGTGACCGATGGAAATCATTCTTACGTCACACTTAAAAGAATTCTCCGGAAAAAGAAGAGTCAGGTAAGATCCTGGAAAAAGACCTGTGGGTTAGGGCCCACTCAAAGAAATCACCGTTGAAAAAGATTGCTTAAGAGATATTGCACCGGTTGAATTAAATGGCTTGAATAAGATAACAATCCTCAAAATAGCTGGACGGGATAAGAATGGAATTATGAATCTTCAGCACTCCGGATATGAATAGCAAGAGGAGAATGATTAATTGGTGCACCGGAATAAGAAAGCATTGTGAAATGAGGAAAAGGATAAGATCAACACCGAAATCTTGAATTACATCCACCGGCAGAATTCGAGAGCAAAAGAATGATGAACTTGAAGCTCTCGAGCATCTTCACGATAAATCACCGGATAAGAACAATGAAGGAAAAAGAATGAAGAAACATCACATGAATAAAATGGATATCTCACTTGAGAATTTGTTGCTCCAGGAAGAAGAAAGGGTGGGAGGGTGGGGAAAAGAAAGACAACTTGGGATGAACACAATGGACACCGGTTGAAAAGAATTAACATGACCACCTTGATGGTCAAGAAGAATTAGCACTCCCATAGAAATATGAGAACACCGATTAGGAAAGGTATGGAATCAACATTTGACATCGAAGCAACTCGAATACCAGAATCAAAACAAAACAAAGGATAGATATGCAACATGATCTTCACAATATCATCCGAACAGAGAATTGAACGAATGAATTCCGCAGGTACATCAACTAGACGAGAAGCCACTTGGAGAGAAAAATGAAAATAAAAAGGAACAAGGATCAGATAGAACAAATACAAGATAGAAGCTTCGTTCGACATCTTCGTGCTGAAAGCTCATGGAACGTGTTACAAAAGGGTTTTGCAATCCCCGGATCAGCATAGCCAAGGACCCTTTAAGATGCAACTCCCGATCAGAACAAGTCCATAAAACCACTTCACTCAATGTAGAACCACAAACTTCATATCATGCATCCGTTGGAAGAATACCTAGAACTACTTGATGAACCCACCTATAGATTTCCGAAAGTTTCCAGTTATGCAATCAGGTGTTGGGGATACACGGGAAGCACCGCGCAATCAACTCTAAACCTACATCCAGGTGTATCCATCCTTCAACACATAACCAGTCTTTCTCGGAAACTGTTTACCTCGGACCTTCGAAAAGCATCCACTATACAAAGCTATGGCAATACTCTCGAACTACCTCCCCAGTACTGGGTGATGTCGGGGTTATCTTGCCACTGGCCGTATAGGAGAGATTTTCGATGTCGGCCGTCTTAAGTATTTAGTACTGCCGCGATATGCTTGTGACAACAATACCCCGAAGCTCAACTCCTCAGGAACAGGAGGCATCGAGAACAATATCCTTGTCACAAGAACATCGAAACAATCCCAGAATACTCGCGGGATCCTAAAAAAAATTTTGGTGAAATTTTTGAAAGTAGAAGAGGTAAGAGTAATCGTCAGGAGTCCTCACCAGAATGAAAAGAGATGAGGAGCAAAAGAAATCCTACTCTCCGATATAATATAGGACTCAAAATGTTTTCAGTGTGTGCCTAGACTCAACCGTCAATGATTCGATCAATCAGTGGGGGCTTCTAGGTCGGAGAAGGCTCTGAATACCAACTTGTAATGCCCAGGATGGGACTATATCTCCTACGTGTCGAGGCACGACTTAAAGATATAAGCCCATCCTAGAATGATCTCAAGTTTGGTATCTTTGCACGACTCATGTAAAAGAGGGATTAAATTGCAAAAGGAGATAGTTGGCTTACACTCGCCACTTCACACAATACTTTACATAACAATCATCATTCAAAACATCACAACCCGCCTACGGGTGAAGATCCAAAAGAAAGATACCAAAACAACATAAAGCCACAGGTCAGGATCGAATCCTAGTAGAAAAACCACTACTGATCGTTGAAACGTCACAAGCAAACATCCAAACTCTTCATCGGACTCCCGGTGAAGAACTTGAGCCAACTTCTGCATCAACTCGGCTGAACCTGCATCTGGTGTGGTGAAGTAACTGTGAGCCACAGAGGACTCAGCAATCCCGTTCCCGGGTAACAAGACTATTTAAGCCTTGGGTGAGGACAAGGCTGAAGAAAGAACGAGAGGTGAAGGAACAACAAGAGTCTGCAGCAGCAACTAGCACTAACTTACGTAAAAGAGAGCGAGAAGAGAAGTGCATCGATCGAGAGATGATCACGAAGTGATCCTAACTAAAGCCGGTCAAACATAACCCCACCGTGTTCAACTCCCGAATCCCTATTCGGAAATTGACAGTCACGGTACACACGCTGGTAGTGCATTAGAACATTGTGTCAAGTTATCTACAACCGGATATTAACAAGCTCCCATCTGCCACATAACTGCGGGCACGGCTTTCGAAAGTTCAAACCCTGCAGGGGTGTTCCAACCTGGCCCATCACAAGCCCATGATCCGCGAAGTCGCAACTCCATAGGTGGGAAGACCCGAGTATCCTCGGAATCCCGTGCTCAAGTTAAACCGAACTAAGGTAAGGCTAATCCACCAAATCCTCCCGGCGTGTCGACACCCTGATAGTAGCCGCGCGTATCTAAGTCTCAGGACACGACCGGATGGGCCATTCTACAGGACCCAATCCTCGAGTTTCCCCGTGGTGGTTCCCGCAGACTCCCCGTTTGGGACCAACACCATCGGCACTGGCCCCCCCTGCTATGTAGAAATAGGAATCCTCGAGGGAGCGACCCCCTATGCAAATTTAATTAATTAATTAAGTTGTTATTATGAGGCAAATAGTACCAAATGTTGGGACTTGCTGGAAAAGACTTAGCACTTAGCGGTTTATCAAGGGGGTCCCATACACCCCAACCGTGTTAGGAACGCATAATCAAGGAACATAACACCGGTTTATACGGTTCCTAACGGCATGAGTGAAACAAAACACCAAGCAAAAGGCTTAGCCTTCCACCCTGCCAGTATATAGATGATTTCATTTTAAGCATTTATATAGTGTGATATAACCCAACCAAACTTCAACATGAAGCAAGCATCTTCAATCTTCACCTGCAACTAACAATGCTATAAAAGGGGCTGAGCGAAGCGTACTTAGCCAAACAACGGTTTGCATAGGTAGGGTAGTTAAACAAGTTCATGGTTACAAGTAGGAGGCTGACAAGAAAGACATGGGCATCGAGTCAAAACTATAGATCGAGACTACTAGCAAGAGGCAAAAATAGTAATGGTATCCGGGTTCGGTCATCTTGCCTGGGATTCCACAAGGGAGAAGAACGGATCCAAGAAGAAGACGGAGCAACAGTCGAGCGGATCCTCACAACTCCGGAACGAAACCGAAGCTAACAAGAGAAGCAACCGGAAAGGAAGAAACAACACGGTAAACACACAAGCATAAACATGGCATACGATGCACAAACAAGCATGATGCATGTCCGGTTTAAATATGCATGGCATGGCAAAGGTGCACAAACAACCCTACAAGTTAAGTGGAGCTCAATATGCAACGAGTTGCATATTGACGAAACACCACATTATAATTATTTAATTGACTCTCATTATTTACAAGACAAGGTTAAACGTTTTTAACATGGCAAGAGGTGAAACATAATAAAACTACACTATTTAGACATTTTAAATGAGGCCGGAAAAATAACAACAACATATCCGGAAAATCCCCATGAGCATGTTTAATAATTATAGAAGCAACAACAATTCACACATATATAATGTTGTTAACATGATGCGGATGACATGATCAAGTTTTATGCAATTTTTTTATTAAAAAGGTTACCAAGAAGAAGATAAGAAGCATTTGTCACCGTGGTGGAAGAAAGGGTGGCACGGCAACGATCCGAAAATGAAGCATGGCAACATCTCGGTTCCGGTAACTCGTTGAGAGTCCGGTGCAAAAGAAGAAGATGGCGTGAGCGAGTCACACGAGATGAAAGGTGGGGCGATCCCGTTACCGGGTTCCCACGAGTCGGTGACGAGGCAACCGAGGAACACGACAAAAGAGGGCATAACAGACATGGAGCACACAAGGGAAGCATTTCATACAACACAAGCATCACACGGGTCACGTCTCGGGGTTATACCTTCGAAACACTCGTTTCGGGACGGTTCGAGAGCGTCGAGGAAGTAGCCGTAGTAGTGGAAGTAGTCGTACACGGGGTGTAGTGGAAGTAGATGTTCCGTTCGGAGAGGAAGTAGATGTTCTCATTTCTTCACCGAAGGTAGTCGTTCTCGTAGCGGTAGTTGTACTCGGGCGACGGTAGTGGTACTTGATCCGAGTAGTCGTTCGTTCGTAGAGGTACTTGAGGGTCTCGGCGACGGTAGTGGTACACGGCGACGTCGGGGTACACGTGTAGTTGAACTTGACGCATCCGAAGGGGTACTCGGTCGGGTCGCCTTGTACTCGTTCATGTAGTCGTTCTCGAGGTCGTCGACGTCATGGTACTTGGTGTCTTCGGACTCGCCGGTCTCAATACTTGCGACGGTACCGGAACACTTGTCGTCGGACTTGACGAATCCAAGAGGTACTTGACGTCTCGGGGTCCCTTGTTCGAAGATCTTGGCGTCCCCGGTTTTAGCGGCTGCGGCCTTCACAACAAAAAGAAGAAAAAAAAACAAAACAGCAAGGTCTTGCGGCTCGGGGCGAGGTGGCTGAAGGTGCTCGGCCCTGGCGACGGGGGCGTGCAAGGAGCGACGGCAGAGCCTCGGCGGAGGAGAGGCGCTGTACGGAGGGAGGCCACGGCGTGCTGGTGCGGGCTGCGGCGTCATGGCGAGGAGGACGGGGCCCGGGGCGTGCAGGAACAGTAGGTCGGGCTTGGCGCTCGGGGCCATGGCGGACGCTGCTGGCGCGTAGGGAGAACGACGGGGAGGCCGGGAACGAGGCCTCGGGGCGCTGGCGGACGGCACCACTCGGCGATGAAGGACGGGCGGCCGCGGCGCTGCTCAGGACGTGGACGAGGCCTGGAGAGGGAGGCCTCGGGCCTGGCCGCTGCTCCTTGCGACGGAGACCTGAGGCCCGGGGCGGCGTCTGAACGTGGGAGCCACGGCGAGCCGAGGTGGGGAGCTCCAGACGAAGGGAAGGCCGGGGCGCTGCGGTCGACGAACGGGGCGACGCCGGAGGCGAGGGCCTGGCCAGCGGGCGCGAGAGGCGAGGCGCAGGACTCGCAGCTCCTGGTCCGCCGACGGGCTGGAGGGCCGCAGGGGCTTCGCGAAGAGGGAGAGAGGGGAGGGAAGAGCGAAGGGAACGAGGGATCTGCGAGGAGGAATCGGGCTCTGCGAGAGAGGGGAATCGAGGAAGAGGAAAAAAAACAGAGTCGGGCGAGAGAACGGGACGAGAGGTGCGGCGGCGCACAGGGAGGAAAGGGAGAGGGAAGCTAGGGTTCGGGGAGCGCGGGCTGTAGGAGAAGTTGGGCCGGCCTGGCGCTGGGAGAGAGTCGGCCCAAGAGGCTAGGAGCTGCTGGGCTCTCTCCTTCTTCTGCTGGGCTCTGCTAATTACCAAGAAGAATAAATAAAAACAGAAGGAAAGAAGAAAAAGGGAAAAGAAAATAGAGAGAAGATAAAAGAGAAGGAAGGGTTATGACAAAGGTTGAACAAGAGGTGATTTTTCTCGGGCCTCATAAAATGAGCACGGTCCGAGAAAAATATACAAGGCATGAACGAGATATAATTCAAACGCATTTGAATTTAATTCAAATAGGTTTGAACTAAGACGTGATTAGAAGTGTCCAAAATGTTCAAATTTTTGGAGGAACCTCGATAAATAGGAAAAGAAATATTGGCAAGGTTTTTTTGAAGGAGAACTCGAAGTGAAAAAGACATGGGGAAAATATGCAAGTGTGTTGAGTTAATTCCAACGAATGGAATATTATTATATAGCTCCCTAATAATATTGAGAGGCTCTTATATGTTATAAAGAGAAGACAACCTTCCCTCGATTTAAATGGACCGAAGGTCCACACAATTTATTTAGTTGCAAAAATTAATGAGATGATGGCATGATGACATGATGCAATGCAAAAATAAATAAAGCAAGCACAACTGAACACACGGGAAACCCGGAACATCTGGAATCTTCTGGAATCTTCTGGGACGTCGGTCTTCGGGCGTCACAGCTTGCTCAAGTGTAGCTTGGTTTTGCCGACGTCGACTTTCGTGCTCGTCGAATAGCTCTTGTGAACTCTTGTCAAGTAGAGGTTGCCGGTGGTCATGTCGAGCTTGACGTGCGGCTTGACGAAGAGTGTTGGAAGTAGGTGTACTTGAGTCTTGCGTGGAGTCGGAGTGTCGACTTGAGCGGCTTCGTCTTTGAGAAGATGTTGAGGAAGAACGTCGGTTGATTATCAATGTCCGGAGCTCATTGTATTGAGTAGTCATGTTGGTGTTGATGAGGTCAAATTGTTGTTTTGTCCTAGCTTCAAATTGGCGCGCGTCCTCGGTGACTTGACCAATGTACTCACGCATAGCTTCACTCTCTTGATGTAGAGCTCGTTGGACACCGAAGAGATGTAGTTTGGTGACGTAGTTGTTCGCTTCTTGAGGATCGTCGAAGATCGGGTTGGAAGATGTACTTGGCCTATCCATCATCACAAGCAAGTATGTGAGTGGGAGAAAGGAGAAGACAATATCAATGTACCTTAACCGAGGTTGAAAATGAATCAATGATCACTCGATAATGTAACCCGGAAATAGCACTATTGGTATCACTTCGTGTCGATTCTCACACCTACACAAGTAAAGCTTTGAGAGGAGCTTGGTTAGGATGTGGCACAAATTGAATGCAATCGTCAAAGTGACTCAATGATGTTGAAAATGGTTCACAATTTGCTCATGCAACAAGTAGATCACTAGCAAAGAGTAGCACATGGAACACACGCACGGATAGATAAATGTGGTTGTGCAACCAAGGGTGAGCGAAAATGTGGAAACCACGGAAAATGCTCGTGTTGCACAACACTAGAGAGACGCTAACCGATTGCTTAATAGGCGGATACGCACTTGTGCACGACCTATAAGAGGCAAAACGTAACGACTATCGATCACAAGTATGCTATGAGTGTATGATGTGTCGATGCTTGAGCACAAGATGATGTTGCTATGATGTATGATCTCTTTGGATGCAAGGCGTATGATGCTATTGTTTCTTTGCTTTGGTTGGCTCTTTTGCTTAGAAGCTTGTGAGCTCTTTCTTTGGATACTTATGCATGCTTCTCGAATGATGATAGCTATTGTGTATGCGGAGCACTCTTGTGGCACACGGAGATATGCAAGATACCAAGATGATGTGTTGTTACTCACAATGATGTAGTATGCAATATCTATGACTATCACTAATGTGCACAAGTGTCGTGGCCCGGCAATACTCAAATGGCTAGTCTCAATGGGAAAGCTACGCAAAGATGGTTCATAGGGTGACAATGCAATTGCAGGGTAGGATGAGCGAAGTGCCGTCGATGTTACCGTCCTTGCCGAAGTTGAGCGGTGGTGTTGTCGAAGTGTTGCCGTTCCAGGGTAGCCTAAACATCCAAGGAAACGGTGAAACCACAACTCAAGTATCCAAGGCAAATGGAGACAAGCTTTTCAAACTCGGAGCGGGTGAGCGGTGGTGGTTGCGGAAGGTGGGATGAAGGGTAGGTGGTAGCGGAAGGTGGAACGGAACTGAACAAGTTCAGCTTCGTCAGGTTTTGTCGGACGTCCGGAAGGTACCGGTCGTCCGGTCGGTCGGAAGGGGTCGGACGTCCGGAGGTTGACGGAAATCCGGTAATAGTTTCTGTTGTCGGTGTTCCGGTCGTCCGGTGTTTAGCGGACGTCCGGTGCCTCGAGAGGTGCCGGACGTCCGGTAAACGTCGGTCGTCCGGTAGGTTTTGGACTGGGGTTGGTGGAATCCGTGGACAAATTGGTCGAACGTGGTCGAATTGGCGGGGGAAAAACGGTGAAATGGTGGGGAAATGCTAGATCGACACGTGGCACAGCAAATCCATGGAACAAAGTCAACAAAATCTTGCCAAATCAACAGATCACAAAAAAATTTGGGGCTATTTTTTGTGGGGAATTTTCGAAATTGGGAAGAACACAACAAAAACAAGCTAGAAAACAAAGTGTGGAGCTCCAAAATCGTGATCAACCTTGCTCTGATACCAAGATGATGTAGGGTGGAACCCTAATCGGCGGATCTTTCACGTTTGGAGAGTATCCCACGATGAACACGAAGAACACAAGGCGGAAACGAGGGAAAACACGAGAGGTAAACACTCAAATCAACACAAAGATGGTCACACAGGTGCTAGATCCACGATACACATAGAGATACACGGTCCATAGTCAACAACGGTGATACAAAGATAGTCTTCTTCCGGAGGAGGTCTTGATATCCCTTGGGATCTTCTCCGATGTGGAGGTCCTGAATCCGAGGTGGATCTTCTCCGTAGAGGCGCACGGTCTCGTGGGAGAAATCCACACAAGTCTGAGAAATGAGCTATCCAAAAGCTACCTCCAAAGGGTGGGAGTCAAAGGGTATATATTACACGAGTGGTCGCCGTCGGGGCGGACGTCCGCTGGTTACCGGACGTCCGGAGGTTCCGGAGGGACCGGACGTCCGGTAATCCTCGGATTTCCGCTATTTAGCTTCTGTAGTCGTTGTCACGGACGTCCGGTGGCTTCCGGTCGTCCGGTCGTCTGGGAGAGGCCGGACGTCCGGTGTCTTCCGGTCGTCCGGTGCCTGGAAGTCGCCGGCCGTCCCGTGCAGGCCGGACGTCCGGTGCCTGTAGCATCTTCAGCCATCCTTCTTCTTGTCTCGTGCACTCGTCGGGCTTGTCGTCTTGACCATTGTGCAGAGCTGTCCCGTGGCCTTCATCCAAGTACCTGAGTATGCATAGAGTTCCAGATGATGGTAGAAGCCATGTCTCATGCATATCGGAAGGATTTAGAGCAAGGAATGAAGTCACCTCGGTCTCGAGAGCTCTTGCACGGGCTCTAGTCATTGGTCCTTTGGGCACATGATGAGGCGATGAAGGGTCCATGGGGATGACCCTAGGATACACCGTATCAAAAGCTTTATTGATCAAGTGGGGTTCTGTGACGTCTTGGTCTGGTCGTTGAACACAAATGAAGTACGCGAAGTTGCAGCTATGGCGAACTTTAATCTAAACAAAACCCAAAGTCTATATGATGCCCTAAGGGCTGTATATATGGGGGAAAGAGGGGGGAATTTCGTGGCCCTTGGTTGAGGGGTCTGAAACTAACCCTAACTCTTGTTTCCCCACACATACGGACTCTAAAAACAGCCTATACTCAAGTATTTCGAAATTACATGGGCCTGGGCCAATAATAAGGTGACGCGGAACCTATAATAGCCTCTGGACAAAATTTATGAAGTGGCATCTTGTATATTTCGTCCAAGGCTTCTCGCACTCATTATGGTGGCTTCAACGTCCTGAAATCATCAATTGTAACTCCATTCTTGTTCCCCTTGCGCATGCCATCATCTCCATGCTTGATCTTGCTCCAATGCTCATCCTTCTTGTCCAGGCTAGGCCCTTCATTTGTAAGCAAGACAAATGTATCCAATTTAGGCAGCATCATATTCTCATGAACAATAGAATCATTACCAAGAAACGAAAGTACCTGGTAATTTAATTGGCGTGCGCGAGCTCTAGTAATTGGTCCTCTATATGTGTCAGTTGGAGCTGTGGGTGTAACCTTGTTAGTGATGTCCTCATCAGTTTGACCCTTGAGATACTTGAGAGTCTCATGGTCCGTATGAAGAATGAATTCATGACGTCTAAGATAATGTTCCCAAACACGTAAAACTTTCACCAAGGCATAAAGCTCTTTGTCATAAATGGGGTAATTAAGTTGTGCTCGGGATAGCTTCTCACTAAAGTATGTGATTGGGCGCTTCTCTTGCATGAGCACGCCACCTATGCCGGTACCACTAGTGTCACAATGAATCTCAAACGGTTTATCAAAGTTTGGTAGGGCTAGAAGTGGTGCGTGTGTAAGCAAGCTTTTAAGCTTATTGAACGCGGTGTCTTGCGAAGGACCCCAAATGAAGGGTGTGTTCTTCTTGCTCAAGGCGTGTAGAGGCATAGCAATAGTGCTAAAGTCCTTCACAAAACGTAGGAAGAAACTGACTAGACCAAGGAAACTACGCACTTGCATGAGATTCGTTGGTTGAGGCCAAGTTTTAATTGCTTCAATTTTAGTTTCATCAACGTGAACACCTTGTGAAGAAACGACAAATCCTAGGAAGACGACCTTGTCAACGCTAAAAGTGCATTTCTCCATATTAGCATATAAGCGCTCTTTCCGAAGGGTTTGTAAAACCTTACAGATGTGTGTCACATGGTCCTCAAGCGACTTGCTAAAAACGAGGATGTCATCAAAGTAGACCACTACAAAGACACCTATGTAGGGTCGTAGACAAAAATGCATAAGATGCATGAATGAACCGGGTGCTTTCGATAAACCCATTGGCATGACAAGCCACTCATATAACCCAAACTTGGTTTTGAAAGCCGTTTTCCACTCATCACCCTCTTGAATGTGAATTTGGTAGTAACCACTTTTAAGATCAATTTTTGAAAAGATGGTGGCACCACATAATTCATCAAGCATGTCGTCTAAGCGTGGGATAGGATAACGGTATCTAACGATGATAGCATTTATGGGGCGGTAATCAGAGCACATGCGAAAACTTCCATCTTTCTTAGGCACGAGAATAACCGGAATGGCACAAGGGCTTAATCTTTCACGTACATGACCTTTGTCGATGAGTTGTTGCACTTGCCGTTGTATCTCCTTGGTTTCCTCGGGATTGACGCGGTAAGGAGCCTTGTTTGGAAGTGGTGCGCCGGGTATGAGGTCGATGCGGTGTTCGATTCTGCGAAGTGGAGGTAGACCCGGAGGTAGTTCATCGGGAAAGACGTCCGAGAATTCCTGCAACAACTGAGACAACACTAAAGGTAGAGCTGGTGAAGTGTTAGTAGGTTTCGCTTCTCCTTTGCATAAAAGCACAAGGTGAAAGACATTCGATGGGTTCTCACACACTTCTCTCATCTCACTTTTGGTGTCAAATAGCACTAGTTGCTTCTTGTCGCTCATCGTGGAGTCGCTCATATTTGGCTTGTGGCTCTCACTATCCTTTCGGTGGCTCACTCTCTCACCATTCTCTCCACGATGGTTGGTAGGTAAGTGCTTGTCGGCGGCTACTTGAGTTGGAGACATTGGTCGAAGCACGAATTCCTTGCCCTTCATCTTGAAGCTATAGTGATTTGTCCGTCCATTGCGTGTGACTCCTCGATCATATTGCCATGGTCCTCCAAGAATAAGGTGGCACACGGTCATGGGGATCACATCACACTCAAGAGTGTCCTCGTAGGCGCCTATCTTGAAAGAGACTTGCACGATGTGCTCGCCTCGAAGAATTCCGGCGTCGTTGAGCCATTGGACCTTGTAGGGGTGAGGATGCTTCGTCTTGACCAATTGAAGCTTGTCGCATAGCTCTTCGCTTGCCAACTTATGACAACTTCCTCCATCGATGATAACCTTGACGGAGCATCCATTGATGTCGGCCTTGGTATGGAAAATATGACATCGTTGGTCGTCATCTTGTTGATGTTGGTGTGTCAAGACCTTGGAGACAACAAGGTTGGGACTTGAGTCATTTTCGCAAAACACTTGATGGTCTTCATCTTCGTTCACTTGGCGATGCATACCTACATGCTGGCTTCCATCTCATCGTCGCTCATTGAGTCATAAGATCCGTCATCGTTGATGATCATGGTGCGAACGGTCTTGCACTCAAATGATTTGTGGCCTCGCCCTTGGCACTTGAAGCATTTGATGGAACTCGTCTTGGAGTTGTCCTCGGTTGGAGTTGTAGATGATGAAGCTCTTGGCTTGAAGTTGTTTGTAGAAGGAGGCCGACTTGATGTAGTCGCATTCTTGTAGCTTGACTTGTCGCCGAAGTTTGTAGATTGCTTGTTAGAGGTAGGAGGAGTAGCCGAAGTCGTTGAAGCTTGATTGTAGGAGCCGAAGTTCTTAGAGGTGAACTTGGAGTACTTGTAATCCTTTTGAACTTGTCGTTCCGCTTTGGTTGCTTGGTGTACTAGCTCGAGGAGGTTGGTGTATGGTTGAAAGTCCGCAATCTTCTTAATAGGATAGTTGAATCCATTCAAGAATCTCGCCATTGTTTGCTCTTCATCTTCCGTGATGTTGGCTCTTATCATGGCAATCTCCATCTCCTTGTAGTACTCTTCAACGGACTTGGTACCTTGCTTGAGGAGTTGTAGCTTCTTGAACAAGTCACGATTGTAGTGTGTAGGCACAAAGCGTGCTCTCATGACTTCCTTTATTTGAGCCCAAGTAGTGATAGGAGGTTCGCCTTTTGCTTCTCTTCTCTCAATGATTTGCTCCCACCATATGAGAACATAGTCTTGGAACTCAAGGGATGCCATTGCGATCTTCTTCTCTTCATCGAAGTTGTGAAGTCGAAAGATCTTGTCAACCTTAAATGCCCATGAGAGGTAGTCTTCGGGATCAATGCTTCCGGAAAACTTTGGCATGATGAACTTGAGCTTGCCATAGCGATGCTCTTCATTGTTGCCTTGCCTATTGGGAGGGCGGTCTTGATTGGGACGATTAGCAATCTCATGTTGTTCTTGTCGGAGTAGATGTCCATTGTCATGGTGTACTTGTCGAGCTTGTTGTTCTTGTTGAGGTTGTTGCACTTGTCGCGCTTGAGGAGGAACTTCGTTTGCATTCTTGCTTGGTGGCGTCTCTCTTGCATCTCATCGCGAAGGAAATCCTCTTCTTGACGAGTGTGTCGAGTGCAAACTGCCACATTGCGATGTGCATCACGTAATGCTCGTTGCGCCTCAAGAGCTTGAGCTTCTCGACGTTGTTGTGCTTGACGGTTAGCCTCAGCATCTTGTTCTTCTTGGAATTGACGTGCTCGCTCTTGTTGTTGTTGGCGTAGTCGTTGTCGTTCTTGTGCTTGCTCAAGTGTAGCTTGGTTTTGACGATGTCGACTTTCTTGCTCTTCAAATAGCTCTTGTGAACTCTTGTCATGAAGTGGATTCCGGTTGTCAAGTCGAGCTTGACGTGCGGCTTGACAAAGAGTGTTGGATGTAGGGGTACTTGAGCCATGCGTGGAGTCGGTATGTCGACTTGAGCGGCTTTGTCTTTGAGATGATGTGGAAGAAGAACGTCGATTGACTATCAAAGTCCGTAGTTCGTCAAATTAGGTAGACATGTTGGTGTTGATGGTGTCGAATTGCTCTCTTGTTCTTACTTCAAATTGCCGCGCGTCCTCGGCGACTTGACCAATGTACTCGCGCATAGCTTCACTTTCTTGATGGAGAGCTCGTTGGACACCGAAGAGATGTAGTTTGGTGACATAGTTGTTTGCTTCTTGTGGATCGTCGAAAGGTGGGTTCGAAGATGTACTTGGCCTATCCATCATCACAGGCAAGTATGTGAGTGGGAGAAAGGAGAAGACAATACCAAATGTACCTTAACCGAAGTTGAAAATGGATTAATGATCACTCAATAATGTAACCCGGAAATAGCACTATTGGTACCACTTCGTGTCGATTCTCACACCTACACAAGTAAAGCTTTGAGAGGGGCTTGGTTAGGATGGTGGCATAAATTCAATGCAATCGTCAAAGTGACTCAATGATGTTGAAAATGGTTCATAATTTGCTCATGCATCAAGTAGATCACTAGCAAAGTAGCCCACGGAACACACGCACGTATACATAAATGTGGTTGTGCAACCAAGGGTGAGCGAAAATGTAGAAATCCACGGAAAATGCTCGTGTTGCACAACACTAGAGAGACGCTAACCGATTGCTTAATAGGCGGATACGCACTTGTGCATGACCTATAAGAGGCAAAACGTAACGACTATCTATCACAAATATGCTATGAGTGTATGATGTGCTGATGCTTTAGCACAAGATGTTATTGCTATGACATATGATCTCTTTTGATGGAAGGCGTATGATGCTATTTTCCTTTTGCTTATAAGCTTTTGGTGGCTCTTATTCTTAAAATCGTGTGAGCTCTTTCTTTGGCGACTTATGCATGCTTCTCGGATCAAGGTAGCTATTGTGTATGCGGGACACTCTTGTGTCACACGGAGATATGATGATATGGTATGCAATATCTATGGCTATCACTAATGTGCACAAGTGCCGTGGCCCTGCAATACTCATATGGCTAGTCTCAATGGGAAGGCTACGCAAAGATGGTCCATAGGGTGACAATGCAATTGCAAGGTAGAAAGAACAAGGTTTCGTCGATGTTACCGTCCTTGCCGAAGTTGAGCGGTGGTGTTGTCGAAGTCTTGCCGTTCCAAGGTAGCCTAAACATCCAAGGAAACGGTGAAACCACAACTCAAGTATGCAAGACAAATGGGAGACAAACTTTTCAAATTCGGAGCGGTTAAGCGATGGCGGTTGCGGAAGTGGTGGTGGTATGCGGAAGGTTTGGTGGGATACCGAAGGAAAATTGCGATGAAGAGTGCAAGGTGGGGTGGATCGGTGGTTTTGTGGCTGCGGGAGGCTGGATGTCCGGGCTAGGGGCCGAATGTCTGGGCCAGGCCGGATGTCCGGGGCACGGGCCGGATGTCCGGGGTGCCCGAGGCTGTGATGAACTCCTTGCACACAGTGACTTTGGGGCAAAAAAAAAATCATCGGATTTTGCGAAGAAAAATTGGGGAAAAGGTGGGGAAAAGCTAGATCCACTCGTGGTACAGCAAATCCATGGAACAAATTCAACAAAATCTTGCCAAATCAACAGATCACAAAAAAAATTGGGGCTCTTTTTGTGGGGAATTTTCGAAATTAGGAAGAACACAACAAAAACAAACTAGAAACAAGGTGTGGGGCTCCAATTTCGTGATCAACCTATGCTCATGATACCATAATATGATCACGAAACTAGGTGGGGGCTCCAATTTCGTGAGAAACGTGGCTTTGGTACCATAATATGATGTAGGGTGGAACCCTAATCGGCAGATCTTTCACGAAAGGAGGTTATCCCACGATGAACTCGGAGAACACAAGGAGGATACGGAGGAAAACACGAGGGGAAACACTCAAATCAACACAAATACGGTCACACTGGTGCTAGATCCACGATACACATCAAGATACACGATCCATAGTAAACAACGGTGGTACAAAGATAGTCTTCTCCCGGAGGAGGTCTTGGATATCCCTTGGGATCTTCTCCGGTGTGGAGGCCTTGAATCCGAGGTGGATCTTCTTCGAAGAGGCTGCGGTCTCGTAGGAGAGGAACCAAAAAGGTCTATGATGAGCTATCCAAAAGCTAACCCTAAAACATGTGGGGAAGGGAGCATATATAGAGTACGGAGCGAAGGGATACACGGGCCACGGCCCAAAGGGATGCACGCAGGCAATCAGGGGCCAGACGTCCGGGCGACGGGTCGGATGTCCGGGGCTTCGCGGGTCGCCGGATGTCCGGGGCGAGGGGCCAGATGTCCGGGCTGGAGGGGTCGAGTCTCGGGTGGCTTCTGTAGAGTGGCGCCGGATTTCCGGGCCCGAGGCCGGATGTCCGGGCCTTGCCTGGCCGGATGTCCGGGCCCTGTAGCCTCGGCCGCTGGTGGCCTTCTGTAGTTGTTTGTCCAGGGGCCGGATGTCCAGGCTAGGGGGGCTGATGTCCGGGGCCTGGAGCCTTCTTCAGCCCTTCTCGATGCAAAGCCTCGTCCGAGAGCTTGGGGACTTGTCCATCTTCACGCACATCTCCAATGTGGTCTTCTTCACACCTGAGTACACAAAACACATCTGTCTGAGGTAGTAACCATGTCTCGCAAGATTCATATGGAAGTTGGGCTAGGAGTGACGTCACCTCGGTCTCGAGAGTTCTAGCACGAGCACGTGTCATTGGTCCTTGAGGCACTTGGTGAGGTGATGGAGGGTCCATGGGGATGACCTTAGGATGCTCCGCATCACGCTCCCACCGTCTGTCAGCGGATCATCCTTTCCCGCAGCGCTTAAGTGCTCAAGACCGAGCTCGATATGCCCCCCCAGCTTTCAAAGCTCAGGGCTTTCATAGCCAACGGATTAACTGGAATTGATTTCGTCCGCTGCTGGCTCTCTTGGGGCATTCTCCCGTTAAGCCGGCGCTCCGGTTTAATGTGCGAGTATACTGGTAACCCCAAGGACCCCCTGCGTCACACAGAGATGGTGCTTCCAGATAATGAAGTTACCGAATCTACCAAAAAGACGCTGAATATACCTCTGGAAGAGTGCAGTCGGACCGGATTAGCACCCTTTTGCGTGACTAATAAACCGCCGTCGGTAAGAGATTCTTCTGTCCCTTTACTTTGTTTAATCCATCCATATTGCTTGTCTTAACATGCTTTTATTCCTTGTAAACAGGCTAATGACCCTTTCTAGAAGAGGAAACCCCAGGACAAATCGGCGAAGCCATCTCGTAAGAAGTCCCCAACGATGAAGAGGAACAAGAGGAGACCTACTGCCGCATCAGGATCCAATGCGGAGGAAGATGATCCGGCCTCTGAGGTATCACCCAAGCTCTAACAACTCCTTAGTCTTTCCTTTTGCTTGCATTTCTATTAACCATGACTTTTCCCAGGATCCGGCTGAAGGTAGTAAAGTGGACGATGTTGAGGTAATCTCTCTCTCCTCTGACTCAGAACCATTGCCACCCAAAGTTCGTCGGGTAGTCTGGAAGTTTCAGTTTTCTCACCCTTATGCTCAACTGGATCCAAACTTTCTTTTGAAGAAGCAACAACATGAAGCTCGCCGCACTACTCGCCATAGTGGTCATGTGGTTGAATCGACCGGATTACCACCTACTCCGGTTCGAAGGCGTCACTCTAAGGTTTTACTTACTCCAACTACTCTTCATCCCAAAGCAGGTCTTATTCGTAAACCTCTTAATCCGTCTGATCCGAATTATCAGGAAACTCCTCTCTCATCCTCTGGCGAGTTAACCGCCACACAAGTCCGTGTGCTCAAGACTGTTCACGGGTAAGGTGTCTTTCACTCTATCCGGTTTATCTTTCCATTTTGACTTGTGATTTTCATTGTTCCTTTAATCTTTTCTCAGTATAGCCAAGCCTAGCAAAAAGGCGAAATTTAGTAAACCGGCAGTCGGTAATACCACTTCTGGACCGACAAACAATCCAGAACTTGCCAACCCACTAGAAGAAAATATTGAAACTCCACATGACGATCCTTCTCCTATGGATCGGGACGACCATGCTGCTCTGGGGGATGACCCCATGGAGTACACTGCTGAACCGGCCAGCCTTGTCCGGACTAGCCCTGCTCGGGCTAGTCCGGCCCCTGTTAGTCCTATTCATGCCAATCCCACTGCTGCCGATCCCAGGCCAACTGCTGCTTCAACTGACGATGTCAAGATTACTGGGACCGGTTTTACCACCCCAGGAGAGCCTGTCGTCTTGGCCAAACATACTGCCAAGGAAGAACTTTATAAAGATAAGGGCAAGTGGAGCACCGACCTGTCCAATTATGCCCAACTTAGCGCCCAGGAGCTTCACTCTGGGTAATTAAACCGGCTATACACTAGTCGTGACCATGAGGCCGACTTGGTGAATTTAATGAAAGAGCGATATGAGGTAATTTATTTTCCTTTGTCCTTCATTTCTGCTTGTATCTTGTAGTTGTACCTTTAGTCCATTGTAGCCCCCAAGTGCCGGTTTAACCTTTAGGGTGAACCGGGACTTCAGTATATCAACTAGAATAACTTTGCTTCGCACGTGTAGCCCCCAAGGGCCGGTTCACTCCATTGCGGGTGAATCGGGATTTTTCTTATGTTTAGGACGATGTCACATTAGCCCCCAAGTGCCAAGTATATAACTTGTTATGTGCTTGGGACTTGTCTGAAAAAACCGCCTGCTTTCACTATAAATGTACATTAGCCCCCAAGTGTCAAGTGCATAACATTTTATGTGCTTGGGACTTTGATGCGGAGCATCCCACGATCATCCCCATGTTCACTTCGACAAGGCCTCGAGCATACACCATTGGACACAAGGTGAACTTGCTCCTCTCTGAACCTTCACTTTCCACATATGAGACATGGCTACTACATCATGCACGGACCTTGTGCATACCCAGGAACATCCGGGACGACCATGGAGAATCCAAGGACCAAGGCCAAGCATGGAAGAGGAGAAGAAAGAAGGAGAACGGACAAGACAGAAGATGGCCGGATCATCCGAACCCCCAGCCGGACGATCCGGACCAAGCCCGGATGATCCGGACCGACACCCGGACGATCCGGGAAACGCACCCGAAGGCATCCGAAGCAACCTCACCAAGCCGGACGATCCGGACGGTCGCCCAGATCATTTGGACCCTTGACACCCGGATCATCTGGGCCACCATCCGGATCATCCGGACCCCGCCTGTGTGCGTGACTTGGGCCGAGCCCGTGTACCCCTTCGCCCCTCACTTACCCCTTCATGGCTTAGACTATAAATAGACCCCCTCCTCCTCCATTTGAGGGTTAGCTTAGGTTTAGCTCATTTGAGACATCCACTAGTGGTTCATCTCCTTGGGAGTGACTGCGGTGCCTCCACGGAGAAGATCCACACGGATTCAAGACCTCCTTCACGGAGAAGATCCCGCGGGATTCCTCAAGACCTCCTCACGGAGAAGATCCCGCGGGATTCCTCAAGACCTCCTCATGGAGAAGAACCGGTTACCCTTTGTATCGTCCCTTGTTGATCATGGATCTTGTATCTCTGTGTGTTTCGAGGATCTAGCATATGTATGACTTTTTCTTGTTGGTTTGAGTGTTTCTCTCGTGTCTCCCATCGTGTTTCCCCTTCGTGTTCTTCGTGGGATCCCCTCCATTTCGTGAAAGATCGGCCTAGAACGGGTTGACCCCGCATCGTATGGTATCAGAGCCACGGTTTCTCACGAATTTGGAGCCTCCCCACTGTTTTTTAGCCTAGTTTTGTTGTGTTCTTCACCGAATTCGAAAATTCCCCACCAAAAATAGCCTCAAAAAATTTTGTGATCTGTTGGTTTGATGAGACTTTGTTGATTTTGATCCATGGATTCGCTTGGTTTCAAGTCGATCTAGCATCTCCACAAGTTTCCCCACTTTCCATCCACGAAATCCTCTCAATTTTGAGCCCAAAATTATCCATTTCCGCCCCCAAATTCATCCCCGCGCGGAAATCCCGAGCGGAGTTGACCCGCCAGGATCATCCGGACGTTCTCCCGGATCATCCGGACACCTCCCGGATGAGCTGGACAATCTCCCGGACGTCCGTGTAATTCGCGCACCCAAAAAACAGAACCGGAGCTGACGAACCCGGATCATCCGGACGTTTTACCGGCTCCTCCGGACAAAGCCCGGATGAGCTGGATTTTCTCCCGGATGTTCGGGTAACCTTGAAACTGACGCGGCTGAAATTTTGTTTTGGCCATAACTAATTCATCCGGAGTCCGTTTTTGACGTTCTTGAGCTCGTTTTGAAGCTCTTGACACCCCCCATCCCACAAAAATACTACCATCATCATTTGACTCCATCAAATGTTGTGAAATTTGGCAAGTTTGCCTAGGCCTTCCACCATATCATCCGCACAGCCACCATAGCCTTCCGCAACCTAACCCATTTTGTCCATCATAGCATTTGTGGTTGCTTGAGTAGTGATTTGAGTCTCCTAAGGTGTTTAGGCCACTTAGGGACGATTGCTTCTTCATGAACCACCACCACCACTTCCGCATACACATTGCCCACTATATATTTCCACCAACCCAACTTAACCCAATTTTGTTCGAGCTTGTTTGAGTTGTGGATAGAGTCTTCTAAGGTGTTTCGGCTACTTAGGGACGGTCACGATAACTCCGACACGCATACCCCATTATTCCACTTCCGCTTTGCCAAGTGCATAACCACCACCACTTTTCCACTACCACCATTTGACATTTGTCCTTGAGATTTTGAGTTGTGGTTTTTCCGTTTCCTAAGGTGTTTCGGCTAATTAGGAACGGGTCTACATCAAGAACGCCGCCTCTCATCATCAACTCGGACGGTAACCTCGACTCGACGACATCATTGTATATTCCCCTTGCAATTGCTTTGTTAACCCCTAGACCATTTTTGCGTCACTTGCCTATCGAGACTAGCCTTTGAGTATTGCCGGCAACGTTACTTGTGCACATTAGTGATCATACTTCCCATAGCATACATACCATATCATCTTGGTATTATCATATGATGCGGGGTCAACGCGATTCTAGGCCGGTCTTTCACGAAAATGAGGGATCCCGCGAGGAACACGATGAACACGGGGACGAACAAGGAGAAATCACAAGGGAAAACACTCAAGAACAAGTCCAATCACACATCCACTAGACAATCAAACACACAAGATCACAAGGTACATGAACAACAAAGGGAAAGATACATGGGTAGAGTTCATCCCATTAAAAGGAGATGGGGGCTTGAATACTAGAAGGATCTTCTCCGTGAGGAGGTCTTGAATCCATCGTGGATCTTCTCCGTAGAGGGGCCGCAGTCTCTCCTAGGAGTAGAACCACTAAGATGAGCAAAGCTCTAGTCTAAAATGAGCTATCACATTTGCTGACCCTAAATGGTGGAGGTGGAGGAGTATATATAGTCTAGTACATGAAGGGGTAAGTAGATGGGGGATACATGGGCCTCGGGCCCTGTCCATGCGCGCAGGCAGGCGCCGGATGTCCGGGCGCCGGGCCGGATGTCCAGGGCTTCGCTGGTCGCCGAATGTCCGGGCCAAGGGGCCGGATGTCCGGGCTGAAGGGGCTCGGTCCTGATGCTCTATGGATAGGAGGGTCCGGATTTCCGGGAGGAGTGTCGGATGTCCGGCCATTGCGGAAGCGCCGGATGTCCGGCCTTTGGCCCGGATGTCCGGCCGCTGTAGTACCAGCAGCTCCGTCTTCTTCCGTCTTCTCTTCCAAACTTCCCTCGCAGATGGTGTAGGTGCTCCTCGGCGCTTGCACTCCTCCTCCTCGTCCGTGAAGCTCCGACAATACCTATGCATGCACACGGGAGAAGTGTCAAGTAGTATACCATCCTCGAAAGGGTCAAGTGAACACGTGTAAAGGAGATGATTCACCTTTATGTATGAGAAGTAGAGGTCGCATGTATCACTTGCCAAACGGACTCTTGACATGGTGATGTCCTTAGGATGCTCCGCATCATCCCCTCCCCCTTGGAAAAGATCCGACCTCGGATTGAAAACCAAATCACCATGGGAAAGAGATGGCGTCGTCGTGTGGATGTGGACGATCACGAAGTACTCATCATCTTGAAGCTTTACATGTGCACTCTCCAATGTCGCACCGTCTAGTGATTCCTTCAAGAGGAGCAAGGAAAACAAACACTTGGAAAAACAAATGTGGTTAGCGTTAGTGCAAAACCAAGCATTCAAGAGGTGATTCATCCAACAAGTGTTGTAATCAAGCATAGCATAGGGTGTGACAAAGGGTTGTGGCATGGCATTTAAGCACATCAATTGAGCACAAGCAAGGTCATGCATAAAGCGCTCAATGAAAGGTCTATGGTAGGCATACGAATCATTCACAACACCAAAGAAAATGAAGTGTCTAAACACAAGGGTCAAGTGCAAGACAATCCAAGCATAATGCGCATAGGGTGTAGTGAAAATCGAGTGGCACTCAACACAATAGAAATAGCAATTGTTCATCATGTGTGAGGCAAACAAGTCAATCATGTGACAAGCAATGGGACATGGCATATGTGAAGAGATGATATTGTTGCAACCAAGCACATGATAGGAGCAAGTAATCCACAAGTCGGATGCAACACACAAGGCATATATATCATGAAGCATGGCAATGTGGCAATGACAAGTCGAAGAAAGATCTCTAGCATGTGTGCAAAGAGTCATGGTGCAAGCAACACAACTAGTATGATCCACAATGTTCATGCTCATGGATTGTGGTTTCTCGAAAGAGAAGGATATCACCTCGAAAGTGTGTCTTTGTGCATCCTTCACAATGCCGAAGCACAAGCAAGTGCGATGTAGAAGCGTCGTGGTCGAAAGTGGTTCGCTCTCAAAAGCTCGAATGGTCAACTCACGTGAAGTGGAAGTCGACACGAAGTCCAAGTATCCTACACATGCACACAACAAAACAAAGAATGTATGCGCATGGTAGATAAACACATCATCCATCATGATGGTTCTCTTCTCTTGCACATAACCATTAGAAGCAAAAGTGCATGAATAATATGGTGCAACAATTTTTATATTCATGTCACTAGGCATATGGTGCAAAGAGGTAAGACAAGCATGCTTCACAAGAATTATGTCAAAATCTCCAAATAAATGCGAGAATGCTATGGGGGCAATCTCATTGGCAAGACTAAAATCATGGTTGCGCTCAATGCATGGACAATCATATAGCATGAGAGAGGCAACATGTGGAGACATATGACAACCAGCAATATCAATCATGTGCAAAGCATGGCAATGGTGGCTATCAACCGCATGAAAAGAGCATGTATGTATCATGGGTGATGCACTACATGAAGCAAGCATGGTGATCAAATTGTGCAAACTAGTGGAGCGAAGATGCAACACACTAGGAGAAGGCATGGCAATCATGTCATGTGAGCAAATAGTGGATATAGGCAATGCACATGACATATCGCAAGCACGATCACAAATCAAGATCAAAGCGTCATAATAGGCATGGGGTACAAAGGCATCATGGCAATAACAAGCAATATCTCCACCAAGCGTGCAAATACACTTCCAAGTATGAGAATTAATCATCAAGTGTAATGCAAAGCATGGGTCAAGAATGCATGGCAAAGGCATATAAATGAGCATATCATGCAAAGTGAACACGGCAAGATGGTCGTAAGAGATATAATGGACAATAACCCATAACTATGTGAGTGCCATGTAGAAGGAATGCGCGAAGTGTTTGCGCAAAAGGAGCGGTGGGAAAGACAATCCACGATATCCCAAGTCAACATTGCTCTCTAGAGCTCTTTTCGTCAACTCGTGCTCTTGCGAGGTTGACGAGTATGCATGTGTACCTACACAAAAGAGACACAAGCCAAAGAAAGTGTGTGCATGGTAAATGTACACATCATCCATCATGATGTGTATTTGCACGTGTGAGTTAGCACAAGACAAGCAATGCTCAAAGAAATTTGATGCATGGTATAAGAACATGTCATCCATCATGAATGAATAGTTATTATGTATAGCATGATGTGGATGCAAATTGAGCATACAATTATATGGCACATCTATAACATGTTAATTCATGGGGAGCGTATGGTGCATATAAGGATTGGGATCATGCAAAGGATGGGATGGATCAAAATCTCCTAATATGTATGAGGAAACTATGGGGTTCTCCTCATGAGCAATAGTGGAAGCATAATATGGAGAAGTGGAACAACAACCAAAACAATGCATGTCCGAAGCTAGGTAATCATGGCATGGCATATGATGGATATGATGCAAAGGAAGCATGTCAATATCATCACAAGAAAAACAAATGCCAATAACCATGGGCTTGTCATCTCTGCCATATGTGCAAATTGGCTTTATTTTAATGGCATGTGCATAGTCACTACAATGAGATTGCAAATATGACACATTGTTGATCTCATGCATAGCATATGACAAGTCAAGCGGGTTGTCAAACATGATGTGATCGAGAGAATTATCACATAAAATCCTATGCAACATGGCATCACAACTAATAGACTCCACATGGCAATCATCAAACTCATCATAAATGGGTAAATCATCGCATGGGGAAATAATACTAGCACGAAGCATGGCAATAGGTGGATCAACATCGTGCGAGCAATCATTGTCGACATAGTACACTAGTGGGACGAGAGCATCACCTTCACCTTTCTTAACTTTCTCATTCCACTCATGTAGTGTAGGTGAGGTGGGAAAGACCAAATGGTGGTCATCATCTTTATCTTGATGGAACCATGTGGGGGGTGCATCGTATTCCACCATGGCCATCGTCTTGTCCATAGGAAGGACGAAGTCGTCGAGGATCGGCGCGTCATCAAATGTGGGACCTAGCACCAAATGAAAAGACACAATAGAGGTAGAGGTCAAGTCGTTAGCATTGAAAGTAGTCTCACATGACCTATCAACTATCTCACTCTCTCTATGTGGTGGCTCACTCACTCCCTCATGGTAGGTGCACTCAATGTCGCATATGGTGGAGTCACTCATCTCACTCAAGTGGTGGGGGTTGTGGCTCTCCTCACATGGGAATTGGGGCAGCTCGTCATATATGGGGCTAGTGGTGAACTCGCTCTCACTCTAAATATGGTGGCACAAGTCAATCAAGTCATCATACGCCGCCGTGGTCGAAGGGAAAATCCCATGCTCAACCATCTCGTCACCGTCGCCGGGGATGAAGGCCGAAGATGGCACATCATCACTCTCGCCTCCAATGATGGAAGCATCATCCATGCTCGTCACCTTGTCCGTCGCCTTCAAAGATTGGTCATCGAATGGCTCCGTAGTCGTAGTTGTCACCTCACCGTCTTGAAAAAGAGTCGAAGTAGACTCGGCATCATCAATGCCACAAAGAGGGATGGCGGTGAAGTCGAACGTGGGAGTGTCGTCTCGGAGCTCGTCGGGCTTGGACATCATGGTGGTACTAGCCTCATGCTCACCATCTTGGATCTTGGTCTTCGAGAAGTGTGCTTGCGGTGGAGAAGCCTTGGCCTTCATGAGTTCTTGGTCCGCCTTGAGAGCACCAATGTAGTTGTCGTCGAGGGACTTGTAGTTCTCGAGGAAGATAGTCTTGTAGATGTCGTTGTGCAATCCCATCATGAAGTGGAGCTTCATCGAAATGGGGTCGTCCACGCCGGCTCGTTGCAAGGCCATCTTCATCTCGTTGAAGTACTTGTCGATGGACTTGGATCCTTGTATGGTGTTCTCCAATTGGCGTAGAAGATGTTCCGTGTAAGTGGGAGGCACGAACTCTCGCCACATAGCTCTCTTCGTCTTGGGCCAATTCACGTTGAAGCTCGTCGAAGGTGTGTGAAGCCACCATGTGGACGCGTTGTCGTGGAAGTGTCTTGTGGCGCACTTCACTTGATCTTCGTAGGGAACTTGATGTAGCTTGAGGTAGTCGTCCATCTTGCGCTCCCACTCGAGATACTCCTCGAGGTCTTGAGTCCCATAGAAAGGAATCTCGTGGTCGTTGTCGAGGTCGTAGTAGCTCGTGGAAGTCGTGGACTTGAGCTTGGGAAGCTTCTCTTGAGCATAATCTTGAGGTGCTTGTTGGCGAAGATGCCGTATGTCCAAAGCGAAGATGCCTTGAAGTGGCTTCGCGAAGATGCCAAGGTGCACGGTGAAGTCGTTGAGCAGTTGTTGGAGTTGAGCTCTTGACCTTCACATTCTTGTCGTTGATGGTGTCGATGCCGAGGTGATCTCGCCGAAGATGGTAGCTTGGAAGGATGTGCACTAGAGCGTCTTCTCGAAGATGAGGGAGACCTCTTGCGGTTCTTGATGAGGGCTTTGAGCTCCTCCATTTAAGCATCCATGTTGGCGCACAAGTTGGTCGTCATTGCATCGAACTTGTCATGGTTGTTGTAGACCGAAGTAGATGAAATGCTTTGCCTATCCATCACAAGACTCGAGCAAAGGTGAGTAGGAGATGAGATAAACAACACCAAGTTACCTTTTCCCAATGTTGAGGATGTATCTCGTTTCAGTCAATGTGAAATGAAAGAATAGTGGAATTGGTATCGGACTTGTTTACTCACACCTATCAAGTAAAGCTTATCGAGTAGCTCGGTGAGGATAGTGGCACAAAAATTTGTTGCAAAATGTTAGCAAGAGTCAATAAAGTTGAAAGAGATTCACAAATTCGCAAGTGAAACAAGTAGACCAATAGCAATATGGGTGGCACACGGAAACACACACACGGATAGATAGATGGGGTCGTGCAACCACGGAATGAGCACAAAACGTGGCGTCCACGGAAAACGCTCGTGTTGCACAACTCTAGAGAGACGCTAGCACGATTGCTCTATAGGCGGATACGACACTTGTGCACAACCTATAAGATGCAAAATGTATGAACTTTCTATCCCAAGTATGATATGTGTATGATGTTCCGATGCTTTTAGCACAAGATGATCCAAGATGATCAAGTATGATATCATATGATGCGATGCTATGTCTCTTGCTTACAAGCTTCTTTGTCTTTCTCTTTTTGCTTAAAAGCTTTATTCTCTTTCTTTCTTTTTCTTTTTGTATGGCCACGATGCGAAATGCACAAACCAAGATAGCAATTGTGTATATGCGGGAACAATCTTGTCACACAAGGGATGATATGATGATACCAAGATGATTTGGTATGTATGCAATGGAAGGGCGGATCGATGATCACTAATGTGCACAAGTAACGTTGCCGGCAATACTCAACGGCGAGTCTCGATAGGAAAGTGGCGCAAAATGGGCTAGGGGTTAACAATGCAATTGCAAGGGGAATATACAATGATGTCGTCGAGGTTACCGTCCGATTCGATGATGAGAGGCGGTGTTCTTGATGTAGACCCGTTCCTAATTAGCCGAAACACCTTAGGAAACGGAAAAACCACAACTCAAAATCTCAAGGACAAATGTCAAATGGTGGTAGCGGACAAGCGGTGGTGGTTGCGGAATTGTTGGTGGAAACCCGGTCAAAATGGGTTATGGTGGTGGAAGTGTATGATGCGCTATACACGGTGTCGGAGTTGAAGTCACGGTCCCTAAGTAGCCGAAACACCTTAGGAGACACAAGCCACAACTCAAACAATCTCGAACAAAATTTGGTTAAGTTGGGTTGGCTATGTATAGTGGACTAGGCTATGCGGAAGTGGTGGTGGTGGTTGATAAATAAGCAATGGTCCCTAAGTAGCCTAAACACCTTAGGAGACTCAAATTACTATGCAAGCAACCACAAATGCTATGGTGGACAAAATGGTTAGGTTGCGAAAGTCGGTGGTGGTTATGCAGATGATATGGTGGAAGCCCTAGGCAAAGATGCCAAAATCCACAAAATATGATTGAGTCAAATGATGGTGGTGGTATTTTTGTGTTATGGGGGATGTCAAGAGTTTCAAAACGAGCTAAAGAACGTCAAAATCGGATTCCGGATGAATTAGTTATGGACAAAACGGTGAAACACGGGTGGCTGAATTCCCACGGGCCGAACATCCGGGGTCGGGTCCGGAAATCTGGGACCTGATGTCCAGAAACGCGCGGGATTTTGCCCTCCAGGAGCCGGATGTCCGGCCCGATGGCCCGAATGTCCGGCCCAAAGATTCCAGATCTGAATCGGGACGAACTTTTCGAATTGGGGCGGAAATTGATGATTTGGGGCTCAAAATTTGACGGATTTTGTGGAGTAAAGATGGGGAAACTTGGGGAAATGCTAGATCCAGTTGAAACCAAGCAAATTCATGGATCAAAATCAACAAAATCTCATCAAACTAACAGATCACAAAAAAATATGGGCTTATTTTTGGTGGGGATTTTCGAAATTGGGGAAGAACACAATAAAATCAAGCTAGAAAACGGTGGGGAGGCTCCAAATTCGTGAGAAACCGTGGCTCATGATACCATATGATCGCTAAACTAGGTGGGGGCTCCAATTTCGTGAGAAACCATGGCTCTTGATACCATATGATCACTAAACTAGGTGGGGGGCTCCAATTTCGTGAGAAACCATGGCTCTTGATACCATATGATGCGGGATCAACCCGATTCTAGGCCGATCTTTCACGAAAAGGAAGTATCCCGCGAGGAACACGATGAACACGGGGATGAACAAGGAGAAATCACAAGAGAAAACACTCAAGAACAAGTCCAATCACACATCCACTAGACAATCAAACACACAAGATCGCAAGGTACATGAACAACAAAGGGAAATATACATGGGTAGAGTTCATCCCATCCAAAGGAGACGGGGGCTTGGATCATAGAAGGATCTTCTCCATGAGGAGGTCTTGAATCCATCGTGGATCTTCTCCGTAGAGGGGCCGCAGTCTCTCCTAGGAGTAGAACCACTAAGATGAGAAAATCTCTAGTCTAAAATGAGCTATCATATTTGCTGACCCTAAAATGGTGGAGGTGGAGGAGTATATATAGTCTAGTACACAAAGGGGTAAGTAGAAGGGGGATTCATGGGCCTCGGGCCCTGTCCATGCACGCAGGCAGGCGCCGGATGTCCGGGCGCCGGGCCGGATGTCCGGGGCTTCGCTGGTCGCCGGATGTCTGGGCCAAGGGGCCGGATGTCCGGGCTGAAGGGGCTCGGTCCTGATGCTCCCTTGATGAGGACATGAATACCTTGGATACGACCAAAAATATTGCATACATGTATATTTGTGAGGTGATTTCTAATGCAAACTATGCAACAATTTATTTATGTCATCGAGGACGAAAATACTTCACAGACTTTTGTGCCATGTCTAATTCCAGGTGTATGGGACATTTGTACAATCCACATATGAAGATAAGGGAAAAAGAGAAGTTTAGGTGATATTCAAACAGTTCTCTCACGTCACTTTTGGGCCAAGAGAAGATAGAGTCCAAGTATCTCACGTTCTGCATCAAGATTTGGACTGCACAGACATACCTGACTCAAAACGGCAAGAACTTCTTCATACGGACTCCGAATTGGGTGATTCTTTTTTTGTTGGAAACTAGATTTCGTACACTTTCCAACCCAATTGGATTCATCTTCAAATTCTTCCGGAGCGTTGAGATATCGACGAAACAATCTGATGCTGCAGCAGAATCCGAGTCAAACTACCAGTCCAAAGGTGTTGCGTCACCTCCACTTGGGCCCATGAGCCTTGTACGACCTAGGGTTAGTTTTAGGCTGCCTTGGGACGTTCTTCCTCCTCCTTGGCCGCCATCCATTGCTCCTATATAAATAGATCCATCTAGTAGCTTTTTCTTTGGGATTTGTTTAGTTAAAAGTTAGCCATTGCAACTTCGTGTATTTCGTTTGTGTCCAAGGACCAGACCGAGACCGCTTACGGATCCCCACCTTTACCAATACTTCATCTATATTTGCAATATTTAGATTGCTTTATCATATTCTTGCTTGTTCTTCGATGCATGTAGGAATAGACCTTCGTGGTCAGGTTGATCGTGCTTCTGGCATTGTCAGTAACCCCTGGAGATTGGTTTAGCGATTGCTAAGGCGCAACGTCGTGCACGTTTGTAGTCGGATCGTCAAAGTCGACTCCACCAAATCGATAGTTATCATCTCATCGAAAGAGGGGCCGCTCTTTCGATGAGATGATAACTATCGATTTGGTGGAGTCGACTTTGACAATCCGACTACAAACGTGCACGACGTTGCGCCTTAGCAATCGCTAAACCAATCTCCAGGGGTTACTGACAATGCCAGAAGCACGATCAGCCTGACCACGAAGGTCTATTCCTGCATGCAATCGAAGAACAAGCAAGAATATTATAAAGCAATCTAAATATTGCAAATATAGATGAAGTATTGATAAAGGTGGGGATCCGTAAGCGGTCTCGGTCTGGTAGTTGGACACAAACGAAATACATGAAGTTGCAATGGCTAACTTTTGACTAAACAAATCCCAAAGAAAAAGCTACTAGATGGATCTACTTATATAGGAGCAAGGGGTGGCGGCCAAGGAGGTGGAAGGACGTCCCAAGGCAGCCTAAAACTAACCCTAGGTCGTACAAGGCTCATGGGCCCAAGTGGAGGTGATGCAACACCTTTGGACTTGTAGTTTGACTCGGATTCTGCTGCAGCGTCAGATTGTTTCATCGATATCTCAACGCTCCAGACGAATTTGAAGGTGAATCCAATTGGGTTGGAAAGTGTACAAAATCCAGTTTCCAACAAAAAAGAAACAACCAATTCGGAGTCCGTATGAGGAGTTCTTGCCGTTTTGAGTCAGGTACGTCTGTGTAGTCCGAATCTGGATGCACAACTTGAGAGACTTGGACTCTATCTTCTCTTGGCCCAAAAGTGACGTGAGAGAACTTTTTGAACAGCACCTAAACTTCTCTTTTTCCCTTATCTTCATATGTGGATTGTATAAATGTCCCATATACCTGGAATTAGACATGGCACAAAAGTGTGTGAAGTATTTTTGTCCTGGTTGACATAAATAAATTGTTGCATAGTTTGCATTAGAAATCACCTCACAAATATACATGTATGCAATATTTTTGGTCGTATCCAAGGTAGTCATGTCCTCATCATCCTCCCGTTCTTGAAAATAAAGCCGTCCTCGGCGTTGCTTAATCTGAAATGTGGGTAAAAAAATAGACAAGGTGTATGGTATATGTCATCCATTTTTACTTCCCTTAATTTTCGCACATATGACACATGTATAGATGAGTAACTTTCGTAGTTCATAAAATATAAAGCCAAAATATTATCACAAGAAGTAGAAGGCATGAAAATATTGCAACTCAATTTGCACAAATAAGTGAAGCTCTTATTCAAATCAAAATATTGACAATGTTCATCATTAAACCATCCCAACATTGGTGAATAAACCTTACTTGCATGAAATTCACAGGCTACAACATGCTTAAATAAGCAAACATGCAATAAGTCATTTGACATAGAATCGTCACCAAGATTAGAGGTCATATCAAGATGATTAAACATTGGCACAATTATTTTCAAATGTATTTTAGCCAAATCTGATTTATTCTCCGATTCACATGATTCTTTTGCATCAACAGTTAATTCAATCGGTGCACTCAAAATTGTTGGTATTTCAGTTGTTTGATCACATGACGCATTCATGACAGTAACATGATTATCTAAACTAGGTAGTGTGCTCAAATCAACAGGTAATTCAATACATGATGTATTCAAGTTAACTAGATATGCATCATCCTCATGTGAAGTTATATCATCATTGATTTTACTGTTACCTTGTTGCGAAGACGTAGCTGATGTAGGTACGAACGATGACAATGTATTATACACTTTAGATGATGTCACGCTCACAATTAGAGGTGTGGCTGCTCTAGTAGGTGCAATGGTGGAGGAACCAACCAGTGGTGGTGAGCATGAACTGGAATAGTAGTTGTTGTAGTCACACAATGCATCCTCATGTATTTGTCTCTCAAAGGTACAAGCACGAACATACATACCAGTAATGCAACGAGGAATATACTGAAATCTTGCGCGAATATCATGATTTAAACCACCAAAAAATCTATTCATTGTATCATCCTCATATTCTTCTATGTCACAATGATGCATATAAGATTTGAGCTCTTGGTAGTAAGCATGAACGGTGTTACTGCCTTGTTTTAATTGTTCCAATTTGCGAAGCAATTCACGGCGATAGTAAGGAGGAAAAAAATGTTTTCTCATTACAGCCTTCAAATCCTTCCAAGTTGTGGGTTGGTTTTCAATATTTTTCTTACAATGCACACTCCACCAAACAGAAGAAAAACCAGTAAATACTCTAGTGGCAGCTTGTACTCTTTCAAGTCCAGAAAAATGATGGTGACTACATTTTTTTTTCTACTTCAAGCTCCCAAGCTAGATAAATAGCAGGATTAAATCTACCCTCAAATGACGGTAAAGAAATAACCTGACCATGTGCTGGTGTGTATTGTCCCATGTCTCGTGATGGTGAAGATGTATCCGTCGTCCAAGAACTTCTGTCTCCGGTACCTGTCATGATTAGTAGAAACAAGAAACAAAATTCGAGAATAATGTTGCTATGAACTACTAGGATGTGGTGGTAAAGCGCTCACAGTAAAGCAAATATCAATATCTTACAAGTTCTTACCATGCAGCAGGTGGTGATAGGCAACCAGCGGTGTCAAATAACTCCAAAGATTGAGTAAAGCGATTGCCAGGTTAACGTAAATATGCACTGTGTAGAAATATGTGGAGCTGGGTTGGCTATATATGGTAGCAAAAGATTAGCAATAATCAATTCAGAGATGCAATGTTGAATAAACGCTCAACGACGGTACTGTGCTGGTCCTAGGCTAGACCGGACTAGAGACGCGAGCCTAAAACACTAATGAGGTCACGGTGTAGCACAACTAGCATCAATAAAGGATACGAAGTAGCTCTGGACAGCAAGATATAAGTGAAGATCACAACGACAGTAAAGATAATGATGAAAACAACTGCCAAGCAGAATATACAACAACTCTCTCTCCAACTTTCCTCTTGAAAAGTTTGAGCCAATCTTATGATAATTTTTTCTACAGAATGCTACTGACTCAAGCTTTCAAACGCAAAAAGAATCGCTCTATACCGAGCTGGTATGAGGTGTCAAAAAAATTCTAAAACTGGCTGGAAAACTGGAACAAGCTGTGTTCGCGAACTTCGGAGGGCAAAAAGACCTATTTAGGAGCCGATTTTGAGGTGCCAAATATTGAACAAGCTCCCACAACTATTCAGATGCGGCTCGTCGCCAGCTTTAATTTGAGTATTTTTGGAGCCAAAGGGACTTCGTATGAGGAAGATATCCCTATTTTACTGAACAGTCCAGAAAACAGATTCCAATCCGAACTAAACTACGAGATTGACTCTAATAGATCCGAATTTTGTCTTTTTTTCTCACACTTTTTGTCTTTTTTCTTTTTTTTCTCACACTTTTTTCTTTTCTTTCTCTCCTCTTTTTTTTTTACTTTTTTCTGTGTCTATTTTTTCTTTCTCCCTCTTTCCAAGACAACTAGATAAGATGCAGATTGGATCAAGCAACGATGCGAACGACTTCAAGTATGATTGTGACAATGAACGATGGGTAGCACGAGGTGGAAATTGATGGATGAGGTGGTGGACAGCGGAAGGGATAACGATGCAGCGGCGATGTGACTAATGTTAACAGAACTCGAAACTCTAACAAACTAGACACTAAGACCAGCAACTCGACACGACGATGCAACCGATAATTCAATAATGCAAACAATGAAAAGAAAATTGCAATGGCTCAGACTGGGACAAAGGATGAATAGATCTAACTTTTTTTTGGACTTTTTCTTGGACAATAGGTAAGAAAATAAATCTAATCTAGGAATAACTGGAAATTCTCATCGAGCAACCTGAAAACGGATACCACTTGATAGAGGCGAGGTGTCCCATCTTTCGATGAGATGGTAACTATCGTTTTGGAGGAAGTCGACTTTGACGATCCGACTACAAACGTGCGAGGACGTCGCGCCTTAGCAATCACTAAACCAACTCCGAGAGGTTATTGACCACGCCGGAGCACGATCAACCTGACCATGAAGGTCTATTTCCTGCAGGCAAACGAAGAACAAGCAAGAAACTGAGATTGCAATCTGGATATTGCGAATTTAAGAGGAAAGCTTTATTGATCAAGTGGGGTTCTGTGACGTCTTTGTCTGGTCGTTGAACACAAACGAAGTTCGCGAAGTTGCAGCTATGGCGAACTTTAATCTAAACAAAACCCAAAGTCTAAACGACGCCCTAAGGGCTGTATATATGGGGGAAAGAGGGGGGAATTTCGTGGCCCTTGGTGGAGGGGTCCGAAACCAACCCTAACTCTTGTTTCCCCACACATACGGACTCTAAAAACAGCCTATACTCAAGTATTTCGAAATTACATGGGCCTGGCCCAATAATAAGGTGACGCAGCACCTATAATAGCCTCTGGACGAAATTTATGAAGTGGCGTCTTGTATATTTCGTCCATGGCTTCACGCACTCATTTTGGTGGCTTCAAAGTCCTGAAATCATCACTTGTAACTCCATTCTTGTTCCCCTTGCGCATGCCATCGTCTCCATGCTTGATCTTGCTCCAATGTTCATCCTTCTTGTCCAAGCTAGGCCCTTCATTTGTAAGCAAGACAAATGTATCCAATTTAGGCAGCATCATATTCTCATGAACATTAGATTCATTACCAAGAAACGAAAGTACCTGGTAATTTAACTGGCGTGTGCGAGCTCTAGTAATTGGTCATGTATATGTGTCAGTTGGAGCTGTGGGTGTAACCTTGTTAGTGATGTCCTCATCATCCTCCCCTTCTTGAATTGAAGTCGTCCTCGACGAAAGCTCGTCTTCCTCACCCAAGTAAGGCTTCAAATCTGCAATGTTAAATGTGGGACTAACCCCAAAATCTGCAGGAAACTCAAGTTTATATGCATTATTATTTATTTTATCTAGCACCTTGAAAGGACCATCAGCACGTGGCATTAGCTTTGTCTTACGCAAATTAGGAAACCTATCCTTACGCAAATGTAACCAAACAAGATCTCCAGGTGCAAAGACAACACGTTTTCTACCCTTATCTCCAACAAGTTTATATTTAGCATTCATGCGCTCAATATTTTCCTTAGTTAACTCATGCATTTTTAAGATTAATTCAACACGTTGTTTAGCATCAAAATTAACCTTCTCCGAAGATGGAAGAGGCAACAAATTAATAGGTGCACGGGGTAGGAAACCATAGACAATTTCAAAAGGGCACATCTTAGTAGTAGAATGCAACGAACGATTTTAAGCAAATTCAATATGAGGCAAGCATTCTTCCCACATTTTCTTATTATTCTTCAAAACAGCCCTAAGCATAGTAGACAAAGTTCTGTTGACTACTTCAGTTTGACCATCGGTTTGGGGGTGACAAGTAGTACTAAAAAGCAGTTTAGTCCCCAACTTAGCCCATAAACATCTCCAAAAGTGGCTAAGAAATTTAGTATCACGATTTGAAACAATAGTATTTGGCACACCATGCAAGCGAATAATTTCACGAAAGACAAGTCAGCAACATTAGCAGCATCATCGCTTTTATGACATGGTATAAAGTGTGCCATCTTCGAGAACCTATCCACGACAACAAATATGCTATCCCTCCCCTTCTTTGTTCGAGGTAAACCCAAAACAAAGTCCATAGATATATCTTCCCAAAGAACACTAGGGACAGGCAAAGGCATATATAAACCATGAGGATTGAGTCGTGACTTAGCTTTTTGACATGTAGTGCAGCGACCAACAAAACGCTCAACATCCAATCGCATCTTTGGCCAAAAGAAATGTGTAGCAAGTACGTCATCCGTCTTCTTCACGCCAAAGTGTCCCATTAATCCTCCTCCATGCGCCTCCTGCAACAACAAAAGACGAACAGAGCTAGCTGGAATGCATAGCTTGTTAGTATGAAACACAAATCCATCATGAACGACGAACTTGTTCCATGTTCTCCCTTCTTTACAATTCTGCAATATATCTTTAAATTCAGCATCATGCACATATTGATCTTTAATGGTCTCCAAACCAAATATTTTAAAGTCAAGTTGTGAAAGCATAGTATAACGACGAGACAATGCATCAGCAATAACATTTTCTTTTCCATTCTTGTGTTTAATAACATAAGGGAAAGTCTCTATGAATTCAACCCATTTAGCATGTCTACGGTTCAGTTTTGCTTGACTTTTAATGTGCTTTAAAGATTCATGATCAGAATGTATAACAAATTCTTTGGGCCATAAATAATGTTGCCATGTCTCCAAAGTCCGAACAAGAGTATATAATTCCTTATCATAAGTAGAATAATTCAGACTAGGCCCACTCAATTTTTCAGAAAAGTATGCAACAGGTTTCCCATCTTGTAATAACACACCTCCTAACCCAATTCCACTAGCATCACATTCAAGCTCAAAAGTCTTATTAAAATCAGGAAGTTGGAGTAAAGGAGCATGTGTCAACTTATCTTTCAATACCGTGAATGCTTCTTCCTGTGCAGTACCCCAAACAAAACGCACATCCTTCTTTGTAAGCTCATTGAGAGGTGCAGCAATGGTGCTGAAATCTCTCACAAAATGCCGATAGAATCCAGCGAGACCAAGGAAACTCCTCACGTGTGTGACCGTTTTGGGCTGCGGTGTAATGCCCCGGATGTAATACTTTCCCTTTTGGGTATATAATATATCTCTGGCTTCATCTATTTCCATTTCGGGTTCTTCGTTGTTCGGGCGTTTTACGTTACCGGTGTGCCGCGAGGTTGTTGTGTGTGTTGTTGTTTTGTTGTGTGCAACCCGCCTCTCAAATCTCGTCTCGTTTGGACTCCGTTGACTTTTCCATCCGTTGCCCGTGTGGGTCCGAAGTGCCCTTACTTCGTGTCCCGAAAACATCCCTACTGCAGTCTCTTTTCTCCGTCTAGGCCTTTTAAATCAACCCCCGCGATCGGATCCGTCGGATCACGATCGGAGGGCTCCTAGCGCCCCTAAACTCCCTCCTAACCCTAAAAACTGCTACATATAGACCCCCCCC
>LR738711.1:448990607-449151108 GCA_902687465.1 Secale cereale | reverse complement strand
GGGTCGCAGCCGCGCCGCGGGCCTTCGCCGCCAGCCGACCGCAGCCGCGCGCCGCGGGCCGCCTCTGCCTCGCCTAGCAGGCCGCCTCACCGGGCCTCCCGCTCTCCCTCCGCTGGGCCGCCGCCCCGTCGGGCCTCGCAGCCGCTCCGCGGGCTCCCTCTCCGCCCTGGGCCGGATCCGCAACCCCGGCCCGTACTGTTCATCAGATCTGGATCCAGAGGTTGACTTCTTTCCTCTAAGTCCCTTCTTTTTCTGATCTGAAATGCTAACTTTGAACTGCTCTAACTTTGTGCCTGTTGCTCCGTTTTGCGCGTGTAGCATGTCCAGATGTTCGTGGAGTTGTCCTCTACGTTTTACCTGTTGTAGTCATGCATGTTAGATGTCATCTTGACACTTGTTTTGCTGTTGCAAGAGTGCATCATGATATAAACTGCTGTTATGTGTTATTTTTGTGCCACCTTTGACATGTGATAACTTTTAGCTCGTTTGTCCAAACGATGCAAATGACATGTCCACGTGTTCGTCTCGCCACGAACTACGTGTTGTATGTGATAGGTTGCATGGTAGATTTATTATTGCCTTGTTGTCATCGTTGCAAAGTGCCATGTTCACATGTGGTGTTTTCACTTGTTATGAAATGCCATCTTGTTGAGCTCGTTGTAATCGGTGTGTTCACCTCTTTGAAGCATGCTTGTGTGTTTCGGGATCACCTTCATGTGTATGTTGATGAGGTGCTTACCCTTTGCCATGTTTAGTTTCGAGGTGACTTAAACATGCTCTTTTGTGTGCTAAGATGATATTGCTGTTTTGGGACTTAGTGAATTTTCACTAAGTCTGAAATCTGTAACGTTCCGATGCCATGTTCGTGTGGTGTTGTAGGACAAAGCATGATAGTTTTGGGGTGGATTTTGATTGTTACTTGAAGTATATATTGTTGTCTTTCCATCCATGTCCTCACATGTCCATTTGAGTGGCTGTAGCATGCTTATCTTTTGCTCTAAAGTTTCAATAAAATTCTGCTGCCAGAATTTTATTGCAAAGTTCAATATGTCCAAGATCATTGCTATTGATCCGTGACTCCGTTGGGGGTGCACTTTGGACCTAGTTGCTGTACTATATATCTAGTTTGTGTTCAAGTCCTTTGCCATGCTTTTTGGGTGCTGTAGCTTAATTATTTTGAGCTCCAAAGATGCTATGTTGCTGTAATTTTCAGCTTTCGCTCAAATCTTGTTTCGGGCATAACTTTTAGCCCGTAACTCCGATTTCAGCGAATCTTATATCAAACTTGGGTGATTTTCTGTGTAGATTAATAATACCAGCTTGTTATCTTGTTTTGAGGTGTTTTGCTTGAGTGATGTTTTACGTGCTCCTTGTGCATCCTTAGTGCATCCATCATGCATTCATGTTTTTCGAGTGCGCATTGCATCTTGTTGATTGGTGCTTGGTGTGATTGTCTTGTTTAGAGCCGGAAGCTGAGACCGGGTACGAAGTTGAGCACGAGGTTTCCAACGAGGTTGAGCACGAGGACCCTTCTTACGATCCGAACGACTTCTCTCCAGGCAAGATGACCGAACCCCGATAACATTACTATCTTTGCCTATTGCTAGTAGTATCGATCTCTAGTTTTGCCTCGATGCCCATGTTCTTCTTGTCAGCCTCCTATTTGTAACCAATTGCCATGTTTAACCACCCTACCAATGCAAACCGTTGCTTGGCTAAGTACGCTTCGCTCAGCCCTTCTTATAGCGTTGCTAGTTGCAGGTGAAGTGAAGATGCTTGCTCCATGTTGAAGTTTGGTTGGGTTGTATCACACTATATAAATGCTTTAATTGAAATCATCTATATATTGGCAAGGGTGGAAGGCTAAGCCTTTTGCTTGGTGATTTGTTCCACTCATGCCGTTAGGATCCGTATAAGCCGGTATTATGTTCCTTGATTATGCGTTCCTAACACGGTTGGGGTGTATGGGACCCCCTCGATAAACCGCTAAGTGCTAAGTCTTTTCCAGCAAATCCCAACATTGGTACTATTTGCCTTATAACAAACTAAACATGCATAGGGAGTAATTAACCCTCTTTCTTAATCAACAACCCCGGGCCAGTGCTCCACATGAGTGTTGGTCCGAAACGGGGAGTCTGCGGGGCCGCCTTGGGGCAACCCGAGGTATCTGGTATCCACCCGTAGAATCGCCCATCTGGTCGTGTCCTGAGACCTAGATACGCACGGCTACGATCAGGGTGTCGACACGCCGGGAGGATTTGCTGGATTAGCCTTACCTTAGCTCGGTATATCTTGAGCACGGGATTCCGAGGATACTCGGGTCTTCCCACTTTGGAGTTGCGACTCCGCGGATCGTGGGCTTGTAATGGGTCAAGTTGGAACACCCCTGCAGGGTTTGAACTTTCGAAAGCCGTGCCCGCGGTTATGTGGCAGATGGGAGCTTGTTAATTCCGGTTGTAGATAACTTGACACAATGTTACTAATACACTACCAGCGTGTGTTCCGTGACTGTCAATTTCCGAATAGGGATTCGGGAGTTGAACACGGAGGGGTTATGATTGTGGAGCTTGTAGCTAGGATCACTTCGTGATCACTTCTCGCCGATGCCTTCTCTTCTCGCTCTCACTTGCGTAAGTTAGATGCTAGTTGCTGCTGCAGACTTGTTCTTTCTTCAGCCTTTCCCTCACCTAAAGGCTTAAATAGTTCTGTTACTCGGGAACGGGATTGCTGAGTCCTCTGTGGCTCACAGTTACTTCACACACCAGATGCAGGTCCAGCTGTGAGCTATCCAGGTGATGGCACCGAGCTGGATTGGGAGTACGACGAGGAGCGTAGTCGGTACTACGTGCGCTACCCGGACGATCAGTAGTGGAGTCTCTTACTATGATTCGATCCGCCTGTGGTTTATTTATCTGAGTTTGGTACTTTGACATTTGGCTTTTGCCCTTAGAGGGTTGTAGTGCTCTTAATGTATGATGTTTGAGACTTGTACTGTATTTCTGTTACGTGGCGAGTGTAAGCCAACTATTTTCAGTTTACTATCCCCTCTTTTACATGAGTTGTGCAAAGATTACCAAACTTGAGATCATTCTAGGATGGACTTATGCCTTTAAGTCGTGCCTTGACACGTAGGAGGTATAACTCCATCCTGGGCATTACAAGTTGGTATCAGAGCCTTCTCCGACCTAGGAGCCCCCACTGTTTGATCGAACCGTTGACGGTTGAGTCTAGGCACACACTGAAAACTTTTTGAGTCCTATATTATATCGGAGAGTAGGATTTCTTTGCTTCTCATCCCCTTTCTCTCTGGTGAGGACTCCTGACGTCTACTCTTGTCTCTCCTATCTTCAAAATTTTGCACAAAATTTTTTTTAGGAATACCGCGAGTATTCTGGGATTGTTTCGATGTTCTTGTGACAAGGATATTGTTCCCGATGCCTCCTGTTACCGAGGAGTTGAGCTTCGGGGTATCATTGTAACAAGCATATCGCAGCAGTACTAAATACTTAAGACGGCCGACATCGAAAATCTCCCCTATACGGCCAGTGGCACGATAACCCCGACATCACCCAGTACTGGGGAGGTAGTTCGGGAGTATTGCCATAGCTTGTTATAGTGGATGCTTTTCGAAGGTCCGAGGTACACAGTTTCCGAGAAAGACTGGTTATGTGTTGAAGGATGGATACACCTGGATGTAGGTTAGAGTTGATTGCGCGGTGCTTCCCGTGTATCCCCAACACCTGATTGCATAACTGGAATCTTTCGGAAAACTATAGGTGGGTTTTATCCAGTAGATCGTAGGCATTCTTCCAACGAATGCAGGTTAGTGAGTTCGGGGTTCGACATTGAGTGAAGGGGTTATATGACCGAGGTTACTATCAGGAGTTGCATCTTAAAGGGTCCTTGGCTATGCTGATCCGGGGATTGCAAAACCTTTTCGTAACGCGTTCATATGCTTTCAGCACAAAGATGTTAGAACGAAACTCCTCTCTTGTGTTTGTTCCTTTCCGTACCTTGTTGTTTACTTATTTTATCCTTTTGTTCCTATGTGGCTTCTCGTGAAGACTGATGTTATCAATTAACTAAGAATATCATTCGTTCCTCTTGTTCGGATGATTTCATTCGTTCTTATTGTTCGAATGATTATTGTGAAGACTTGTTGCAATTCATTCCATTGATTCAGCTTATTCCTTTTGTCAATCAATTGCTGATTCGTGGTCATCTCTTACAGGATGGCTTCGAAAAAGGTTCTGAATGCCAACCCAGAGGTGGAAGAGGTCCCAGAGCATCCTCCTTCACCTCCTCCTCCGCCTGAGGCTTGGAGAGCAATTATGCAGACTACTGCTCAGAACACTCAGTTGATGATGCAGATGATGCAGATGATGCAAGCTAATCAAGCTAATCAAGCTAATCAGGGCGTTCCAATGAACCAAGGCAACTTCTTCCAGCAGCACCATGCTACCCTCAACCAGTTCTTGGCCAACAATCCTAAAGCTTTCAGTTACTGTGTCGACCCTCTTGATGCTGAAGATTGGCTAACCGATATCAAGAAGCATTTTGAGTGCAGTGACGTGAAAGAAGACGACTATGTGAAGTTTGCAGCCTTCCAACTGAAAGATCAAGCAGCTGACTGGTGGCAGCAGTACAAAGACTCAAGGCCGGGTCAAGTGATCTCTTGGGAGAATTTCTGCAAGGATTTCCGCTCGCATCACATTCCTACAAGTGTTATCGAGGGTATGCGTGAGCAATTCCGCAACCTCAAGCAGGGTTCCATGACAGTCTATCAGTATAATGTCAAGTTCCAAAACCTCGCTCGCTATGCAAAGCAAGACATTCCTGATGCAAAGAGTAAAATCTATCAGTTCCGTGGAGGTCTCAAAGATGAACTTCAGCTTGCTCTCACTTTGTTCGAGCCAGACGAATTCGATAAGTTCTATAACATGGCTTTGAAGCAAGAAGCAGCTCAGCTTAAGATGGAGGCTTCTAAGAAGAGAATTCGAGATGCTGTTCACTCTTCCTCATCGTCTCAGTTGGCTGCGAAACAACAGAAATTCTGGCTTCCTCCTCCTCCAGTGATTCGAGCTCCATACAACAACTCCAGCAACTTCAACAACTCCAACAACAAGAACTCTAGTGGTCGTGGTTTCTCCCACCCACCCAACCCAAGCAACCAGTCGAAGAAGCAGTTTCAGTCTCAAGGCTCCAAGTCCAGTGGCTCTCATTTCCGTCCTCTCTCTGAAGTGGTGTGCAACAAGTGTGGCCAGAAGGGTCACTATGCCAACAGATGTCCGAATCCGAAGCGTCTTCCTCCTCCACCACCTGTGAGTTCAGCTATTGTCAGGCATGATCCAAAAGCAGCCAGGGTCAATCTGATGAATGCAGCACAAGCGGAGGCTTCTTCTGATGTCATTCTGGGTAACCTTCCAGTGAACTCTTTTCCAGCTAAAGTGTTATTTGATTCGGGTGCATCATGCTCTTTCATGTCTCAACCATTTGCATCCAAGCACAATATTGCCACTTCAAATTTGCCTCAGAAGTTGCAAGTTGTTTCTCCGGGCAAGATTATGACTTCTAGTGTTTATGCTCCGGATGTTTCTATTCGCAGGGAGATTATCGCTTTTTGGCTAAACCGGTGATTCTTGGTCATTCTGACATCGACCTCATTCTCGGAATGGATTGGCTTTCTCAGCATGAGGCTCACATTGATTGTGCTCAAAAGGAAGTCAAGTTGACTCATTCTGATGAAGATGTGATTATCTTCGCCTCCAGGGATAATACTATTCGGCTTTTCTCTCTTAATGATAAGGGTGAAATTAATGCCATAGAGCAAATTCCAGTGGTGAACGAATATCAAGACGTCTTTCCAGAAGATCTTCCAGGCATGCCTCCACACCGTCAGGTGGAGTTTGTCATTGAACTCGAGCCGGGCACCGAACCTGCTTGCCGGCGTCCTTACAAGCTCTCTCCGGATGAATTGAAGGAATTGAAGAAGCAGCTTGATAAGCAGGAGAGTATGGGTCTCATCAGACCGAGTACATCTCCGTGGGGCTGTGGTGTCTTATTTGTCAAGAAGAAAGATGGCACGGAGCGTCTCTGTGTTGACTACCGGCCACTGAACAAGAAGACGATTAAGAACAAGTATCCGCTCCCCAACATCAATGAACTCTTTGAGCAGCTCAAAGGAGCTAAAGTATTCTCTAAGCTTGACCTCCGAATGGGCTACCATCAAATTCGCATTCGCGAGGAAGACATTCCCAAGACGGCTTTCAGAACGAGCTACGGTTCATATGAGTATACCGTCATGTCCTTCGGCCTCGCCAATGCTCCTCCTACCTTTTCAAGGATGATGCATTACATCTTCAACCCCTATACAGGCGAGTTTGTGCTAGTGTATCTGGATGATATTTTGGTGTTTTCCAAGAATGAAGAAGATCATGAAAAGCACTTGCGTCTGGTTCTTGATCGACTCCGAGAGCACAAATTCTATGCCAAGTTCTCAAAGTGCGAGTTTTGGCTCGATAAGGTTCTCTACCTGGGCCACATTATCTCAGCTGACGGTATTGCGGTTAATCCCGAGAAAGTTGAAGCAATTGTCAACTGGGAAGCTCCTCAGAACGTCAAGCAGCTCCGCAGTTTTCTGGGTCTTGCCAGCTATTGCAGAAGGTTTGTGGAGAACTTCTCCAAGATTGCCAAGCCTCTTTCCAACCTCCTCCAGAAGAATGTCAAATACTTTTGGTCTCCCGATTGTGAAGTGGCTTTCAAAACCCTCAAAGAGAAGCTTGTCTCAGCTCCAGTTCTGATTCCTCCAGATGAATCCAAGCCCTATGAAGTGTTCTGTGATGCTTCTCTTCAAGGCCTTGGTGGTGTGCTTATGCAAGAGAAGAGAATTGTGGCATATACTTCACGTCAGCTCAAGCCAGCTGAGAAGAACTATCCCACACATGATCTCGAGCTAGCAGCTGTGGTACATGCTCTGATTACGTGGAGACATCTGTTGTTGGGCAGAAAGGTCGACATCTTCACTGATCACAAGAGCTTGAAGTACATCTTCACACAGCCGCATCTGAACCTCCGCCAGACTCGTTGGGTCGAGATGATCCAAGAGTACAACCCCAGCATTGAGTACACTCCAGGCAAGGCGAATGTAATTGCAGATGCTTTGAGCAGAAAGGCATATTGCAACAGCCTTCTTATCAAGCCACACCAGCCTGAGCTTTGTGAAGCTTTCAGGCAGCTCAACCTTCAGGTTGTTCCGCAGGGTTTTCTTGCTAATCTCCAGATTGCTCCTACCTTGGAAGATCAAGTCCGTGAGGCCCAGCTCAGTGATACCATGGTGAAGAAGGTGAAACATGGCATTGCAAAGGGCACTCCAAAATATAAGTGCTTCCGTGTTGATGAGAGAGATACCTTGTTCTTCGAGGACATACTCGTTGTTCCCAAAGGTGATCTCAGGAAGCTCATAATGGAAGAAGCTCATGACTCTCTCCTTTCCATTCATCCTGGCAGTTCCAAGATGTATCAAGACCTCAAGCAATCTTACTGGTGGACACGCATGAAAAGGGAAATTGCCCAATTCGTGAATGAATGTGATGTATGCAGAAGAGTGAAAGCAGAACATCAACGTCCAGCCGGTCTTCTCCAACCTCTTCCTATTCCTGAGTGGAAGTTCGACCATATTGAAATGGACTTCGTCACTGGCTTTCCTAAATCCAAGCGAGGCAATGATGCTATCTTTGTGGTGATTGACAAGCTTACCAAAGTTGCTCACTTTCTTCCAGTCAAAGAATCAATCAATGCAGCTCAACTTGCAGAGCTGTACACTTCCAGAATTGTGTCCCTACATGGCATTCCTAAAGTGATATCCTCAGACCGTGGCAGCTTGTTCACATCAAAGTTCTGGGACTCCTTTCAGTCCGCCATGGGCACGAAGATCAGGTTCAGCACTGCCTTTCACCCTCAGACTAGTGGTCAAGTCGAGCGTGTGAATCAGATCCTTGAAGATATGCTCAGAGCCTGTGTCATCTCCTTCGGCATGAAATGGGAGGACTGTCTTCCATTTGCGGAATTCTCTTACAACAACAGCTTCCAAGCGAGTGCAGGCAAAGCACCGTTTGAAATTCTCTATGGCAGGAAGTGCCGTACCCCTCTCAACTGGTCTGAAACAGGTGAACGCCAACTTCTTGGCAATGATTTGATCTCTGAAGCCGAAGAAATGTGCAAAGTCATACGTGAGAATCTCAAGGCCGCTCAGTCGCGTCAGAAGAGTTACTATGACGGAAAGCATCGTGATTTGGCTTTCGACATCGGTGATCATGTCTATCTCCGAGTTTCTCCGATGAAAGGAACCCAGAGGTTCGGTATCAAAGGAAAGCTTGCTCCTACTCAGCACGACGCTCACATTGATTGTGCTCAAAAGGAAGTCAAATTGACTCATTCTGATGAAGATGTGATTATCTTCGCCTCCAGGGATAATACTATTCGGCTTTTCTCTCTTAATGATAAGGGTGAAATTAATGCCATAGAGCAAATTCCAGTGGTGAATGAATATCAAGACGTCTTTCCAGAAGAACTTCCAGGCATGCCTCCACACCGTCAGGTGGAGTTTGTCATTGAACTCGAGCCGGGCACCGAACCTGTTTGTCGGCGTCCTTACAAGCTCTCTTCAGATGAATTGAAGGAATTGAAGAAACAGTTGGATGAACAGGAGCGTATGGGTCTCATCAGACCGAGTACATCTCCGTGGGGCTGTGGTGTCTTATTTGTCAAGAAGAAAGATGGCACGGAGCGTCTCTGTGTTGACTACCGGCCATTGAACAAGAAGACGATTAAGAACAAGTATCCGCTCCCCAACATCAACGAACTCTTTGAGCAGCTCAAAGGAGCTAAAGTGTTCTCTAAGCTTGACCTCCGAATGGGCTACCATCAAATTCGCATTCGCGAGGAAGACATTCCCAAGACGGCCTTCAGAACGAGCTACGGTTCATACGAGTATACCGTCATGTCCTTCGGTCTCGCCAATGCTCCTCCTACCTTTTCAAGGATGATGCATTACATCTTCAACCCCTATACTGGCGAATTCGTGCTTGTGTATCTGGATGATATTCTGGTGTTTTCCAAGAATGAAGAAGATCACGAAAAGCACTTGCGACTGGTTCTTGATCGACTCCGAGAGCATAAATTCTATGCCAAGTTCTCCAAGTGCGAGTTGTGGCTCGATAAGGTTTTGTACCTGGGCCACATCATCTTAGCTGACGGTATTGCGGTAAATCCCGAGAAAGTTGAAGCAATTGTCAACTGGGAAGCTCCTCAGAACGTCAAGCAGCTCCGCAGTTTTCTGGGTCTTGCCAGCTATTGCAGAAGGTTTGTGGAGAACTTCTCCAAGATTGCCAAGCCTCTTTCCAACCTGCTTCAGAAGAATGTCAAATACTTTTGGTCTCCCGAGTGTGAAGTGGCTTTCAAAACCCTCAAAGAGAAGCTTGTCTCTGCTCCAGTTCTGACTCCTCCGGATGAAACCAAGCCCTATGAAGTGTTCTGTGATGCTTCTCTTCAAGGCCTTGGTGGTGTGCTTATGCAAGATAAGAAAATTGTGGCATATACTTCTCGGCAGCTCAAGCCCAGTGAGAAGAACTATCCCACACATGATCTCGAGCTAGCAGCTGTGGTACATGCTCTGATTACGTGGAGACATCTGTTGTTGGGCAGAAAGGTCGACATCTTCACTGATCACAAGAGCTTGAAGTACATCTTCACACAGCCGCATCTGAACCTCCGCCAGACTCGTTGGGTCGAGATGATCCAAGAGTACAACCCGAGCATTGAATACACTCCAGGCAAGGCGAATGTGATTGCAGATGCTTTGAGCAGAAAGGCATATTGCAACAGCCTTCTTATCAAGCCACACCAGCCTGAGCTTTGTGAAGCTTTCAGGAAGCTCAACCTTCAGGTTGTTTCGCAGGGTTTTCTTGCAAATCTCCAAATTGCTCCTACCTTGGAAGATCAAGTCCGTGAGGCCCAGCTCAGTGATACCATGGTGAAGAAGGTGAAACATGGGATTGCAAAGGGCACTCCAAAATACAAGTGCTTCCGTGTTGATGAGAGAGATACCTTGTTCTTCGAGGACAAACTCGTTGTTCCCAAAGGTGATCTCAGGAAGCTCATAATGGAAGAAGCTCATGATTCTCTCCTTTCCATTCATCCTGGCAGTTCCAAGATGTATCAAGACCTCAAGCAATCTTACTGGTGGACACGCATGAAAAGGGAGATTGCCCAATTCGTGAATGAATGTGATGTATGCAGAAGAGTGAAAGCAGAACATCAACGTCCAGCCGGTCTTCTCCAACCTCTTCCTATTCCCGAGTGGAAGTTCGACCACATTGAAATGGACTTCGTCACTGGTTTTCCTAAATCCAAGCGAGGCAATGATGCTATCTTTGTGGTGATTGACAAGCTTACCAAAGTCGCTCACTTTCTTCCAGTCAAAGAATCAATCAATGCAGCTCAACTTGCAGAGCTGTACACTTCCAGAATTGTGTCCCTACATGGCATTCCTCAAGTGATATCCTCAGACCGTGGCAGCTTGTTCACATCAAGGTTCTGGGACTCCTTCCAGTCCGCCATGGGCACGAAGATCAGGTTCAGCACTGCCTTTCACCCTCAGACTAGTGGTCAAGTCGAGCGTGTGAATCAGATCCTAGAAGATATGCTCAGAGCCTGTGTCATCTCCTTCGGCATGAAATGGGAAGACTGTCTTCCATTTGCCGAGTTCTCTTACAACAACAGCTTTCAAGCAAGTGCAGGCAAAGCACCGTTTGAAATTCTCTATGGCAGGAAGTGCCGTACCCCTCTCAACTGGTCTGAAACAGGTGAACGCCAACTTCTTGGCAATGATTTGATCTCTGAAGCTGAAGAAATGTGCAAAGTCATACGTGAGAATCTCAAGGCCGCTCAGTCGCGTCAGAAGAGCTACTATGACGGAAAGCATCGTGATTTGGCTTTCGACATCGGTGATCATGTCTGTCTCCGAGTTTCTCCGATGAAAGGAACCCAAAGATTCGGTATCAAAGGAAAACTTGCTCCTAGATACGTCGGGCCTTTCAAAATTCTTGGCAAAAGAGGCGATCTAGCCTATCAGCTCGAGCTCCCTTCCAACTTTGCAAATGTTCATGATGTCTTCCATGTGTCTCAACTTCGCAAATGCTTCAAGGCACCTGAGCGCATGATTCCGTTTGAGGAGATTGATCTTTAACAAGACCTTTCCTACCGAGAGCATCCAGTTGCAATTCTCGAAGAAACCGAACGCAAGACTCGCAACAAGTCCATCAAGTTTCTGAAAGTCAAGTGGTCACATCACACCGACCGAGAAGCTACCTGGGAACGAGAAGATCATTTTCGTTCCGAGTACCCTTCCTTTTTCCAGTCCTAGATCTCGGGACGAGATCTTTTTGTAGTAGAGGAGAGTTTGTAATGCCCCGGATGTAATACTTTCCCTTTTGGGTATATAATAAATCTCCGGCTTCATCTATTTCCATTTCGGGTTCTTTGTCTTTCGGGCTTTCGTCGTTTTGTTGTGTGAGTGTGTGGCATTCATTCATATCATGTAGACATGTGCATTGCATTGCATTTGTGTTGTGGGTTGCATCCGGTTCCGTGTGTTTCTTGCCTGTTGCTCCGTTTCGCGCGTGTAGCATGTCCAGATGTTCGTGGAGATGTCCTCTACGTTTTACCTGTTGTAGTCATGCATGTTAGATGTCATCTAGGGGCTTGTTTTTCTGTTGCAAGAGTGTATGATGATATAAACTGCTGTTATGTGTTATTTTCATGCCACTTTTGACATGTGATAACTTTTAGCTCGTTTGTCCAAACGATGCAAATGACATGTCCACGTGTTCGTCTTGCCACGAACTACGTGTTGTGTGTGATAGGTTGCATGGTAGGTTTATTGTTTCCTTGTTATCATCGTTGCAAGATGCCATGTTCATATGTTGTGTTTTCACTTGTTATGAAATGCCATCTTGTTGAGCTCGTTGCAATCGGTGTGTTCACCACAATGATGCATGCTTGTGTGTTTCGGGATCACCGTCATATGTATTTTGATGAGGTGCTTACCCTTTGCCATGTTTAGTTTCGAGGTGACTTAAACATGCTCTTTTGTGTGCTATGATGATATTGCTGTTTTAGGACTTAGTGAAATTTCACTAAGTCTGAAATCTGTAACGTTCCGATGCCATGTTCGTGTGATGTTGTAGGACAAAGCATGATAGTTTTGGGGTGGATTTTGATTGTTCCTTGAATTATATATTGTTGTCTTTCCATTCATGTCCTCACATGACCATTTGAGTGGCTGTAGCATGTTTATCTTTTGCTCCAAACTTTCAATAAAATTCTGCTGCCAGAATTTTATTTCAAAGTTCAATATGTCCAAGATCATTGCTATTGATCCGTGACTCCGTTGGGGGTGCACTTTGGACCTAGTTGCTGTACATTATATCTAGTTTGTGTTCAAGTCCTTTGCCATGCTTTTTGGGTGCTGTAGATTAATTATTTTGAGCTCCAAAGATGCCATGTTGCTGTAATTTGCAGTTTTCGCTCAAATCTTGTTTCGGGCATAACTTTTAGCCCGTAACTCCGATTTCCGCGAATCTTATATCAAACTTGGGTGATTTTCTGTGTAGATTAATAATATCAGGTTGTTATCTTGTTTTGAGGTGTTTTGGCTTGAGTGATGTTTTACGTGCTCCATGTGCATCTGTAGTGCATCCATCATGCATTCATGTTTTTCGAGTGCGCATTGCATCGTGTTGATTGGTGCTTGGTGTGTTTGTCTTGTTTAGAGCCGGAAGTTGAGCACGAGTTTTCCAACGAGGTTGAGCACGAGGTTTCCAACGAGTTTGAGCACGAGGACCCTTCTTTCGATCCGAACGTCTTCTCTTCAGGCAAGATGACCGAACCCCGATAACATTACTATCTTTGCCTATTGCTAGTAGTCTCGATCTATAGTTTTGCCTCGATGCCCATGTTCTTCTTGTCAGCCTCCTACTTGTAACCAATTGCCATGTTTAACCACCCTACCTATGCAAACCGTTGCTTGGCTAAGTACGCTTCGCTCAGCCCTTCTTATAGCGTTGCTAGTTGCAGGTGAAGTGAAGATGCTTGCTCCATGTTGAAGTTTGGTTGGGTTATATCACCCTATATAAATGCTTTAACTGAAATCACATATATATTGGCAAGGGTGGAAGGCTAAGCCTTTTGCTTGGTGTTTTGTTCCACTCATGCCGTTAGGATCCGTATAAGCCGGTTTTATGTTCCTTGATTATGCGTTCCTAACACGGTTGGGGTGTATGGGACCCCCTCGATAAACCGCTATGTGCTAAGTCTTTTCCAGCAAATCCCAACCTTGGTACTATTTGCCTAATAACAAACTAAACATGCATAAGGGAGTAATTAACCCTCTTTCTTAATCAACAACCCCGGGCCAGTGCTCCACATGAGTGTTGGTCCGAAACGGGGAGCCTGCGGGGCCGCCTTGAGGCAACTCGAGGTATTTGGTATCCACCCGTAGCTTCGCCCATCCGGACGTGTCCTGAGACCTAGATACGCGCGGCTACTATCAGGGTGACGACACGCCGGGAGGATTTGCTGGATTAGCCTTACCTTAGTTCGGTTTAACTTGAGCACGGGATTCCGAGAATACTCGGGTCTTCCCACTTTGGAGTTGCGACTCCGCGGATCGTGGGCTTGTAATGGGTCAAGTTGGAACACCCCTGCAGGGTTTGAACTTTCGAAAGCCGTGCCCGCGGTTATGTGGCAGATGGGAGCTTGTTAATTCCGGTTGTAGATAACTTGACACAATGTTACTAATACACTACCAGCGTGTGTTCCGTGACTGTCAATTTCCGAATAGGGATTCGGGAGTTGAACACGGAGGGGTTATGATTGTGGAGCTTGTAGCTAGGATCACTTCGTGATCACTTCTCGCCGATGCCTTCTCTTCTCGCTCTCACTTGCGTAAGTTAGATGCTAGTTGCTGCTGCAGACTTGTTCTTTCTTCAGCCTTTCCCTCACCTAAAGGCTTAAATAGTTCTGTTACCCAGGAACGGGATTGCTGAGTCCTCTGTGGCTCACAGTTACTTCACACACCAGATGCAGGTCCAACTGTGAGCTATCCAGGTGATGGCACCGAGCTGGATTGGGAGTACGACGAGGAGCGTAGTCGGTACTACGTGCGCTACCCGGACGATCAGTAGTGGAGTCTCTTACTAGGATTCGATCCGCCCGTGGTTTATTTATCTGAGTTTGGTACTTTGACATTTGGCTTTTGCCCTTAGAGGGTTGTAGTGCTCTTAATGTATGATGTTTGAGACTTGTACTGTATTTCTGTGACGTGGCGAGTGTAAGCCAACTATTTTCAGTTTACTATCCCCTCTTTTACATGAGTTGTGCAAAGATTACCAAACTTGAGATCATTCTAGGATGGACTTATGCCTTTAAGTCGTGCCTCGACACGTAGGAGGTATAACTCCATCCTGGGCATTACATGCGGCCAACTCTCAATAGCTTCAATCTTGGTTTTATCAACCTCAATTCCCTGTGGAGTAACAACACAGCCAAGAAAAGAGACTCGGTCAGTGCAAAAGGTGCACTTTCCAAGGTTACCAAACAAACGTGCATCACGTAGAGCAATAAAAACAGCACGTAAATGTTCCAAATGTTCCTCCAAAGATCTGCTAAAAATCAATATATCATCAAAGTATACTACCACAAATTGTCCAATGAAAGCACGTAAAACTCCATTCATTAATCTCATGAAAGTACTAGGTGCATTAGTTAACCCAAAAGGCATGACTATCCACTCATATAATCCAAACTTAGTTTTAAATGATGTTTTCCATTCATCTCCCAATTTCATACGAATTTGATGGTATCCACTATGCAAATCAACTTTGGAGAATATTGTAGAGACACACAATTCATCAAGCATATCATCTATCCTAGGAATAGGATGACGATAACGAATAGTAATATTATTAATGCCTCTACAATCAACACACATACGCGATGTACCATCCTTTTTCGGCACTAGAATAATAGGAACAGCACAAGGACTAAGGGATTCGCGTATATAACCTTTGTCGAGTAGCTCCTGTACTTGACGCATAATCTCCTTCGTCTCTTCTAGATTGGTACGGTATGGTGCACGGTTGGGTAGCGATGCACCGGGAATTAAGTCAATCTGATGCTCAATCCCTCGAATAGGTGGTAATCCCGGTGGAACGTCTTATGGAAAAACGTCGGCGAACTCCTGCAAAATGTTAGTGACAGCAGGAGGCAAAGAGGACGGCACGTCCTCGAATGAAAATAATGCCTCTTTGCACACAAAAGCATAGCAAACAGATTTGCAAAAATGTAGCTCATCAATATCAGATTTGCTGGCAAATAATCATGCACTTTTCAATTTAATTTCAGAAGCAACAGTAGATGGTTTATTATTAGGCTTCATTTGTTGCTCAAATTCTTTTACCACAATCTGATTTTCACTCTTATTTTTCTCCTGTTTTGCTTTATTAGCTCTATTAATATCATCTTTCAAAATGGAATCAGGAGTCATAGGAAGAAAAGTAATATTTTTATCCTTATGAACAAGAGTATACTGATTGTTTCTACCATGGTGTACAGAATTTTTATCAAATTGCCATAGTCTACCAAGTAATAAGGAACATGCTTGCATAGGTACCACATCACAATCAACATAATCAGCATATGTAGAGATACTAAAATGCACACGAACAGTACGTGTTACCTTAACCTTGCCGCTGTTGTTGAACCATTGGATGTAGTAAGGATGTGGATGTGGTCTTGTGGTGAGAGATAGCTTCTCCACCATCTCCATGCTAGCCAAGTTGTTGCAACTCCCTCCATCTATGATCACGCGAACCGAACGTTCCTTCACGACTCCCTTTGTATGGAACAAATTATGCCTCTGATTTTGCTCAGCTTGTGTAACCTGCACTCTCAAAACACGTTGAGCAACTAAACATTCATACCTATCAGCATCTTCAGGAGCCATGTATTGCGTCTCATGATCAGAATCGTCTCCACCGTGTTCTTCACCTATAATAAGAGCCAAAGTCTCCTCATCATAGTCACTAGCGGATTCATATCCACCATCCTCAGTAGCAATCATCACACGCTGAGATTTGCAATCTCTCGCAAAATGTCCTCTTCCCTTACAACGACGACAAATAATATCACTGGTGTGCCCTGTTGATGCCATGGAAGAAGATGAACTCTGTGCAGGCCCAATAGGTGTGCTCTTGGCAGATAATGGTGGTTGTGCCTGCTTCCTTGTATCACGGCTGGAGGTAACAGCTGATGGAGGTGTCGGTGCAGTAGAATGTGTGGAAGTAGAGGATGCACGCGGTGTCCATGATGAAGGTCGACCTGCAGAAAAGTTAGTCCGTGCCAATGCCTGTCGATCATGCACTTCACGTTCAGCTTTACAAGCAAGATGGAATAAACGAGTGATATTATTATAATCCTTATACTCTAGAATGGTCTGAATCTCTCTATTTAATCCACCCATAAAATGTGCAAGCATAGCTTCATTCTCCTCAACAATACCACATCTAATAAGGCCAGTTTGTAATTGCTGATAATATTCTTCTACAGAATTTTTTCCTTGTCTTAAGCGCTGCAATTTTTGAAGTAATTCACGTTGATAATATGGTGGAACCCAATGAGTACGCATAGCAGTTTTCAAAGCAGCCCAAGTAGCTGGAATAGGATATAATCTACAATGTTCAGACCACCAAACACATGCAAAACTAGTGAAAGCACAAACAGCAGCAGGAACACGCCTCTCCTCGGGATATTGTAAACATGTAAAACGTTGTTCAGTTTCTAACACCCAAGTAAGATATATATCATAAACGACCAGACCAAGACCGCTTACGGATCCCCGCCTTTATCAATACTTCATCTATATTTGCAATATTCAGATTGCTTTATCATATTCTTGCTTGTTCTTTGATTGCATGCAGGAATAGACCTTCGTGGTCAGGCTGATCGTGCTTCTGGCAGTGTCAGTAACCCCTGGAGATTGGTTTAGCGATTGCTAAGGCGCAACGTCGTGCACGTTTGTAGTTGGATCGTCAAAGTCGTTTCCACCAAATCGATAATTATCATCTCATCAAAAGATCGGGCCCCTCACCTCTATCATCTCTGGATAGGAGGGTCCGGATTTCCGGGAGGAGTGCCGGATGTCCGGCCGTTGTTGAAGCGCCGGATGTCCGGCCTTTGGCCCGGATGTCCGGCCGCTATAGTATCAGCAGCTCCGTCTTCTTCCGTCTTCTCTTCCAAACTTCCCTCGCGGATGGTGTAGGTGTTCCTCGGCGCTTGCACTCCTCCTCGTCGTCCGTGAAGCTCCGACAATACCTATGCATGCACACAGGAGAAGTGTCAAGTAGTATACCATCCTCGAAAGGGTCAAGTGAACACGTGTAAAGGAGATGATTCACCTTTATGTATGAGAAGTAGAGGTCGCACGTGTCACTTGCCAAATGGACTCTTGACATGGTGATGTCCTTAGGATGCTCCGCATCATCATATCATCTCTTGTGTCACAAGATTGTTCCCGCATATACACAATTGCTATCTTGGTTTGTGCATCGTGGCCATATAAAAAAAAGCTTTTAAGCAAAAAGAGAAAGACAAAGAAGCTTGTAAGCAAGAGCCATAGCATCATACCACATTGCATATAAGATTGCCATATCCGATCATCTTGGATCATCTTGTGCTAAAAGCACCGGAACATCATACACATAGCATACTTGGGATAGAAACTTGATACATTTTTCATCTCATAGGTTGTGCACAAGTGTCGTATCCGCCTATTGAGCAATCGTGCTAGCGTCTCTCTTGAGTTGTGCAACACGAGCGTTTTTCGTAGATTCCACATTTTGTGCTCATTCCTTGGTTGCATGACCCCATCTATCTATCCGTGTGTGTGTGTTTCCGTGTGCCACCCATATTGCTATTGGTCCACTTGTTTCACTTGCGAATTTGTGAATCTCTTTCAACTTTATTGACTCTTCCTAATATTTTGCATCAAATTTTTGTGCCACTATCCTCACCGAGCTCCACCATAAGCTTTACTTGTGTAGGTGTGAGAAACCGACAAGAATTGGTACCAATTGTGCTATTTCCTTGTTCCACATTTGAGTGATCATTGATCCATCTTCAACATCGGTGAAGGTACATTTGGTATAGTTCTTCTCTTTCTCCCACTCATACTTGCTAGCGTATTGTGATGGATAGGCAAGGCATTTCATCTCCGGTCTTCGACATCGACGGCGCGAACAATGACATCCATGCGAAAACCATCGGACTACAACGAGCAATGCAAGAGCGCTTGGGCAACATCGCCATCGAACTACGACACTCCGAGACAAGGACAATGGCTTCCTTCGACGACATGTGCGACTCCTTCAACAAACAAATGGCGGAGCTCTGACACTTGGTGGTCGATTACAAGTCTTCTTCCCCTTCGTCATCTTCTCGGCGGCGACGTTCAAGTCACAAGTCTTCGGAGCGCCAACATGATGCAAGTGCAAGTCTTCCACGTCCACACCGCCATGGCGACCATCGACATCGTCATGAAGGGCAAGTCACCTCCAAGCATCATGTGCACGACGACGACGAACGACATCTACCAAGAGCTCAAGCAAGACAACGACACCATCATCATGAAGATGCTCGACAAGCGCGTATCTACAAGTCCGAACAAGCTGCAATTCACGCCAAGGCCAAGCTTCAAGAGCAAGAGAGAAGACCGCGAGACAAGCACACCCAAGACGGAGCTACGGCTACAACCACCACTTCGGCATCTTTGCCAAGTGCTATCAAGGCATCTTTGCTTACTTCCCATGAGTTCGCCTACATCGACGTCTTCATCATTAAGGCGATCATCTACGAGCGACGACGACAAGACGGTTGAGCATGGGCCATCCACTTCGACCAAGGCGACGAGCATGAACCTCTTCGACACCATGAAGACAGCGCCCATATTGGACTCCTACTCCGGGTCAAGCGACATGAGCAAGCATGAGACCTTCTCTTTGACCTCGGAGGAGCGTGATGGTTTGCCACACCCTACGGCATTCATCTTTGGAGGCGTTACAGATGAGGAAGTTGAGCATGGAGACTATTGCACCTACACCTCTTCCACGTCCACATATGACGAGATGCCCCAATTCCCATGTGAGGAGAGCCACCACCACATGAGTGATACGAGTGACTCCACCATATGTGACATTGAGAGTATTTCCTTTGAGAGGATGAGAGTGACCACTACTAGCCCCATACATGAGAGCATGCCACTTCTCCTATGTGAGGTTGAGAGCCATTTGAGTGACTCCACCAACCATACGAGTGAGAGCATCCAAGAGGGAGTGAGTGAGCCACAACACTTAGTGAGTGAGGTAGTTGATAGGGCATGTGAGGCCACTATGATTTCTAACGACTTAACCTCTACTCTGTGTGTGTTTTCTTTGGTGCTAGGTCTCCTACATGAGGACATGCCTACCTTCGACGAGTCCATCCCTCCAATCGAAAAATCGATGGCCATGGTGGAAGAAGATGCACCACCCACATGGTTCCATCATGATGAAGAAGAGCACGATTGGATCTTGAACATGATGCGGAGCATCCCGAGGTCATCCCCATGGACCCTCCATCGCCTCACCAAGTGCCTCAAGGACCAATGACACGTGCTCGTGCTAGAGCTCTCGAGACCGAGGTGACATCACTCCTAGCCCTACTTCCATACGAATCTTGCGAGACATGGTTACTACCTCAGACGGATGTGTTTCCTGTACTCAGGTGTGAAGAAGACCACATTGGAGATGTGCGTGAAGATGGACAAGTCCCCGAGCTCAGGACGAGGCTTTGCATCGAGAAGGGCTGAAGAAGGCTCCAGGCCCCGGACATCCGCCCCCTGGCCCGGACATCTGGCCCCTGGACAAACAACTACAGAAGGCCACCAGCGACCGAGGCTACAGGGCCCGGACATCCGGCCAGGCAAGGCCCGGACAACCGGCCTCGGGCCCGGAAATCCGGCGCCACTCTACAAAAGCCACCCGAGACTCGACCCCTCCAGCCCGGACATCCGGCCCCTCGCCCCGGACATCCGGCGACCCGCGAAGCCCCGGGCATCCGGCCCGTCGCCCGGACGTCCGGCCCCTGATTGCCTGCGCGCATCCCTTTGGGCCGTGGCCCATGTATCCCTTCGCTCCGTACTCTATATATACTCCCTTCCCCACATCTTTTAGGGTTAGCTTTTGGATAACTCATCAGAGACCTTTGTGGTTCCTCTCCTACGAAACCGCCGCCTCTTCGGAGAAGATCCACCTCGGATTCAAGGCCTCCACACCGAAGAAGATCCCAAGTGATACCCAAGACCTCCTCCGGGAGAAGACTATCTTTGTACCACCGTTGTTGACTATGGATCGTGTATCTTGATGTGTATCGCGGATCTGGCACCTGTGTGACCGTATTTGTGTTGATTTGAGTGTTTCCCCTCGTGTTTTCCTCTGTATCCTCCTTGTGTTCTCCGTGTTCATCGTGGGATATCCTCCATTCGTGAAAGATCTGCCGATTAGGGTTCCACCCTACATCATATTATGGTATCATGAGCATAGGTTGATCACGAAATTGGAGCCCCATACCCTGTTTTCTAGCTTGTTTTGTTGTGTTCTTCCTAATTTCGAAAATTCCCCACAAAAAGATCCCCCAAAATTTTTTGTGATCTGTTGATTTTGCAAGATTTTGTTGAATTTGTTCCATGGACTTGCTGTGCCACGAGTGGATCTAGATTTTCGCCTTCTTTTCCCCAATTCTTCTCCGCAAAATCCGACGAATTTTTGGCCCCAAAGTCACCGTGTGCAAGGAGTTCATCACGGCCTCGGGCACCCCGGACATCCGGCCCGTGGCCCGGACATCCGGCCCCTGGCCCGCACATCCGGCCTGGCCCGGACATCCGGCCCCTGGCTCGAACATCCGGCCTTCCGCAGCCACAAAACCCCCGATCAACCCCACCTTGCAATCTCCACCGCCATTTTCGTTCGGTATCCCACCAAACCTTCCGCATACCACCACCACTTCCGCAACCACCATCGCTTAACTGCTCCGAATTTGAGAAGTTTGTCTCCCATTTGTCTTGCATACCTGAGTTGTGGTTTCACCATTTCCTTGGATGTTTAGGCTACCTTGGAACGGCAAGACTTCGACAACACCACCGCTCAACTTCGGCAAGGATGGTAACATCGACGACACCTTGTTCTTTCTACCTTGCAATTGCATTGTCACCTTATGGACCATCTTTGCGTAGCATTCCCATGAGACTAGCCATCTGAGTATTGCAGGGCCACGACACTTGTGCACATTAGTGATAGCCATAGATATTGCATACCATATCATCATATCTTCGTGTGACACAAGAGTGTCCCGCATACACAATAGCTACCTTGATCTGAGAAGCATGCATAAGTCGCCAAAGAAAGAGCTCACAAGCTTTTAAGCAAAAGAGCCACCAAAAGCTTATAAGCAAAAGGAAAATAGCATCATACGCCTTGCATCAAAAGAGATCATATGTCATAGCAATAACATCTTGTGCTAAAGCATCGGCACATCATACACTCATAGCATACTTGTGATAGATAGTCGTTACGTTTTGCCTCTTATAGGTCGTGCACAAGTGCGTATCTGCCTATTAAGCAATCGGTTAGCGTCTCTCTAGTGTTGTGCAACACGAGCATTTTATGTGGATTTCCACATTTTCGCTCACCCTTGGTTGCACAACCACATTTATCTATCCGTGCGTGTGTTCCGTGTGCTACTTTGCTAGTGATCTACTTGTTGCATGAGCAAATTATGAACCATTTTCAACATCATTGAGTCACTTTGACGATTGCATTGAATTTATGCCACCATCCTAACCAAGCCCCTCTAAAAGCTTTACTTGTGTAGGTGTGAGAATCGACACGAAGTGGTACCAATAGTGTTATTTCCGGGTTACATTATTGAGTGATCATTGATCCATTTTCAACTTTAGTTAAGGTACATTTGGTATTGTCTTCTCCTTTCTCCCACTCACATACTTGCTTGTGATGATGGATAGGCCAAGTACATCTTCGAACCCGCCTTTCGACGATCCACAAGAAGCGACCAACTACGTCACCAAACTACATCTCTTCGGTGTCCAACGAGCTCTCCATCAAGAAAGTGAAGCTATGCGCGAGTACATTAGTCAAGTCGCCGAGGACGCACGCCAATTTGAAGCAAGAACAAGAGAGCAATTCGACACCATCAACACCAACATGTCTACCCAATTTGACGAACTACGGACTTTGTTAGTCAATCGACGTTCTTCTTCCACATCATCTCAAAGACGAAGCCGCTCAAGTCGACATACCGACTCCACGCATGGCTCAAGTACCCCCACATCCAACACTCTTCGTGAAGCCGCACGTCAAGCTCGACATGACAACCGGAATCCACTTCATGACAAGAGTTCACAAGAGCTATTTGAAGAGCAAGAAAGTCGACATCGTCAAAACCAAGCTACACTTGAGCAAGCACAAGAACGGCAACGACTACGCCAACAACAACAAGAGCGAGCATGTCAATACCAAGAAGAACAAGATGCCGAGGCTAACCGTCAAGCACAACAACGTCGAGAAGCTCAAGCTCTTGAGGCGCAGCGAGCATTACGTGATGCACATCGCAATGTGGCAGTTCGCACTTGACACACTCGTCAAGAAGAGGATTTCCTTCGCGATGAGATGCAAGAGAGACGCCACCAAGCAAGAATGCAAGACGAAGTTCCTCCTCAAGCGCGACAAGAGCTACAAGAACCACAAGCTCGGCAAGTACACCACGACAATGGACATCTTCTCCGACAAGAGCAACATGAGATTGCTAATCGTCCCAATCAAGACCGCCCTCCCAATAGGCAAGGCAACAATGATGAGCATCGCTATGGCAAGCTCAAGTTCACCATGCCAAAGTTCTCCGGAAGCATTGATCCTGAAGACTACCTCTCATGGGCATTGAAGGTTTATAAGATCTTTCGCCTTCACAACTTCGATGAAGAGAAGAAGATCGCAATGGCATCCCTTGAGTTCCAAGACTATGTTCTCATATGGTGGGAACAAATCATTGAGAGAAGAGAAGCAAAAGGCGAACCTCCTATCACTACTTGGGCTCAAATGAAGGAAGTCATGAGAGCACGCTTTGTGCCTACACACTACAACCGTGACTTGTTCAAGAAGCTACAACTCCTCAAGCAAGGTACCAAGTCCGTTGAAGAGTACTACAAGGAGATGGAGATTGCCATGATAAGAGCCAATATCACGGAAGATGAAGAGCAAACAATGGCGAGATTCTTGAATGGACTCAACTATCCTATCAAGAAGATTGCGGACTTTCAACCATACACCAACCTCCTCGAGCTAGTACACCAAGCAACAAAAGCGGAGCGACAAGTTCAAGAGGACTACAAGTACTCCAAGTTCAACTCCAGGAACTTCGGCTCCTACAATCAAGATTCAACGACTTCGGCTACTCCTCCTACCTCTACCAAACCATCTACAAACTTCGGCAACAAATCAAGCTACAAGAATGCGACTACATCAAGTCGGCCTCCTTCTACCAACAACTTCAAGCCAAGAGCTTCATCATCTACAACTCCACCCGAGGACAACTCCAAGACGAGTTCCATCAAATGTTTCAAGTGCCAACGGCGAGGCCACAAATCATTTGAGTGCAAGACCGTTTGCACCATGATCATCAACGATGACGGATCTTATGACTCAATGAGCGACGATGAGATGGAAGCCCTTGAGCATGTAGCTATGCATCGCCAAGTGAACGAAGATGAAGACCATCAAGTGTTTTGCGACATTGACTCAAGTCCCAACCTTGTTGTCTCCAAGGTCTTGACACTCCAACATCAACAAGATGACGACCAACGATGTCATATTTTCCATACCAAGGCCGGCATCAATGGACGCTCCGTCAAGGTTATCATCGATGGAGGAAGTTGTCATAACTTGGCAAGCGAAGAGCTATGCGACAAGCTTCAATTGGTCAAGACGAAGCATCCTCACCCCTACAAGGTCCAATGGCTCAACGACGCCGGAATTCTTCGAGTCGAGCACACCGTGCAAGTCTCTTTCAAGATAGGCGCCTACGAGGATACTCTTGAGTGCGATGTGATCCCCATGACCGTGTGCCACCTTATTCTTGGACGACCATGGCAATATGATCGTGGAGTCACACACAATGGACGGACCAATCACTATAGATTCAAGATGAAGGGCAAGGAATTCGTGCTTCGACCAATGTCTCCAACTCAAGTAGCCGCCGACAAGCACTTACTTACCAACCATCGTGGAGAGAATGGTGAGAGAGTGAGCCACCAAAAGGAGAGTGAGAGCCACAAGCCAAATATGAGCGACTCCACGATGAGTGACAAGAAGCAACTAGTGCTATTTGCCACCAAAAGTGAGATGAGAGAAGTGTGTGAGAACCCATCGAGTGTCTTTCACCTTGTGCTTTTATGCAAAGGAGAAGCCAAACCTACTAACACTTCACCACCTCTACCTTTAGTGTTGTCTCAATTGTTGCAGGAATTCCCGGACGTCTTTCCCGATGAACTACCTCCGAGTCTACCTCCACTTCGCGTAATTGAACACCACATCGACCTCATACCCGGCGCACCACTTCCAAACAAGGCTCCTTACCGCGTCAATCCCGAGGAAACCAAGGAGATACAACGGCAAGTGCAACAACTCATCGACAAAGGTCATGTACGTGAGAGCTTAAGCCCTTGTGCCGTTCCGGTTATTCTCGTGCCTAAGAAAGATGGAAGTTTTTGCATGTGCTCCGATTGCCGCCCCATAAATTCTATCACTGTTAGATACCGTTATCTTATCCCACGCTTAGACGATATGCTTGATGAATTATGTGGTGCCACCATCTTTTCAAAAATTGATCTTAAAAGTGGTTACTACCAAATTCGCATTCAAGAGGGTGATGAGTGGAAAACGGCTTTCAAAACCAAGTTTGGGTTATATGAGTGGCTTGTCATGCCAATGGGTTTATCGGAAGCACCCGGTTCATTTATGCGTCTTATGCATTTTTGTCTACGACCCTACATAGGTGTCTTTGTAGTGGTCCACTTTGATGACATCCTCGTTTTTAGCAAGTCGCTTGAGGACCATGTGACACACATCCGTATGGTTTTACAAACCCTTCAGAAAGAGTGCTTATATGCTAATACGGAGAAATGCACTTTTGGTGTTGACAAGGTCGTCTTCCTAGGATTTGTCGTTTCTTCACAAGGTGTTCGCGTTGATGAAACAAAAATTGAAGCAATTAAAACTTGGCCTCAACCATCGAATCTCATGCAAGTGCATAGTTTCCTTGGTCTAGCCAGTTTCTACCGACGTTTTGTGAAGGACTTTAGCACTATTGCTATGCCTCTACACGCCTTGAGTAAGAAGAACGCACCCTTCATTTGGGGTCCTTCGCAAGACACCGCGTTCAATGAGCTTAAAAGCTTGCTTACACATGCACCACTTCTAGCCCTACCAAACTTAGATAAACCGTTTGAGATTCATTGTGACGCTAGTGGTACCGGCATAGGTGGCGTGCTCATGCAAGAAAAGCACCCAATTGTTTCCTTTTGTGAGAAGTTATCCGGAGCGCAACTTAATTACCCCATTTATGACAAAGAGCTTTATGCCTTGGTGAGAGTTTTACGTGTTTGGGAACATTATCTTATACCTCATGAATTCATTCTTCATATGGACCATGAGACTCTCAAGTATCTCAAGGGTCAAACTTAGTTGAACAAGCGTCATGCTAAGTGGAGTGAGTTCATTGAGTCTTTTCCTTATGTCATCAAATACAACAAAGGCAAAGAAAATGTTGTGGCGGATGCGCTCTCCCGCAAATGCATGCTTGTTACACAACTTGAGTTGAATGTTATTGGCTTTGAGCACATAAAAGAATTACATGCGCATGATCCTTTCTTTGCAACTCCGTATGCTAAGTGTGTGACTCACACTTCTTGGGAACGCTACTACATAATGGATGGATATCTTATGAGAGCTAACAAACTTTGCATTCCCAAGTCTTCTCTTCGTTTACTCCTTTTGCAGGAATCTCATGGAGGAGGACTCATGGGACACTTCGGACGCGACAAGACAATTGCTACACTCTCAAAGAACTACTTTTGGCCCAAGATGCTCCGTGACGTCTCGCGCCTCACCAACCGATGTTCTACATGCCGCAAAGCTAAGTCCAAAGCTCAATCTCATGGTCTTTACATGCCACTTCCTATTCCATACCATCCATGGGAAGACATAAGCATGGACTTTGTACTTGGATTTCCTAGGACTCAAAATGGAAAAGATTCCATGTTTGTTGTCGTGTATAGATTCTCTAAAATGGTTCATTTCATTCCTTGTAACAAGATCGACGATGCTTCACATATTGCAAATCTCTTTTGTAGGGAGATCATTCATCTACATGGAGTGCCCAAGACGATCGTGTCAGACCGGGACGTCAAGTTCTTGAGCTACTTTTGGAAGACTCTATGCGCCAAACTAGGAATCAAGCTCATCTTCTCTTCGGCATACCATGCACAAACCGACGGCCAAACGGAGGTGGCGAACCGCACACTTTCGACACTTCTTCGTGTGTTGATCAAGAAGAACATCAAGGAATGGGAGCAATGCTTGCCCATCGCCAAGTACGCCTACAACCGTGCAAGACATTCGACTACCGGCAAGTCCCCCTTCGAGGTCGTCTACGGCTTCAACCCGTTGTCCCCATTGGACATCCTACCTCTACCTCTCCAAGAGCGCATCAACATGGACGCAAGTGCACGAGCAAGCTATCTCAAGAAGGTGCACGAAGATACAAGAGCAATGATCGAGCGACAAGTCCATCGTCTCGCCACCAAGCTCAACATCAACAAGGCACCAATGGTGTTCCAACCGGGAGATCTTGTTTGGCTTCATCTTCGCAATGACCGTTTCCCACACGAGCGCAAGTCCAAACTACTACCTCGCGCCGACGGACCCTTCAAGGTGCTAGCACGCTACAACAACAACGCCTACAAGATCGACATCCCACGAGACAAGTACTCCGTGAGTGATACTTTCAACATCAAGGATCTATCTCCTTTCCACGGTGATGAAGATTTCGATCCAAGGTCGGATCTTTTCCAAGGGAGGGGAGATGATGCGGAGCATCCCGAGGCCATCCCCATGGACCCTCTATCGCCTCACCAAGTGCCTCAAGGACCAATGACACGTGCTCGTGCTAGAGCTCTCGAGACCGAGGTGACGTCACTCCTAGCCCTACTTCCATACGAATCTTGCGAGACATGGTTACTACCTCAGACGGATGTGTTTTGTGTACTCAGGTGTGAATAAGACCACATTGGAGATGTGTGTGAAGATGGACAAGTCCCTGAGCTCACGGATGAGGCTTTGCATCGAGAAGGGCTGAAGAATGCTCCAGGCCCCGGACATTCGGCCCCCTGGCCCGGACATCCGGCCCCTGGACAAACAACTACAGAAGGCCACCAGCGGCCGAGGCTACAGGGCCCAGACATCCGGCCAGGCCCCGGACATCCGGCCAGGCAAGGCCCGGACATCCGGCCTCGGGCCCGGAAATCCGGCGCCACTCTACAGAAGACACCCGAGACTCGACCCCTCCAGCCCGGACATCCGGCCCCTCGCCCCGGACATCCCGCGACCCACGAAGCCCTGGACATCCGGCCCGTCGCCCGGACTTCCGGCCCCTGATTGCCTGCGCGCATCCCTTTGGGTCGTGGCCCGTGTATCCCTTCGCTCCGTACTCTATATATACTCCCTTCCACACATCTTTTAGGGTTAACTTTTGGATAGCTCATCAGAGACCTTTGTGGTTCCTCTCCTACGAGACTGCGGCCTCTTTGGAGAAGATCCCAAGGGATACCCAAGACTCCTCCGGGAGAAGACTATCTTTGTACCACCGTTGTTGACTATGGATCGTGTATCTTGATGTGTATCGCGGATCTAGCACCTGTGTGACCGTATTTGTGTTGATTTGAGTGTTTCCCCTCGTGTTTTCCTCTGTATCCTCCTTGTGTTCTCCATGTTCATCATGGGATATCCTCCAATCATGAAAGATCTGCCGATTAGGGTTCCACCCTACATCAGAACACCTCACCTACAACACATGAGCGATGCTCCAAAGGTAAAATAGGTGAAGGTGATGCTCTTGTCCCACTAGTGGACTAACTTAACAATGATTGCTTGCATGATGTTGACACACCTATTCCCATGCTTCATGCTAGTGCGGCTTCATCATGTCTTGACTTACCTTTGTATGATGAATATGATGATTAGCATGTTGAGTCGCCTAGTTGTGATGCTATGCTCCATAGGATATCATGTGAAAATTATTTTGGTCACATCATGTTTGATAATCCTTTGAACTTGTCATATGCTATGAGTGAGATCTCACATATTGTATCATTTCAATCTCAACATAGTACCTATGCATGCCCCATTAAAGTAAATCCTATTTGCACTTGTGGCATAGATGACGAGATGATGGTCATTGGCTTTTGTTTTTCATGCGATGATATTGCCATGCTTCCTTTACATGATTTGCGCAATTCATCCACAATGCCATGCCATGATCACATTGTTCCAAATATGCATTGTTTTGGATGTTGTCAATATTCTCCAAGTGATATTCCCACTAATTCTCATGAGGAGACCCCCATAGTTTCCTCATACATACTAGGAGATCTTGATGCATTCCATACTTTGCATAGTTCCCATAATTGTGTGCACCATATGCATTCCATGAATAACAATGCTCTACATATTTCTTGTGAAGCATTACACAATTCGAGTCTCCATTATGCCATACATCACAACAAACCTCTCATGATGGATGACATGTTTCTATATCACGCATCTCATTTATTTGAGCATTGGATATTATGTGCTAACCAACACATGCACGTACACATCATGATGGATGATGTGTACATATACCACGCACACACAATTTTTCCTTTGTCTTTGTTTTGTGTAGGTACTCATGAACATTTGTCAACCTCACAATCCCATGAGTTGACAAAACGAGCTCTTGAGAGCAACGACGATTTGGGATCACATGGATTGTCCATACCACCGTTCTATTCGTGAAAAGACTACGCGCATCTCTTTTACTTGTCTCTCACACGATTATGGGTTATTTACCACTTGTCTACTTATGCCCATTTTATCGTGTTCACTTTTCATGTTATGCCTCTTGATATGACTTTGCCATGCAATTGTGACCCTTGCTTGCATTTGCCCATGATTCACCATTCTACTACTACTATGTGTATTTGCATGCTTGGTGGAGATGCTTGTAGCTATTGCCACAATTTCTTTGTGCCCCATGCTAGTGATGCTTGTTGTGTTGGGAGTGTCATGAGGTTCCATTGCTATTTACATATGACCTCTCGCCAATACATTGATCCTATTTTGCTCATATCTTGCTTTCATGCTTGTGCTATGCCATGTGCATTATTCATGCCTACTATTCGCACACATGACATGCTTGCCATGATTACCTCTAGTACGTTATATCTTCGCACTACTAGTTTGTTTGACTTGATCGCTATGATTGCTTGCTATGTTGCATCACCCATGTTCCACTCTTACTTGCTTTCTTGGGTCGATGACATATATGTTCATGCCATTCACGGGATTCACATTGATCATTGTCACTTGTCTCCATTAGTTGCATCTATCATATTCACTTGTATTGAGTGCAACAATGCTATATTTGTTGATCTTGGAGACTTGGACACCATACTTGTGATGGATGCTTGTTTGTTTGAGCTTCATGCCTTTGGTTGTTATCGCATCATATGCTTACATGTCATGCCACATTACCTTGTCCTTTCTTATGATAAGCATGATGACTACACTTGTTGGGTATCTTACCATACGAATGATAGGTTTTGCAAGTCCGCTAACCTCGTTTGTTTTTCCGAATGTTTGTCATGTTCTTTCATTTTGAAGGATTCACAAGGCGGTGTCATAATGCGACAACTTGATCATGCGAAGGCATACACGATGTGCAACACCAACATTTTCAAGAACATTCATAAGGTGAATTCCTTCTTTGTGAGCCATCCTCACATATGCATATTGGATGGGCCATACTTTCATTGTTGTTTCCTTCTTGTTGCCTACACGATACACCTACGGGATGGAGGACCGACATTGGAGATGGACCCTATGGACCTTCAAGATGAGGAGCGCTCAGACTTATTGGATGCACCTTTGGAATTCCACTATTGCCACGACATTGAGCATTGGTATATCAACACTCCTTTGGCACATTGCACCAAAACCTTCATATTTGTTGATTGTGTGCTCACATGCCATGCTCCATGGACATATCATTGACAAATTTGCATCTTGCGCATGGATTTACTCATGTTATGATTGCCTTGTTGCATCTTGTATTCCCATGTCATCCATGATATATGAGCTTGTGCACTTTCTTAGCAAATTGGTTGTGATCTTTCTTGATGGACTCTTCATACATCATGATCATATTGCCCAATATCAATTGCATGATCACATAGTCATATTGAGCACCCATTGCCATGTTCATTCTCTTGATAAACCATCACACTATGACATCATTTTGCACAATGGTAGAAATTGTAGCTTTGTGCACCATGCCAATTACCCTACCTTTGAGTGCACAACAAATGAATTTGCTCACATGAATGCTTTACATGTCATTGTGCATCTTTTAGATAAGCATCTTGTGCCTTGCCATGCCCACACTTGTCACACGGACTCATTCTTACATGATGGACACTTTGTGTGCGCTAACCATTGTATTTCCAAGTGTACTTTGTGTTTGCTCATTTTGCATGTACCACATAACGGAGACACCTTGGAGTACTTGGATTGCGCCATGCCCTCAACTTCGTCCAACTACAAGTCTGTTCACCACAACCGTTTCCATGGTGATGAGCTTTTCGATCCGAGGTCGGATCTTTCCCAAGGGGGGGGGGGGGAGATGATGCGGAGCATCCCACGATCATCCCCATGTTCACTTCGACAAGGCCTCAAGCATACACCATTGGACACAAGGTGAACTCGCTCCTCTCTGAACCTTCACTTTCCACATATGAGACATGGCTACTACATCCTGCATGGACCTTGTGCATACCCAGGAACATCCGGGACGACCATGGAGAATCCAAGGACCAAGGCCAAGCATGGAAGAGGAGAAGAAAGAAGGAGAACGGACAAGACAGAAGATGGTCGGATCATCCGGACCCCCAGCCGGACGATCCGGACGAAGCCCGGATGATCCGGACCGACACCCGGGTGATCCGGGAAACACACCCGAAGGCATCCGAAGCAACCTCACCAAGCCGGACGATCCGGACGGTCGCCCGGATCATCTGGACCCCTGACACCCGGATCATCAGGGCCACCATCCGGATCATCCGGACCCCACCTGTGTGTGTGACTTGGGCCGAGCCCGTGTACCCCTTCGCCCCTCACTTACCCCTTCGTGGCTTAGACTATAAATAGACCCCCTCCTCCTCCATTTGAGGGTTAGCTTAGGTTTAGCTCATTTGAGACATCCACTAGTGGTTCATCTCCTTGGGAGTGAATGCGGTGCCTCCACGGAGAAGATCCACACGGATTCAAGACCTCCTTCACGGAGAAGATCCCACGGGATTACCCAAGACCTCCTCACGGAGAAGAACCGGTTACCTCTATATCATCCCTTGTTGATCATGGATCTTGTATCTCTGTGTGTTTCGAGGATCTAGCATATGTGTGACTTTTTCTTGTTGGTTTGAGTGTTTCTCTCGTGTATCCCATCGTGTTTCCCCTTCGTCTTCTTCGAGGGATCCCCTCCATTTCGTGAAAGATCGGCCTAGAACGGGTTGACGCCGCATCAGACTTTGATTGAATTTCTTTATGAATATCTGATATACTTTATCCTTGGCAGACTGACTTGAACCGGAGGGCCTCTGAAATTACTGAATTCCGGGATAGCCTAACCTTCCAAGAGACTGTTTCGGTTAAAGCCAAGGAGGAGCTTACCCTTGCTTTAGCTAATATGGAGAAGCTGAAGAAAGAATTTGAAGCGGAGCGGTCAACTTTGGAAGCTAAAAAGGCTGCTTTGGAGAAAAGAGCCAGTGATGCTGAGGCAGCTCTTAACCCGGTGACGGAGGAGCTGTCCGGGTTAAAACATCATATAAATTATATGACATCTGCTATCTTTGGTAAGTTTTTGTTGACATAGGCTTATCCTTGCTATCTTACACTGCTCCGGTTTAACTTATCATTTGTACCCAGGTGGGCGCGTTACTCATCTTGGGGATGATGTGCGGAAGTAACTGAAGGCTGCTTACACTTTGGTAGAGCAGCTATACTCCGGCGCGCAGAGGGCCATTAGTGCTATCTCCCACAATAAACCGGCTCCAACCACCATCCAAGGTACTCTGGAGAAACTATCAATCTTGCCTGCTCGCGTTGTTGAAGTGAAGAAGTCCTCCGCAAGAGCCGGGTCTCTGATGGCTTTAACCCGAGCCAAGGCGTGGGTTCCTGACTTTGATCCGGCTGAGGCAATGAATGGTTATCCAAGTATGAAGGAGGACGGATCAACTTTCTCCAGTGATAACCTTCGTGCCCTAACCAAGGATATGCGGCCTCTTGCCAGTAAATTTGCTGATGAAGCGGATTTATCAAGATACCACCCTAGTTATTGTGGGAGGTGGACAAATATATAGGCACAAGTAGCTAGGGTTGTCCAAATGGAGTGTGGTTTTTGGCCACAGGATCAGATTTGGATGGCCTAGATGATAGAAGTGGTTAGGAGTGGTTGGTGGGCTGTTGGAGGGGTGTCTTGGGCCTCAAAGTGGAGGCACTTTGAGCCCACGAGAATAACTGTTGGGGTAGCAAACGGACTCGAAACGCGACGAGATTTGACAGGCAGGTTACACACACCAAAACAACAACACACAACAAGTCTCGCGCCACACCGGTAACGTTACACGGCCAAACACCAAAGTAGGCCTACGGGACGCCACGAACACGTGAGGGAGCTCCGGAACGCGAAACGGACAACGGGAAGGAACGCGTGGAACCGGATGCAACCGACAACACAAATGCAATGTGATGCACATGACTACATGATATGAATGAATGCCACACACGCACACAACAAAACGACGAAAACCCGAAAGACAAAGAACCCGAAATGGAATAGATGAAGCCAGAGATATACTATATGCCCAAAAAGGAAAGTATTACCTCCGGGGCATTACAAACTCTCCTCTACTAAAAAAAGATCTCGTCCCGAGATCTAGGACTGGAAAAAGGAAGGGTACTCGGAACGAAGATGATCTTCTCGTTCCCACGTAGCTTCTCGGTCGGTGTGATGTGACCACTTGACTTTCAAGAATTTGATGGACTTGTTGCGGGTCTTGCGTTCGGTTTCTTCGAGAATAGCAACGGGATGCTCTCGGTAGGACAAATCTTGTTGAAGATCAATCTCTTCAAAAGGAATCATGCGTTCAGGTGCCTTGAAGCATTTGCGGAGTTGAGACACATGGAACACATCATGAACATTGGCGAAGTTGGAAGGGAGCTCAAGTTGGTAGGCTAGATCGCCTATTTTGCCAAGAATCTTGAAAGGCCCGACGTATCTAGGAGCAAGCTTTCCTTTGATACCGAATCTTTCTGTGCCTTTCATCGGAGACACACGGAGATAAACATGATCATCAATGTTGAAGGCCAAATCATGATGCTTGCCGTCATAGTAGCTCTTCTGACGCGACTGAGCGGCCTTGAGATTCTCACGTATGACTTTGCACATCTCTTCAGCTTCTGAGATCAAGTCATTGCCAGGAAGTTGACGTTCACCTGTTTCAGACCAGTTGAGAGGGGTACGACACTTTCTGCCATAGAGGATTTCAAACGAAGCTTTGCCTGCACTTGCTTGAAAGCTGTTGTTGTAAGAGAACTCGGCAAATGGAAGGCAGTCTTCCCATTTCATGCCAAAAGATATGACACAGGCTCTGAGCATGTCTTCTAGAATCTGATTCACTCGCTCGACTTGACCACTAGTCTGAGGGTGAAATCCAGTGCTGAACCTGATCTTAGTGCCCATGGCGGACTGAAAGGAGTCCCAGAACTTGGATGTGAACAAACTTCCACGGTCTGAGGATATAACTTGAGGAATGCCATGTAAGGACACAATTCTGGAAGTGTACAGCTCTGCCAATTGAGCTGCATTGATTGATTCTTTGACTGGAAGAAAGTGAGCGACTTTGGTAAGCTTGTCAATCACCACAAAGATAGAATCATTCCCTCTCTTGGATTTAGCAAAGCCAGTGACGAAATCCATTCCAATGTGGTCGAATTTCCACTCGGGAATAGGAAGAGGTTGGAGAAGACCGGCTGGACGTTGATGTTCTGCTTTCACTCTTCTGCAAACATCACATTCATTCACGAATTGGGAAATCTCCCTTTTCATGCGTGTCCACCAGTAAGATTGCTTGAGGTATTGGTACATCTTGGAACTTCCAGGATGAATGGAAAGGAGAGAATCATGTGCTTCTTCCATTATGAGCTTCCTGAGATCACCTTTGGGAACAACGAGTCTGTCCTCGAAGAACAAGGTATCTCTCTCATCAACACGAAAGCACTTGTATTTAGGAGTGCCCTTTGCAATGCCATGTTTCACCTTCTGCACCATGGCATCACTGAGCTGGGCCTCACGGACCTGATCTTCCAAGGTAGGAGCAACTTGAAGATTTGCAAGAAAACCCTGCGGAACAACTTGGAGGTTGAGTTTCCTGAATGCTTCACAAAGCTCAGGCTGGAACGGCTTGATAAGAAGGCTGTTGCAATATGCCTTTCTGCTCAAAGCATCTGCAATCACATTCGCCTTGCCAGGAGTGTATTCAATGCTGGGATTATACTCTTGGATCATTTCAACCCAACGAGTCTGACGGAGGTTCAGATTCGGCTGTGTGAAGATGTACTTCAAGATCTTGTGACGAGTGAAGATGTCGACTTTTCTTCCCAACAACAGATGTCTCCACGTAATCAAAGCATGTACCACAGCTGCCAGCTCGAGATCATGTGTGGGATAGTTCTTCTCACTTGGCTTGAGCTGACGAGAAGTGTATGCCACAATTCTCTTATCTTGCATAAGCACACCACCAAGTCCTTGAAGAGAAGCATCACAGAATACTTCATAGGGCTTGGACTCATCTGGAGGAGTAAGAACTGGAGCAGATACGAGCTTTTCTTTGAGAGTTTTGAATGCCACTTCACACTCTGGAGACCAAAAGTATTTGACATTCTTCTGAAGCAAGTTGGAAATAGGCTTGGCAATCTTGGAGAAGTTCTCAACGAACCTTCTGCAATAGCTGGCAAGACCCAGAAAACTGCGGAGTTGCTTGACGTTCTGAGGAGCTTCCCAGTTGACAATTGCTTCAACTTTCTCAGGATTTACTGCAATACCGTCAGCTGAGATGATATGGCCCAGGTGCAAAACCTTATCGAGCCAAAATTCGCACTTGGAGAACTTGGCATAGAACTTATGCTCTCGGAGTCGATCAAGAACCAGACGTAAGTGCTTTTCGTGATCTTCTTCATTCTTGGAAAACACCAGAATATCATCCAGATACACAAGCACAAACTCGCCAGTATAGGGGTTGAAGATGTAGTGCATCATCCTCGAAAAGGTAGGAGGAGCATTGGCGAGACCAAAGGACATGACGGTATACTCATATAAGCCGTAACTCGTTCTGAAGGCCGTCTTGGGAATGTCTTGCTCGCGAATGCGAATTTGGTGATAGCCCATTCGGAGGTCGAGCTTAGATAACACTTTATCTCCTTTGAGCTGCTCGAAGAGTTCGTTGATGTTGGGTAGCGGATACTTGTTCTTTATCGTCTTCTTGTTCAATGGTCGGTAATCAACGCAGAGACGCTCCGTGCCATCTTTCTTCTTGACAAATAAGACACCACAGCCCCAAGGGGACGTACTAGGCCTGATGAGACCCATACGCTCATGTTCATCAAGCTGCTTCTTCAATTCCTTCAATTCTTCGGGAGAGAGCTTGTACGGACGCCGGCATGCTGGCTCAGTACCCGGCTCGAGTTCAATGACGAATTCCACCTGACGATGTGGAGGCATGCCTGGAAGTTCTTCAGGAAAGACGTCTTGATATTCGTTCACCACTGGAATTTGAGATATGGCATTAATTTCGCCCTTATCATTGAGAGAGAAAAGCCTGATAGTGTTATCCCTGGAGGCAAAGATAATCACATCTTCATCAGGATGAGTCATCTTGACTTCCTTCTGTGCACAATCAATGTGAGCATCATGCTGAGAAAGCCAATCCATTCCGAGGATGAGGTCAATGTCGGATTGGCCAAGAACCACCGGATTAGCCAGAAAGCGATAATCACCCATGCGAATGGATACATTCGGAGCCATCAAATTTGAAGTCATGCACTTGCCCGGAGAAATAGCTTGCAACATACTTGGCAAAGGCACTGTGCCCACATTGTTCTTTGATGCAAAAGGGAATGACATGAAGGAATGTGAAGCACCCGAATCAAACAACACTTTAGCAGGTATAGAGTTCACTGGAAGGTTACCCAAAATGACATCAGAAGAATTCTCCGCTTGTGCTGCATTCATCAGATTGACCCTTGCTTGCTTGGGATTATGCTTGACAATAGCTGAACTCACAGGTGGAGGAGGTGGAAGACGCTTCGGGTTCGGACATCTGTTGGCATAGTGACCTTTCTGAGTGCATTTGTTGCAAGTCACCTCTGAGAGAGGACGGAAATGAGAACCACTTGACTTGGAGCCTTGAGACTGAAACTGATTCTTCGACTGGTTGCTTGGGTTGGGTTGGTGGGAGAAACCACGTCCACCGGAGTTCTTGTTGTTGTTGGAGTTGTTGTAAGGAGCTCGAATCACTTGAGGAGGAGGAAGCCAAAATTTCTGTTGCTTCGAGACCATCTGAGACGATGAGGAGGAGTGAACGGCATCTTGAATCCTCTTTTTAGAAGCCTCCATCTTAAGCTGAGCTGCCTCTTGTTTCAAAGCCATGTTATAGAATTTGTCGAACTCATCGGGCTCGAACAAGGTGAGAGCAAGTTGAAGTTCATCTTTGAGACCACCACGGAACTGGTAGATTTTGCTCTTGGCGTTAGGAATGTCTTGCTTAGCATAGCGGGCGAGGTTTTGGAACTTGACATTATACTGATAGACTGTCATAGAGCCCTGCTTCAGGTTGCGGAATTGCTCACGCATACCCTCGATGACACTTGTTGGAATGTGGTGAGAGCGGAAGTCCTTGCAGAAATCCTCCCAAGAGATCACACGACCTGGCCTGGAGTCTTTGTACTGCTGCCACCAGTCAGCTGCTTGGTCTTTGAGTTGGAAGGCTGCAAATTTCACATAGTCCTCTTCCTTTACGTTACTGCACTCAAAATGCTTCTTTATATCGGTTAACCAATCTTCAGCGTCAAGAGGGTCGACACAGTAACTGAAAGCTTTTGGATTATTGGCCAAGAACTGGTTGAGAGTAGCATGGTGCTGCTGGTTGAAGAAGTTCCCTTGATTCCCTGGAACACCCTGATTAGCTTGATTAGCTTGCATCTGCTGCATCAACATCTGGGTATTCTGAGCTGTAGTCTGCATAATCGCTCTCCAAGCCTCAGACGGAGGAGGAGGAGAAGGAGGACGATCTGGGACCTCTTCACCCTCTGGGTTATCGTTGGGAACTCGTTTCGGAGCCATCCTGAAAGAGATGACCACGAATCAGCAATTGATTGACAGAAGGTATAAGCTGAATCAATGGAATGAATTGCAACAAGTCTTCACAATAATCATTCGAACAATAGGAACGAATGAAATCATTCGAACAAGAGGAACGAATGAAATTCTCAGTTAAATGATAACATCAATCTTCACGAGAAGCCACATAGAGGACAAAAGGTAAAATAAGAAAAACAACAAGGTACGGATGGAAACAAACACGAGATAGGAGCTTCGTTCTAACATCTTTGTGCTGAAAGCATATGAACGCGTTACGAAAGGGTTTTGCAATCCCCGGATCAGCATAGCCAAGGACCCTTTAAGATGCAACTCCCGATCGGAACATCGGTCATAATACCACTTCACTCAATGTAGAACCCCGAACTCGCTAACCTGCAGTCGTTGGAAGAATGCCTACGATCTACTGGATAAACCCACCTATGAATTTCCGAAAGATTCCAGTTATGCAATCAGGTGTTGGGGATACAGGGGAAGCACCGCGCAATCAACTCTAAACCTACATCCAGCTGTATCCATCCTTCAACACATAACCAGTCTTTCTCGAAAACTGTCTACCTCGGACCTTTGAAAAGCATCCACTATAACAAGCTATGGCAATACTCCCGAACTACCTCCCTAGTACTGGGTGATGTCAGGGTTATCTTGCCACTAACCGTATAGGAGAGATTTTCGATGTCGGCCGTCTTAAGTATTTAGTACTGCCGCGATATGCTTGTGACGACAATACCCTGAAGCTCAACTCCCCGGGACACTGCCACAACCCCTAATGTCAGGAGGCATCGAGAACAATATTCTCGTCACAAGAACATCGAAACAATCCCAGAATACTCGCGAGATTCCTAAAAAAAATTTGGTGCAATTTTTGAAGATAGAAGAGACAAGAGTAGACGTCAGGAGTCCTCACCAGAGAGAAAGGGAATGAGAAGCAAAGAAATCCTACTCTCCGATATAATATAGGGCTCAAAATGTTTTCAGTGTGTGCCTAGACTCGACCGTCAACGATTCGATCAATCAGTGGGGGCTCCTAGGTCGGAGAAGGCTCTGAATACCAACTTGTAATGCCCAGGATGGGACTATATCTCCTACGTGTCGAGGCACGACTTAGAGACATAACCCCATGCTGGGATGATCACAAGTCTGGTATCTTTGCACAACTCATGTAAAAAGGGGGATGGAAAACATAAACATAGTTGGCTTACAATCGCCACTTCACACAAATACAATACATGTCCAAATCATCATTCAATAAAACATCACAACCCTCTAAGGGTAAAAACCAAATGACAAGATACCAAACATAACTTAAATCCATAGGTCGGATCGAATCCTAGTAGAAGTCTCCACTACTGATCATCAGGATAACGAACATAGTATCGACTACGCTCCTCGTCGTACTCCCAGTCTAGCTCGGTGCCATCACCTGGATAGCTCACCACTGGACCTGCATCTAGTGTGGTGAAGTAACTGTGAGCCACAGAGGACTCAGCAATCCCGTTCCCGGGTAACATGACTATTTAAGCCTTGGGAGAGGTTAAGGCTGAAGAAAAGAATAAGTGTCTGCAGCAGCAACTAGCACTAGCTTACGTGAAAGAGTGCGAGACGAGAAGTGCCTCGGACGAGAGGTGATCACGAAGTGATCCTAGCTAAAGCTCAACAAACATAACCCCACTGGGTTCAACTCTCGAATCCCTATTCGGAAATTGACAGTCACGGTACACACGCTGGTAGTGTATTAGAACAAGGTGTCAAGTTATCTACAACCGGATATTAACAAGCTCCCATCTGCCACATAACCGCGGGCACGGCTTTCGAAAGTTCATAACCCTGCAGGGGTGTTCCAACTTGACCCATTACAAGCCCACGATCCGCGGAGTCGCAACTCCAAAGTGGGAAGACCCGAGTATTCTCGGAATCCCGTGCTCAAGATACACCGAACTAAGGTAAGGCTAATCCAGCAAATCCTCACGGCGTGCCGACACCCTGATAGTAGCCGCGCATATCTCGTCTCAGGCCACGACCGGATGAGACATCCTACGGGTTTTTACCAGACCTCAAGTTTCCTTGAGGTGGCCCCGCAGTCTGCTCATTTCGGACCAACACTCATGAGGAGCACTGGCCCGGGGTTGTTGATTAAGAAAGAGGGTTAATTACTCCCTATGCAAGTTTATTTAGTTATTAGGCAAATAGTACCAATGTTGGGACTTGCTGGAAAAGACTTAGCACTTAGCGGTTTATCGAGGGGGTCCCATACACCCCAACCGTGTTAGGAACGCATAATCAAGGAACATAACACCGGTTTAAACGGTTCCTAACGGCATGAGTGGAACAAATCACCAAGCAAAAGGCTTAGCCTTCCACCCTCACCAATATATAAATGATTTCATTTTTAAGCATTTATATAGTGTGATATAACCCAACAAATCTTCAACATGAAGCAAGCATCTTCAATCTTCACCTGCAACTAGCAATGCTATAAGAGGGGCTGAGCGAAGCGTACTTAGCCATTCAACGGTTTGCATAGGTAGGGTGGTTAAACAGGTTCATGGTTACAAGTAGGAGGCTGACATGAAAGACATGGGCATCGAGGCAAAACTATAGATCGAGACTACTAGCAATAGGCAAAGATAGTAATGTTATCGGGGTTCGGTCATCTTGCCTGAAGTGAAGTCGTTCGGATCGTAAGAAGGGTCCTCGTGCTCAACCTCATTGGTAACCTCGTGCTCGTACTCGTACTCGGTCTCAGCTTCCGGCTCTAAACAATACAATCACACAAGGCACGAATCAACAAGATGCAATGCGCACACCAAAATGATGGATACATGATGGATGCACTAAGGGAGCACACGGAGCACGGAAAATAGCACTCAAGCAAATAACTTCAAAACATGAAAACAATAGGAGATTATGAATCTACACGGAAAATCAATCAAGTTTCATATAAGACTCGCTGAAAACGGAGCTACGGGCTAAAAGTTATGCCCGAAATAAGAAATAGGCGAAAGCTGAAAATTACAGCAACATAGCAACTTCGGAGCACTAGAAAAATAAGCTACAGCACTCAAACAACATGGCAAAGAGCATGAACATAAACTATACATATCCTACAGCAAATAAGTCCAAAGGTACACCCCCAAAGGAGCCACGGATCAATAGCAACAAGCTTGGACATATTGAACTTGACAACAAAATTCTGACAGCAGAATTTTATTGAAACTTTGGAGCAAAAGTTAAATATGCTACAGCCACTCAAATAAGCATGTGAGAACATGAATGTATAGCCAACAATATATACTACAAGGAACCATCAAGAAACACCCCAAAACTATCATGGTTTGTCCTAGAACAGCAAGCAAACATGGCATCGGAACAATAACAGATTCCAGACTTAGTGAAAAACCACTAAGTGTTAAAACAGCAGTTTCATCATGGCATCTAAAAGAGCAAGTTTAAGTCACCTCGAAACTAAACATGGCAAGGGGTGAGCACCACCTCAAAGTACACATGATGGTGATTCCGAAACATACAAGCATGCATCATGGAGATAAACACAACGATAGCAATGAGCTCAACAAGATGGCATCTCATAACAAGTTAAATAACTAAACAGCCACATAGCACTTTGCAACGAGGATAACCATGGCAAGATTAAATCTATCATGCAACCTAACACAAACAACGTGTAGAGCATGGCAAGACGAACACGTGGACATGTCATTTGCATCATTCGGATAAACGAGCTAAAAGATATCACTATGCAAAGATGGCATAAAAAACAACACATAGCAGCAGTTATATCGGGATGCACTCTTGCAACAGAAAAATAAGCATCTAGATGATCTCTAACATGCATGACACAATGGAATGAATCGTAGTGCTAATCACCACGAACGTTTGGACACCTCATTTGCGCAAATCGGAGCAACACACAAGAAGTTATTGCAGTTCTAATATAGCATCAGACAACAAAACACAGGGATTAGATCTAGGTTTTCAAATTCAACCTCAGAGATCTGGAGCAAAACGGGCTCGGGCCCGCGGTGGATCTGATGCGGCCCGGCTGGGAGCTGCTGGCCCGGCGGAGTGGGCCTCGGGATCGGCAGCCCGGAGACCCGGCGGCCTCGGCTGGAGGGACGGCGGCACGGGCCCGCGGGAGCCTGGCGGCCTGCGGCCCGCGAAGGAGCGGCGTGGAGGAGGTGGCCCTCCTGGCGCTGGCGATGTGGGCAGCTGGGCCTCGGGTTCGCGGCCCAGGTGGTTGGTGGCGATGCGGGCAGGGGAATCCTCCCGTTCCCGAGCGACGGCGGCTGGCGAGCGAAGGAGCTGGAGGCGTGGCGCGTTGGGCTTGAGTGGGCCTCGGCGGCAAGAGGGCCTTAGCGATGCGGGGGAAGAAGCGCCTGAGCAAGCGGGGCCTTGGATCGGACTGCGCCCAGCTGGCGGGCGAACTGGCGATGCGGGAGGGGCGCCCTGGGCCTGGCGATCGGCCCAGGAGGGGAGGAGCGGCGGCTCCGGTCGATCGGATCGCTGGATCGCCCGATCCAGCACCTGGTGGCGGCGCTGGCGTTGACCCCGCGAGCGAGGGACACGGCGGCTGCGATGCGGCTGCTGAGGCTTCGATGCTTCGAGCGGATCTGGCGCTAGCGAAGGAAAAACGGCTGGAGGAGAAGGTAGGAACGGTGAGGAGCGACGGTGAGGTGAGAGGAAGGCCCGGTGAGGTGGTGTTGGTGGATTCCGGCGAGGTGGAGGAGCTCCGGCGAGATTCCGGCGCAACTCCGGCGAAGCTCCGGCGAGGTGATGGTGGCTGGAGGAAGGGGATGAAGTGGGGGCTAGGGTTTCCTAGTTTTGGGGCACAAATTGTGGGAGGTGGATAAATATATAGGCACAAGTAGCTAGGGTTGTCCAAATGGAGTGCGGTTTTCGGCCACAGGATCAGATTTGGATGGCCTAGATGATAGAAGTGGTTAGGAGTGGTTGGTGGGCTGTTGGAGGGGGTGTCTTGGGCCTCAAAGTGGAGGCACTTTGAGCCCACGAGAATAACTGTTGGGGTAGCAAACGGACTCGAAACGCGACGAGATTTGATAGGCAGGTTACGCACACCAAAACAACAACACACGACAAGTCCCGCGCCACACCGGTAACGTTACACGGCCAAACACCAAAGTAGGCCTACGGGACGCCACGGACACGTGAGGGAGCTCCGGAACACGAAACGGACAACGGGAAGGAACGCGTGGAACCGGATGCAACTGACAACACAAATGCAATGAGATGCACATGACTACATGATATGAATGAATGCCACACACGCACACAACAAAACGACGAAAACCCGAAAGACAAAGAACCCGGAATGGAATAGATGAAGCTGGAGATATATTATATGCCCAAAAGGGAAAGTATTACATCCGGGGCATTACAAACTTGTAATGCCCAGGATGGGACTATATCTCCTACGTGTCGAGGCACGACTTAGAGACATAACCCCATGCTGGAATGATCGCAAGTCTGGTATCTTTGCACAACTCATGTAAAAAGGGGGATGGAAAACATAAACATAGTTGGCTTACACTCGCCACGTCACACAAATACAATACATGTCTCAATCATCATTCAATAAATCATCATAGCCCTCTAAGGGTAAAATCTAAAAGACAAGATACCAAACATAATTTAAATCCATAGGTCGGATCGAATCCTAGTAGAAGTCTCCACTACTGATCATCAGGATAACGGACATAGTATCGACTACGCTCCTCGTCGTACTCCCAGTCTAGCTCGGTGCCATCACCTGGATAGCTCACCACTGGACCTGCATCTGGTGTGGTGAAGTAACTGTGAGCCACACAGGACTCAGCAATCCCGTTCCCGGGTAACATGACTATTTAAGCCTTGGGAGAGGTTAAGGCTGAAGAAAAGAATAAGTGTCTGCAGCAGCAACTAGCACTAGCTTACGTGAAAGAGTGCGAGACGAGAAGTGCCTCGGACGAGAGGTGATCACGAAGTGATCCTAGCTAAAGCTCAACAAACATAACCCCACCGTGTTCAACTCCCGAATCCCTATTCGGAAATTGACAGTCACGGTACACACGCTGGTAGTGTATTAGAACAAGGTGTCAAGTTATCTACAACTGGATATTAACAAGCTCCCATCTGCCACATAACCGCGGGCACGGCTTTCGAAAGTTCAAACCCTGCAGGGGTGTTCCAACTTGACCCATTACAAGCCCACGATCCGCGGAGTCGCAACTCCAAAGTGGGAAGACCCGAGTATTCTCGGAATCCCGTGCTCAAGATACACCGAACTAAGGTAAGGCTAATCCAGCAAATCCTCCCGGCGTGCCGACACCCTGATAGTAGCCGCGCATATCTCGTCTCAGGCCACGACCGGATGAGACATCCTACAGGTTTTTACCAGACCTTAAGTTTCCTTGAGGTGGCCCCGCAGTCTGCTCATTTCGGACCAACACTCATGAGGAGCACTGGCCCGGGGTTGTTGATTAAGAAAGAGGGTTAATTACTCCCTATGCAAGTTTATTTAGTTATTAGGCAAATAGTACCAATGTTGGGACTTGCTGGAAAAGACTTAGCACTTAGCGGTTTATCGAGGGGGTCCCATACACACCAACCGTGTTAGGAACGCGTAATCAAGGAACATAACACCGGTTTAAACGGTTCCTAACGGCATGAGTGGAACAAATCACCAAGCAAAAGGCTTAGCCTTCCACCCTCGCCAATATATAGATGATTTTATTTTTAAGCATTTATATAGTGTGATATAACCCAACAAATCTTCAACATGAAGCAAGCATCTTCAATCTTCACCTGCAACTAGCAATGCTATAAGAGGGGCTGAGCGAAGCGTACTTAGCCATTCAACGGTTTGCATAGGTAGGGTGGTTAAACAGGTTCATGGTTACAAGTAGGAGGCTGACATGAAAGACATGGGCATCGAGGCAAAACTATAGATCAAGACTACTAGCAATAGGCAAAGATAGTAATGTTATCAGGGTTCGGTCATCTTGCCTGAAGTGAAGTCGTTCGGATCGTAAGAAGGGTCCTCGTGCTCAACCTCGTTGGTAACCTCGTGCTCGTACTCGTACTCGGTCTCAGCTTCCGGCTCTAAACAATACAATCACACAAGGCACGAATCAACAAGATGCAATGCGCACACCAAAATGATGGATGCATGATGGATGCACTAAGGGAGCACACGGAGCACGGAAAATAGCACTCAAGAAAATCACTTCAAAACATGAAAACAATAGGAGATTATGAATCTACACGGAAAATCAATCAAGTTTCATATAAGACTCGCTGAAAACGGAGCTACGGGCTAAAAGTTATGCCCGAAACAAGAAATAGGCGAAAGCTGAAAATTACAGCAACATAGCAACTTCGGAGCACTAGAAAAATAAGCTACAGCACTCAAACAACATGGCAAAGAGCATGAACATAAACTAGACATATCCTACAGCAAATAAGTCCAAAGGTGCACCCCCAAAGGAGCCACGGATCAATAGCAACAAGCTTGGACAGATTGAACTTGACAACAAAATTCTGACAGCAGAATTTTATTGAAACTTTGGAGCAAAAGTTAAATATGCTACAGCCACTCAAATAAGCATGTGAGAATATGAATGTATAGCCAACAATATATACTACAAGGAACCATCAAGAAACACCCCAAAACTATCATGGTTTGTCCTAGAACAGCAAGCAAACATGGCATCGGAACAATAACAGATTCCAGACTTAGTGAAAAACCACTAAGTGTTAAAACAGCAGTTTCATCATGGCATCTAAAAGAGCAAGTTTAAGTCACCCCGAAACTAAACATGGCAAGGGGTAATCACCACCTCAAAGTACACATGATGGTGATTCCGAAACATACAAGCATGCATCATGGAGATAAACACAACGATAGCAATGAGCTCAACAAGATGGCATCTCATAACAAGTTAAATAACTAAACAGCCACATAGCACTTTGCAACGAGGATAACCATGGCAAGATTAAATCATGCAACCTAACACAAACAACGTGTAGAGCATGGCAAGACGAACACGTGGACATGTCATTTGCATCATTCGGATAAACGAGCTAAAAGATATCACTATGCAAAGATGGCATAAAAAACAACACATAGCAGCAGTTATATCGGGATGCACTCTTGCAACAGAAAAATAAGCATCTAGATGATCTCTAACATGCATGACACAATGGAATGAATCGTAGTGCTAATCACCACGAACGTCCGGACACCTCATTTGCGCAAATCGGAGCAACACACAAGAAGTTATTGCAGTTCTAATATAGCATCAGACAACAAAACACAGGGATTAGATCTAGGTTTTCAAAGTCAACCTCAGAGATCTGGAGCAAAACGGGCTCGGGCCCGCGGTGGATCTGATGCGGCCTGGCTGGGAGCTGCTGGCCCGGCGGAGTGGAGGAGGCCTGGGGCCCGGCGCGGCTGGAAGGCGGCGGCCCGGGGCGGCGCCTGGAGAGGCCTCGGCCTAGCGGGGAGGCGACGGCCCAGGAGCCGGGAACGGTGAGGAGCCTGCGCTGCGGAGGCGTGGGCCTGGCGCCGCGATGGGAGGCGCTGGAGGGAGGCCGGCCTCGGGCCGATGCGGGAGGCGCTGGTGAACGGTGGCCCAGGCGCGGCCGCGGAAGGATCCAGATCGGGCTTCGGCCGATCCGATCTGGCGACGGGGCTCGAGCGCCTCGATGCGGTGGGGCGAGGGCGCCTGCTGGAGATGCCCACGGCTTCGGGCGGATCGGCCTCTGGCCTCGAGGCGGGATCCAGCGAAGGGAGCGTTGACCTGAACCAGATCGGGGCTCCCCCCGATCCAGTGAAGGAAGCGGCGGCGGCTTGACTCTTTTCGAAGGAAAACGGTGGGATTCGAGGAGGGAACAGCCAAGTGACGGCTGGGAACTGGTGTGGCACGAAAACTGAGGAGAGGAGGGGCTAGAGGTAGGTGGAGGGGGTTTAGGCTGCCAAAAATGGCATGGGGGATGTTTATATAGTGTAGGTGCTAGGGTTTGAGGGATTTGGGGTGTTTTAGAGCCCTCCGATCACGATCCGACGGATCCGATCGCGAGGGGAGTTAGGATGGGCCAAGAGGAGGGAAGCGGGCTATTGGAGGGGTGTCTTGGGCCTCAAAGTGGAGGCCCTTTGAGCCCACGAGAATAACTGTTAGGGTTGCAAACGGACTCGAAACGCGACGAGATTTGACAGGCGGGTTACACACACCAAAACAACAACACACGACAAGTCTCGCGCCAAACCGGTAACGTTACACGGCCACACACCTAAGTAGGCCTACGGGACGCCACAGACACGTGAGGGAGCTCCGGAACGCGAAACAGACAACGGGAAGGAACGCGTGGAACCGGATGCAACCGACAACACAAATGCAATGCGATGCACATGACTACATGATATGAATGAATGCCACACACGCACACAACAAAACGACGAAAACCCGAAAGACAAAGAACCCGGAATGGAATAGATGAAGCCGGAGATATATTATATGCCCAAAAGGGAAAGTATTACATCCGGGGCATTACAAACTCTCCTCTACTACAAAAAGATCTCGTCCCGAGATCTAGGACTGGAAAAAGGAAGGGTACTCGGAACGAAGATGATCTTCTCGTTCCCACGTAGCTTCTCGGTCGGTGTGATGTGACCACTTGACTTTCAAGAATTTGATGGACTTGTTGCGGGTCTTGCGTTCGGTTTCTTCGAGAATAGCAACGGGATGCTCTCGGTAGGACAAGTCTTGTTGAAGATCAATCTCTTCAAACGGAATCATGCGTTCAGGTGCCTTGAAGCATTTGCGGAGTTGAGACACATGGAACACATCATGAACATTGGCGAAGTTGGGAGGGAGCTCAAGTTGATAGGCTAGATCGCCTCTTTTGCCAAGAATATTGAAAGGCCCGACGTATCTAGGAGCAAGCTTTCCTTTGATACCGAATCTTTGTGTGCCTTTCATCGGAGAAACACGGAGATAGACATGATCACCAATGTTGAATGCCAAATCACGATGCTTGCCGTCATAGTAGCTCTTCTGACGTGACTGAGCGGCCTTGAGATTCTCACGTATGACTTTGCACATTTCTTCGGCTTCTGAGATCAAGTCATTGCCAAGAAGTTGACGTTCGCCTGTTTCAGACTAGTTGAGAGGGGTACGGCACTTTCTGCCATAGAGGATTTCAAACGGAGCTTTGCCTGCACTTGCTTGAAAGCTGTTGTTGTAAGAGAACTCGGCAAATGGAAGGCAGTCTTCCCATTTCATGCCGAAAGATATGACACAGGATCTGAGCATGTCTTCTAGAATCTGATTCACTCGGTCGACTTGACCACTAGTCTCAGGGTGAAATGCAGTGCTGAACCTGATCTTAGTGCCCATGGCGGACTGAAAGGAGTCCCAGAACTTGGATGTGAACAAACTTCCACGGTCTGAGGATATAACTTGAGGAATGCCATGTAAGGACACAATTCTGGAAGTGTACAGCTCTGCCAATTGAGCTGCATTGATTGATTCTTTGACTGGAAGAAAGTAAGCGACTTTGGTAAGCTTGTCAATCACCACAAAGATAGAATCATTCCCTCTCTTGGATTTAGCAAAGCCAGTGACGAAATCCATTTCAATGTGGTCGAATTTCCACTCGGGAATAGGAAGAGGTTGGAGAAGACCGGCTGGACGTTGATGTTCTGCTTTCACTCTTCTGCAAACATCACATTCATTCACGAATTGGGCAATCTCCCTTTTCATGCGTGTCCACCAGTAAGATTGCTTGAGGTCTTGGTACATCTTGGAACTGCCAGGATGAACGGAAAGGAGAGAATCATGTGCTTCTTCCATTATGAGCTTCCTGAGATCACCTTTGGGAACAACGAGTCTGTCCTCGAAGAACAAGGTATCTCTCTCATCAACACGAAAGCACTTGTATTTAGGAGTGCCCTTTGCAATACCATGTTTCACCTTCTGCACCATGGCATCACTGAGTTGGGCCTCACGGACCTGATCTTCCAAGGTAGGAGCAACTTGAAGATTTGCAAGAAAACCCTGCGGAACAACTTGGAGGTTGAGTTTCCTGAATGCTTCACAAAGCTTAGGCTGGAACGGCTTGATAAGAAGGCTGTTGCAATATGCCTTTCTGCTCAAAGCATCTGCAATCACATTCGCCTTGCCAGGAGTGTATTCAATGCTGGGATTATACTCTTGGATCATTTCAACCCAACGAGTCTGACGGAGGTTCAGATTCGGCTATGTGAAGATGTACTTCAAGCTCTTGTGATCAGTGAAGATGTCGACTTTTCTGCCCAACAACAGATGTCTCCACGTAATCAAAGCATGTACCACAACTGCCAGCTCGAGATCATGTGTGGGATAGTTCTTCTCACTTGGCTTGAGCTGACGAGAAGTGTATGCCACAATTCTCTTATCTTGCATAAGCACACCACCAAGTCCTTGAAGAGAAGCATCACAGAATACTTCATAGGGCTTGGACTCATCTGGAGGAGTAAGAACTGGAGCAGAGACGAGCTTTTCTTTGAGAGTTTTGAATGCCACTTCACACTCTGGAGACCAAAAGTATTTGACATTCTTCTGAAGCAAGTTGGAAAGAGGCTTGGCAATCTTGGAGAAGTTCTCAACGAACCTTCTGCAATAGCTGGCAAGACCCAGAAAACTGCGGAGTTGCTTGATGTTCTGAGGAGCTTCCTAGTTGACAATTGCTTCAACTTTCTCGGGATTTACCGCAATACCGTCAGCTGAGATGATATGGCCCAGGTACAAAACCTTATCGAGCCAAAACTCGCACTTGGAGAACTTGGCATAGAACTTATGCTCTCGGAGTCGATCAAGAACCAGACGTAAGTGCTTTTCGTGATCTTCTTCATTCTTGGAAAACACCAGAATATCATCCAGATACACAAGCACAAACTCGACAGTATAGGGGTTGAAGATGTAGTGCATCATTCTCGAGAAGGTAGGAGGAGCATTGGCGAGACCAAAGGACATGACTGTATACTCGTATGAACCGTAGCTCGTTCTGAAGGAAGTCTTGGGAATGTCTTGCTCGCGAATGTGAATTTGGTGATAGCCCATTCGGAGATCGAGCTTAGAGAACACTTTAGCTCCTTTGAGCTGCTCGAAGAGTTCGTTGATGTTGGGGAGCGGATACTTGTTCTTTATCGTCTTCTTGTTCAATGACCGGTAATCAACGCAGAGATGCTCCGTGCCATCTTTCTTCTTGACAAATAAGACACCACAGCCCCAAGGGGACGTACTAGGCCTGATGAGACCCATACGCTCCTGTTCATCAAGCTGCTTCTTCAATTCCTTCAATTCTTCGGGGGAGAGCTTGTACGGACACCGGCATGCTGGCGCAGTACCCGGCTCGAGTTCAATGACGAATTCCACCTGACGATGTGGAGGCATGCCAGGAAGTTCTTCAGGAAAGACGTCTTGATATTCATTCACCACCGGAATTTGAGATATGGCATTAATTTCGCCCTTATCATTGAGAGAGAAAATCCTGATAGTGTTATCCCTGGAGGCAAAGATAATCACATCTTCATTAGGATGAGTCATCTTGACTTCCTTCTGTGCACAATCAATGTGAGCATCATGCTGAGAAAGCCAATCCATTCCGAGGATGAGGTCAATGTCGGAATTGCCAAGAACCACCGGATTAGCCAGAAAGCGATAATCACCCATGCGAATGGATACATTCGGAGCCATCAAATTTGAAGTCATGCACTTGCCCGGAGAAATAACTTGCAACATACTTGGCAAAGGCACTGTGCCCACATTGTTCTTTGATGCAAAAGGGAATGACATGAAGGAATGTGAAGCACCCGAATCAAACAATACTTTAGCAGGTATAGAGTTCACTGGAAGGTTACCCAAAATGACATCAGAAGAATTCTCCGCTTGCGCTGCACTCATCAGATTGACCCTTGCTGTCTTTGGATCATGCCTGACAATAGCTGAACTCACAGGTGGAGGAGGTGGAAGACGCTTCGGGTTCGGACATCTGTTGGCATAGTGACCTTTATGAGTGCACTTGTTGTAAGTCACTTCTGAGAGAGGACGGAAATGAGAACCACTGGACTTGGAGCCTTGAGACTGAAACTGGTTCCTCGACTGGTTGCTCGGGTTGGGTGGGTGGGAGAAACCACGTCCACCGGATTTCTTGTTGCTGTTGGAGTTGTTGGAGTTGTTGTAAGGAGCTCGAATCACTGGAGGAGGAGGAAGCCAAAATTTATGTTGCTTCGAGACCATCTGAGACGATGAGGAAGAGTGAACGGCATCTCGAATCCTCTTTTTAGAAGCCTCCATCTTAAGCTGAGCTGCCTCTTGTTTCAAAGCCATGTTATAGAATTTGTCGAATTCATCGGGCTCGAACAAGGTGAGAGCAAAATAAAGTTCATCTTTGAGACCTCCACGGAACTGGTAGATTTTGCTCTTGGCGTTAGGAATGTCTTGCTTAGCATAGCGGGCGAGGTTTTGGAACTTGACATTATACTGGTAGACTGTCATAGAGCCCTGCTTCAGATTGCGGAATTGCTCACGCATACCCTCGATGACACTTGTAGGAATGTGGTGAGAGCGAAAGTCCTTGCAGAAATCCTCCCAAGAGATCACACGACCTGGCCTGGAGTCTTTGTACTGCTGCCACCAGTCAGCTGCTTGGTCTTTGAGTTGGAAGGCTGCACAATTCACATAATCCTCTTCCTTCACGTTACTGCACTCAAAATGCTTCTTTATGTCGGTTAACCAATCTTCAGCATCAAAAGGGTCGACACAGTAACTGAAAGCTTTTGGATTATTGGCCAAGAACTGATTGAGAGTAGCATGGTGCTGTTGGTTGAAGAAGTTGCCTTAATTCCCTGGAACACCCTGATTAGCTTGATTAGCTTACATCTGCTGCATCATCTGCATCAACATCTGGGTGTTCTGAGTTGTAGTTTGCATAATCGCTCTCCAAGCCTCATCCGGAGGAGGAGGGGAAGGAGGACGATCTGGGACCTCTTCACCCTCTGGGTTAGCGTTGGGAACTCGTTTCGGAGCCATCCTGAAAGAGATGACCACGAATCAGCAATTGATTGACAGAAGGTATAAGCTGAATCAATGGAATGAATTGCAACAAGTCTTCGCAATAATCATTCGAACAATAGGAACTAATGAAATCATTCGAACAAGAGGAACGAATGAAATTCTCAGTTAAATGATAACATCAATCTTCACGAGAAGCCACATAGGGGACAAAAGGTAAAATAAAAAAAACAACAAGGTACGGATGGAAACAAACACAAGATAGGAGCTTCGTTCTAACATCTTTGTGCTGAAAGCATATGAACGTGTTACGAAAGGGTTTTGCAATCCCCGGATCAGCATAGCCAAGGACCCTTTAAGATGCAACTCCCGATCGGAACATCGGTCATAATACCACTTCACTCAATGTAGAACCCCGAACTCGCAAACCTGCATTCGTTGGAAGAATGCCTACGATCTACTGGATAAACCCACCTATGAATTTCCGAAAGATTCCAGTTATGCAATCAGGTGTTGGGGATACAGGGGAAGCACCGCGCAATCAACTCTAAACCTACATCCAGTTGTATCCATCCTTCAACACATAACCAGTCTTTCTCGGAAACTGTTTACCTCGGACCTTCGAAAAGCATCCACTATAACAAGCTATGGCAATACTCCCGAACTACCTCCCCAGTACTGGGTGATGTCGGGGTTATCTTGCCACTAACCGTATAGGAGAGATTTTTTATGTCGGCCGTCTTAAGTATTTAGTACTGCCGCGATATGCTTGTGACGACAATACCTCGAAGCTCAACTCCCCGGGACACTGCCACAACCCCTAATGTCAGGAGGCATCGAGAACAATATTCTCGTCACAAGAACATCGAAACAATCCCAGAATACTCGCGAGATTCCTAAAAAAAATTTGGTGCAATTTTTAAAGATAGAAGAGACAAGAGTAGACGTCAGGAGTCCTCACCAGAGAGAAAGGGGATGAGAAGCAAAGAAATCCTACTCTCCGATATAATATAGGGCTCAAAATGTTTTCAGTGTGTGCCTAGACTCGACCGTCAACGATTCGATCAATCAGTGGGGGCTCCTAGGTCGGAAAAGGCTCTGAATACCAACTTGTAATGCCCAGGATGGGACTATATCTCCTACGTGTCGAGGCACGACTTAGAGACATAACCCCATGCTGGAATGATCGCAAGTCTGGTATCTTTGCACAACTCATGTAAAAAGGGGGATGGAAAACATAAACATAGTTGGCTTACACTCGCCACGTCACACAAATACAATACATGTCTCAATCATCATTCAATAAAACATCACAGCCCTCTATGGGTAAAATCCAAAAGACAAGATACCAAACATAATTTAAATCCACAGGTCGGATCGAATCCTAGTAGAAGTCTCCACTACTGATCATCAGGATAACGGACATAGTATCGACTACGCTCCTCGTCGTACTCCCAGTCTAGCTCGGTGCCATCACCTGGATAGCTCACCACTGGACCAGCATCTGGTGTAGTGAAGTAACTGTGAGCCACAGAGGACTCAGCAATCCCATTCCCAGGTAACATGACTATTTAAGCCTTGGGAGAGGTTAAGGCTGAAGAAAAGAATAAGTGTCTGCAGCAGCAACTAGCACTAGCTTACGTGAAAGAGTGCGAGACGAGAAGTGCCTCGGACGAGAGGTGATCACGAAGTGATCCTAGCTAAAGCTCAACAAACAAAACCCCACCGTGTTCAACTCCCGAATCCCTATTCGGAAATTGACAGTCATGGTACACACGCTGGTAGTGTATTAGAACAAGGTGTCAAGTTATCTACAACCGGATATTAACAAGCTCCCATCTGCCACATAACCGCGGGCACGGCTTTCGAAAGTTCAAACCCTGCAGGGGTGTTCCAACTTGACCCATTACAAGCCCACGATCCGCGGAGTCGCAACTCCAAAGTGGGAAGACCCGAGTATTCTCGGAATCCCGTGCTCAAGATACACCGAACTAAGGTAAGGCTAATCCAGCAAATCCTCCCGGCGTGCCGACACCCTGATAGTAGCCGCGCGTATCTCGTCTCAGGACACGACCGGATGGGTGATGCTACGGGTTTCTACCAGACCTCGAGTTTCCTTGAGGTGGTCCTGCTGGACCCCCAGTTCGGACCAACACTCATGTGGAGCACTGGCCCGGGGTTGTTGATTAAGGAAAAAGGGTTTATAACTCCCTATGCAAGTTATTTAGTTATTAGGCAAATAGTACCAATGTTGGTACTTGATGGAAAAGACTTAGCACTTAGCGGTTTATCGAGGGGGTCCCATACACCTCAACCGTGTAAGGAACGCATAATCAAGGAACATAACACCGGTTTATACGGTTCCTAACGGCATGAGTGGAACAAATCACCAAGCAAAAGGCTTAGCCTTCCACCCTTGCCAATATATAGATGATTTCATTTTTAAGCATTTATATAGTGTGATATAACCCAACAAACTTCAACATGAAGCAAGCATCTTCAATCTTCACCTGCAACCAGCAATGCTATAAGAGGGGCTGAGCGAAGCGTACTTAGCCAAGCAACGGTTTGCATAGGTAGGGTGGTTAGACATGGACATGGTTACAAGTAGGAAGCTGACATGAAAGACATGGGCATCGAGGCAAAACTATAGAGCGGAACTACTAGCAATAGGCAAAGATAGTAATGTTATCGGGGTTCGGTCATCTTGCCTGAAGAGTTGTCGTTCAGATCGTAAGAAGGGTCCTCGTGCTCAACCTCGTTGGTAACCTCGTGCTCGTACTCGTACTCGGTCTTAGCTTCCGGCTCTAAACAATACAATCACACAAGGCACGAATCAACAAGATGCAATGCGCACACCAAAATGATGGATGCACTAAGGAAGCACACGGAGCACGGAAAATAGCACTCAAGCAAATCACTTCAAAACATGATAAAAATAGGATATTATGAATCTGCACAGAAAATCAATCAAGTTTCATATAAGACTCGCTGAAAACGGAGCTACGGGCTAAAAGTTATGCCCGAAACAAGAAACATGCGAAAGCTAAAAAATTACAGCCACATAGCAACTTCGGAGCACTAGAAAAATAAGCTACAGCACTCAAACACCATGGCAAAGAGCATGAACATAAACTAGACATATCCTATAGCAAATAAGTCCAAAGGTGCACCCCCAAAGGAGCCACGGAACCATAGCAACAAGTTTGGACATATTGAGCTTGACAACAAAATCCTGACAGCAGAATTTTATTGAAACTTTGGAGCAAAAGTTAAATATGCTACAGCCACTTAAATAAGCATGAGAGAACATGAATGGAAATCCAACAATATCTACTACAAGGAACCATCAAGAGACACTCCAAAACTATCATGGTTTGTCCTAGAACAGCACGCAAACATGGCATCGGAACATTACAGATTCCAGACTTAGTGAAAATCCACTAAGTGTTTAAACAGCAGTTTCATCATGGCATCTAAAAGAGCAAGTTTAAGTCACCTCGAAACTAAACATGGCAAGTGGTAAGCACCACATCAAAGTACACATGATGGTGATTCCGAAACATACAAGCATGCATCATGGAGATAGACACAACGATAGCAATGAGCTCAACAAGATGGCATTTCATAACAAGTTAAATAACTAAACAGCCACATAGCACTTCGCAACGAGGATAATCATGGCAAGATTAAATCTATCATGCAACCTAACACAAACAACATGTAGAGCATGGCAAGACGAACACGTGGACATGTCATTTGCATCATTCGGACAAACGAGCTAAAAGTTACCACTATGCAAAGATGGCATAAAAACAACACATAGCAGCAGTTTATATCGGAATGCACTCTTGCAACAGAAAAATAAGCATCTAGATGATCTCTAACATGCATGGCACAATGGAATGAATCGTAGTGCTAGTCACCACGAACGTCTGGACATCTTATTTGCGCAAAACGGAGCAACACACAAGAATTTATCGCAGATCCAAAATTGCATCAGACAGATAAAACAAACAGGGACTAGATCTAGGGTTTTGGGGCAACCTCAGGGAAAAACTGGAGATAATGGGCTCGGGAGCTGGATCCGGCCCGGGAACGAAGACGGGCCGGCGGCTGGGAGCTGCGGTGGAGCGGCCCGGAGTGGAGGAGGCCTGGGGCCCGGCGCGGCTGGAAGGCGGCGGCCCGGGGCGGCGCCTGGAGAGGCCTCGGCCTGGCGGGGAGGCGACGGCCCAAGAGCCGGGAACTGATAGAGGCAAAGGTGTCCCGTCTTTTGATGAGATGGTGGCTATCGTTTGGATGAAGTCGACTTTGATGATCCGACTACGAACGTGCGTGCACGTCGCGCCTTAGCAATCGCTAAACCAACTCCGAGAGGTTATTGACCACGCCGGAGCACGATCAACCTGACCACGAAGGTCTGTTTCCTGGAGGCAAACGAAGAACAAGCAAGAAACTAAGATTGCAATCTGGATATTGCGAATATAAGAGGAAAGCTTTATTGATCAAGGTGGGGTTCCGTGACGCCTTTGTTTGGTCGTTGAACACAAACGAAGTACGCGAAGTTGCAGCTATGGTGAACTTTTAATCTAAACAAAACCCCTCAGAAAAAGCTACTAGATGGATCTACTTATATAGGAGCAAGGGGTGGCGGCCAAGGAGGTGGAAGGACGTCCCAAGGCAGCCTAAAACTAACCCTAGGTCGTACAAGGCTCATGGGCCCAAGTGGAGGTGATGTAACACCTTTGGACTTGTAGTTTGACTCGGATTCTGCTTCAGTGTCAGATTGTTTCGTCGGTATCTCAACGCTCCGGACGAATTTGAAGGTGAATCCAATTTGGTTGGAAAGTGTATGAAATCTAGTTTCCAACAAAAAAAGAATCACCCAATTCGGAGTCCGTATGAAGGAGTTCTTGCCGTTTTGAGTCAGGTATGTCTGTGCAGTCCGAATCTGGATGCAGAACGTGAGAGACTTGGACTCTATCTCTCTTGGCCCAAAAGTGACGTGAGAGAACTTTTTAAACAGCACCTAAACTTCTCTTTTTCCCTTATCTTCATATGTGGATTGTACAAATGTCTCATACACCTGGAATTAGACATGGCACAAAAGTCTGTGAAGTATTTTTGTTCTGGATGATATAAATAAATTGTTGCATAGTTTGCATTAGAAATCACCTCACAAATATACATGTATGCAATATTTTTGGTCGTATCCAAGGTAGTCATGTCCTCATCATCCTCCCTTTTTTGAAAATAAAGCCGTCCTCGGCGTTGCTTAATCTGAAATGTGGGTAAGAAATAGACAAGGTGTACATGTTGTATATGTATATGTCATCCATTTTTACTTCCCTTAATTTTCGCACATATGACACATGTATAGATGAGTAACTTTCATAGTTCATAAAATATAATGCCAAAATATTATCACAATAAGTAGAAGGCATGAAAATATTGCAACTCAATTTGCACATATAAGTGAAGCTCTTAATCGTTACAAAAGATTGGCAATGCTCAACATTAAACCATCCCAACCTTGATGAACCATCACCAAGATTAGAGGTCATATCAAAATGATTAAACATTGGCACAACTATTTTCACACGTATTTGATCCAAATCTGATTTATTCCCTGATTCAAATGGTTCTTTCGCATCAATAGTTAATTCAATTGGTTCACTCACAATTGTTTGATCACATGGCAAAGTCAAATCACGAACATATTCCTCTAAAATAGTTGGTGTGATCAAAGTAGTGGATAGCTCATTGCATGGTTCATTTAAATTGACAAGGCATTCACCATACTCATGTGGAGGTGGAAGATCGGTACCTTTGTCATTACCTCTTATGATCAATGCAGATGATGTAGGCACTATCGGAGGTGATGTGTCACATGGTGGAGGTGATGTAGTCCTCACAAAAACGAATGTGTCTGCCATAGTACGCCTAGTAGTGGAAGGAACAACCGTATCATTTCTTGGAATATGCACCTGGCGCTTATTCTCCTTATGGACAATACGTCGTTTTATTTCCTGTTCAGCACTACAAGCAAGACGAAACAAATGGTCCATAGGATAACACTCTTCATGAATTAGTAACTCCTGAATATCACGATTTAATCCTGCCCAAAATCTATCCATAAAATCGTCTTCACTTTCTTGTAAAGAGGAATGTAACAAGGTAGTTTGTAAATCATCATAATATTTCGTTACAGTGTCACTACCTTGTTTTAAATGTTGCAACTTTGTAAGCATGTCACGAGTATAATAAGCAGGGACGAATGTATGTCGCATGGCAACTTTCAAATCAATCCAAGTAGTAGGTATATAATTAGGGTGTAACCGACAATATTCACTCCACCAAACTAAAGCATAACCAGTGAAAGAACCAACCGCAACCTTAACTTTTTTACGTTCATCAAAACTATGGGAAGCAAATATATTATTTATGTCAAACTCCCATTCAATATATAAAGCAGGTCTAAAACGGCCATTAAACGGTGGTATAGAAACATTAACCTGATCATGTGCATTTGGATGTTTGTGCACCTCTCGTGATGGTTGTGGTATGTCCTTAGGTGGTGGCACATCTCCCGCGATCGATAAAGCCCATGAGTTGACTCTGGATCCTGTCATGATTAGTAGAAAAAAAAACAAAATCCAAAAATAATGTTCCTATGAACTACTGGGAAGTGATGGTCAAGCGCTCATAGTAAAGCAAATATCAATATCTTACAAGTTCTTACCATGCAGCAGGTGGTGATAGGCAACCAGCGGTGTCAAATAACTCCAAAGATTGAGTAAAGCGATTGCCAGGTGAACGTACATAAACACGGTGTAGAAATATGTGGAGCTGGGTTGGCTTTATATATGGTAGCAAAAGATTAGAAATAATCAATTCAGAGATGCAATGTTGAATAAACGCTCAACGACGATATTGTGCTGGTCCTATGCTAGAGCGGACTAGAGACGCGAGCCTATAACACTAGCGAGGTCACGGTCTAGCACAACTAGCATCAATAAAGGATACAAAGTAGCTCTGGACAGCAAGATATAAGTGAAGATCACAACGGCAGTAAAGATAATGATGAAAACAACTGCCAAGCAGAATATACAACAACACTCTCTCCAACTTTCTTTTCCTTCTTTTTCTTTTTCTTTTTTTTTCTCACACTTTTTTTTTCTTTTTCTTTCTCTCCTTTTTTTTACTTTTTTTTTCGCTGTCTTTTTTTTTCTTTCTCCCTCTTTCCAAGACAAACTAGATAAGATGCGGATTGGATCAAACAAAGATGCAAACGACTTCAAGTATGATTGTGACAATGAACGATGGGTAGCACGAGGTGGAAATTGATGGATGAGGTGGTGGACAGCGGAAGGGATAACGATGCAGCGGCGACGTGACTAATGTGAACAGAACTCGAACTCTAACGAACTAGACACTAAGACCAGCAACTCGACACGACGATGCAACCGATAATTCAATAATGCAAACAATGAAAAGAAAATTGCAAAGGCTCAGACAGGCTTGGACAAAGGATGAATAGATCTAACTTTTTTTTGGACTTTTTCTTGGACAATAGGTAAGAAAATAAATCTAATCAAGGAATAACTGGAAATTCTCACCGAGCAACCTGAAACCTGATACCACTTGATAGAGGCAAAGGTGTCCCGTCTTTCGATGAGATGGTGGCTATCGTTTGGATGAAGTCGACTTTGACGATCCGACTACGAACGTGCGTGGACGTCGCGCCTTAGCAATCGCTAAACCAACTCCGAGAGGTTATTGACCACGCCGGAGCACGATCAACCTGACCACGAAGGTCTGTTTCCTGCAGGCAAACGAAGAACAAGCAAGAAACTAAGATTGCAATCTGGATATTGCGAATATAAGAGGAAAGCTTTATTGATCAAGGTGGGGTTCCGTGACGCCTTTGTCTGGTCGTTGAACACAAACGAAGTACGCGAAGTTGCAGCTATGGCGAACTTTTAATCTAAACAAAACCCCTCAGAAAAAGCTACTAGATGGATCTACTTATATAGGAGCAAGGGGTGGCGGCCAAGGAGGTGGAAGGACGTCCCAAGGCAGCCTAAAACTAACCCTAGGTCGTACAAGGCTCATGGGCCCAACTGGAGGTGATGTAACACCTTTGGACTTGTAGTTTGACTCGGATTCTGCTGGAGCGTCAGATTGTTTCGTCGGTATCTCAATGCTCCGGACGAATTTGAAGGTGAATCCAATTGGGTTGGAAAGTGTATGAAATCTAGTTTCCAACAAAAAAAGAATCACCCAATTCGGAGTCTGTATGAAGGAGTTCTTGCCGTTTTGAGTCAGGTATGTCTGTGCAGTCCGAATCTGGATGCAGAACGTGAGAGACTTGGACTCTATCTTCTCTTGGCCCAAAAGTGACATGAGAGAACTTTTTAAACAGCACCTAAACTTCTCTTTTTCCCTTATCTTCATATGTGGTTGTACAAATGTCCCATACACCTGGAATTAGACATGGCACAAAAGTCTGTGAAGTATTTTTGTTCTGGATGATATAAATAAATTGTTGCATAGTTTGCATTAGAAATCACCTCACAAATATACATGTATGCAATATTTTTGGTCGTATCCAAGGTAGTCATGTCCTCATCAGGAACGGTGAGGAGCCTGCGCTGCGGAGGCGTGGGCCTGGCGCCGCGATGGGAGGCGCTGGAGGGAGGCCGACCTCGGGCCGATGCGGGAGGCGCTGGTGAACGGTGGCCCAGGCGCGGCCGCGGAAGGATCCAGATCGGGCTTCGGCCGATCCGATCTGGCGACGGGGCTCGAGCGCCTCGATGCGGTGGGGCGAGGGCGCCTGCTGGAGAAGCCCATGGCTTCGGGCGGATCGGCCTCTGGCCTCGAGGCGGGATCCAGCGAAGGGAGCGTTGACCTGAACCAGATCGGGGCTCCCCCCAATCCAGCGAAGGAAGCGGCGGCGGCTTGACTTTCTTCGAAGGAAAACGGTGGGATTCGAGGAGGGAACAGCCAAGTGACGGCTGGGAACTGGTGTGGCACGAAAATTGAGGAGAGGAGGGGCTAGAGGTAGGTGGAGGGGGTTTAGGCTGCCAAAATGGCATGGGGGATGTTTATATAGGGTAGGTGCTAGGGTTTGAGGGATTTGGGGTGTTTTAGAGCCCTCCGATCGCGATCCGACGGATCCAATCGCGAGGGGAGTTAGGATGGGCCAAGAGGAGGGAAGCGGGCTGTTGGAGGGGTGTCTTGGGCCTCAAAGTGGAGGCCCTTTGAGCCCACGAGAATAACTATTGGGGTAGCAAACGGACTCGAAACGCGACGAGATTTGACAGGCGGGTTACACACACCAAAACAACAACACACGACATGTCTCGCGCCAAAGCGGTAACGTTACACGGCCACACACCTAAGTAGGCCTACGGGACGCCACGGACACATGAGGGAGCTCCGGAACGTGAAACGGACAACGGGAAGGAACGCGTGGAACCGGATGCAACCGACAACACAAATGCAATGCGATGCACATGACTACATGATATGAATGAATGACACACACGCACACAACAAAACGACGAAAACCCGAAGGACAAAGAACCCAGAATGGAATAGATGAAGCCGGAGATATATTATATGCCCAAAAGGTTAAGTATTACATCCGGGGCATTACAGTTATGATCTGGAGAATGTACGGGTGGAGCGTCCGTCCTATGACATTGAAATTCTTAATCCACCCGTTCGTAAGCATACCTTCGCTCCTGACATTGAACCGTCAGAACTTATAAATGATGAAGTATATTTCCGCGCCCTTACCAAGATTGACTGGAGCACCACTGATTTCCAATAGCTGGAAGAAACTACCGAAGATCCGGAGCAGGCTAACCCTCAATCATCACGACGGGCTGATGCAGAGTCGTAAACCAGCTCCGGTTTAACTTTTATGTCCCGTAGTTTGAGAAAAACTGATATTCTTTTGGGCCTTTCGGTGCCTTGTAATAGGGTAGCTGAGATACTGTTTTTGTGAGATTGCTTTAAGTGGCAACTTCTGAAATATATCCCGCTTGCAATGCTTTGACTGTTTATACTACCTGTTTCTGCATAAAACAATGCTCAAAGTGTCCTGGCGGTTTATCGCCGGACGGGTCATACTGCCCAAACACATGATCTAAGTTAATAGTTTGAACTGTGTATAAAATATAAGTACGTACCATACCTGCGATTAAGTGTATCTTAATAAACCTTAATCCGGCAGGAATGATCCAAGATGTAAGTGCTGATGACTCCCTTGAGTATTTGTCAGCTCATTACGAAGGCCGAACCGGGTTACAATGAACTCCGGTTTAACTGTAACTAGTACTGGTGTTTATAACCCAGACTATAACTCTGTAAATACAGATGTAGCGGTAACTTTGTAGTCATCCACTCCTGAATCCATGGACTTGGTTGAAAAACCAATGACCTTGAAGATAAAGATTTGAAAACATAAAAAATGAAAAATAAAGTTTTTGGGCAAATAAGACCATGTAGTCGAGGCTTTTTACGAGCTGCCAGGCTCCAAATTCGAGGCTTTTTATGAGCTGCCAGGCTACTGTCATTAACCATTTTAGCAAAGCCTGTTAAGATGATCCGCAATCCTTAACCAAATCATCAATGTCAAATGCTACCAATGTTCAAAATCTCGTAAAGATTTGACTTGTGTAATCACTTGATGATCGTCAATTTTACATTACCAAGTTCAGGGTCTAGAAGGATTGACTTGTGTGTACGTTTGACGGGTCATACTAGGTTTACCTGGACGGCGTGATTTACTTCATGTAAGCAGGTTAATCCGGGGTTTTAGGTGTATACACCAAGCTTCCAAGTCGTGTTCACTACAAGAGTTTTCAACTCGCTGATGAACTTGCATCAGGAGCCCCCAGGTAGCGTTTGAGCATTGCTCGTCGGGGCCTATGTTTGAGTTGTGCTAGGCATCAAACTCTCTTTTGCCCCTCATCATCATGTGGAAATTGCCGAAGCAACCAGAGGTGTGCTCTTATGATGGTCTTGATGTGGCCGCCAGTTTAAGAGGCCATGGGAAACTTCCTTGCCCATGGAAGCCCCCATGTGATACTCTTTATGAACAGAAAAGACGGCTGATACCTCGATTTATCAAGGGCGCCGGTTTAAGAGGCCATAGAAAATTCCCTTGCCCATAGAAGCCCCCATGTGATAATAAGGTCGAAGAAGAGCGATGTTCCACGGCCGCTTGGTCTCCTCCGCCGCGCGTGAGTCCTTATGTTCTCGAACGTCGATGAGGTAGTATGATCTGTTGTGCAGGTTCTTGCTGACCACAAAGGGTCCTTCCCAAGGTGGGGATAGCTTGTGCATGTCCGTCTGGTTTTGGATGAGCGGGAGCACCAGATCTCCTTCTTGAAACGTCCTGGTCTTAACCCGGCGACTGTGGTACCGGCGCGGGTCTTGCTGATAAATCGCCGATCGAGCTGCTGCTGTATCCCGTTCTTCATCCAGCCGGTCCAACGCATCTTGCCTTGCCTTCTCATTATCCGCTTCAACATTGGCCGCCACCCGCGGCGAGTCATGACGGATATCACTAGGGAGAACCGCTTCAGCTCCATATACCATGAAGAAAGGTGTGTACCCTGTGGATCTGTTAGGTGTAGTGTTGATGCTCCATAGTACAGAAGGCAACTCCTCCACCCAACAACCCGGTGTTCTCTGCAAAGGAACCATAAGCCGGGGTTTGATGCCTCTCAAGATCTCTTGATTGGCTCTTTCAGCTTGGCCATTAGACTGAGGGTGAGCTACTGATGATACATCAAGGCGGATGTGCTCTCGTTGACAGAACTCCATAGCCCCCTTGGATAGATTGGTGCCATTATCAGTGATAATGCTGTGTGGAAAGCCAAACCGGAAAATCACCTTTTCGATGAACTGAACCGCAGTTGCCGTATCACACTTACTGACAGGCTGTGCTTCAACCCATTTGGTAAAGTTGTCCACCGCCACTAAGAGGTGGGTCTTTTTATCCTGGGATCTCTTGAAGGGTCCAACCATATCAAGCCCCCAGGTCGCAAATGGACAAGTAATTGGAATCATCCTCAACTCATGCGCCGGTATATGAGCACGCCGTGAAAATTTCTGGCAAGCATCACATTTTCTGACCAAGTCCTCTGCATCAGCATGAGCCGTCAACCAGTAGAACCCGTGATGAAAAGCTTTAGCCACCAAAGATTTTGAACCGGTGTGATGACCACAATCCCCTTCATGAATCTCTCGAAGAATATCACAGCCCTCTTCTGGTGACACACATCGCTGAAACGCTCCGGAAACGTTGCGATGATGAAGCTCTCCATTGACAATAGTGATTGACTTAGACCGTCGGATTATTTGCCGAGCCTCGACCTCGTCCTCTGGTAACTCACCTTGGTTCATGTATGCCAGGTAAGGGAGCGTCCAATCCGGAATGACATGAAGTGTTGCAACCAATTGTGCCTCCGGATCAGGAACAACCAAGTCCTCCTCTGAAGGTAACTGCACTGATGGATTATGCAACTCATCCAAGAAGGTATTAGGTGGAACCGGTTTACGCTGGGAACCTAGCCGGCTTAACGCGTCGGCCGCTTCATTCTTCCGCCGGTCTATGTGATCCGCCGGTCTATATGCTACCATGAGTGGATCTTTGGAGTCCCACTTGCCAGATACTTGCTGTGCCACCAGATCTGAATCGCCAAAGCACTTAACCCGGCTCAAGTTCATCTCCTTGGCCATCCGCAGACCATGAAGGAGAGCTTCATACTCAGCAGCATTGTTAGTACAAGGGAACATTAAACGGAGGACATAACAGAACTTATCACCTAGTGGGGAAGTTAACATGACTCCAGCCCCCGAGCCCTCCAACTGCCTTGAACCGTCAAAGTGAATAGTCCAGTATGTGTGATCCGGCTTCTCCTCAGGTGCTTGCAACTCTGTCCAATCGTTGATGAAATCCACCAATGCTTGGGACTTTATCGCAGTACGGGGCACATACTTTAATCCGTGCGGGCTAAGTTCAATGGCCCACTTTGCAACCTGCCCAGTAGCTTCTCTGTTCTAGATTATATTCCCTAACGAAGTTGAACTGACAACGGTGATTGGGTGGCCCTGAAAATAGTGCTTTAGCTTCCGGTTTGCCATGAAGACTCCATACACCAGTTTTTGCCAATGCGGATATCTCTGCTTTGACTCGATGAGCACCTCAATGATGTAGTAAACCGGCTGCTGAACCGGATATTCTTTGCCTGCCTCCTTGCGCTCTACCACAATGGCAACGCTTACCGCATCTACGGTGGGCGCCAACTGTCGTGGATTTAGCACGGCAGATGTCCTAGCAGAAGGACTTAGTCGTGAGGCCATCGCTACGGGTTAGCTTAAAGGGGTTAAAGCGGACAAAGGACACAAGGATTTTATACTAGTTCGGCCCCTTCGATGAAGGTAAAATCCTACGTCTAGTTTGGTGTGGTATTGCTAGGGCTTGATGACCAGGGAGCGAATCCGCTTTGCCTGTGTCTCGAGTTGTTGTTGTCTGTCTTGAGCCGTCGCCAGGTCGTCCCTTTATATAAGAGGTGACGCCCGGTCCAGTTTACAGAGTCCCGATGCCGGCTCATAAACGTGTCCGCCTCGGTCTCTACTCTTTCTATCTTACATCCCAAGTACATAATATGACGGTTTACAAATTATGGGCCCTAACACTTGGGCTCTAAACTTCTTGGGCTGTAATCTTCTACTTCATGCTCTGCTGGGCCTTAGATAATATAGTCTTGATAACATGAACCGGACCCTACTGGCCGGTTTATACCTTGTAGTAATATCCCTGACAGCCATGTTACATAGGATTTCTTGTGATAATTCTTTAGGTCACATCATGTTTGACAATCCGCTTGACTTGTCATATGCTATGAATGAGATCAACCATATGTCACATTTGCAATCTCTTCATAGTGACTATGCATATGCCATTAAGATAAACCCAATTTGCACTTATGGCTTAGATGACAAGCCCATGGTTATTGGCATTTGTTTTTCTTGTGATGATATTGACATGCTCCCATTGCATCATATCCATCATATGCCATGCTATGATTATCTAACTTCGTATGCCAATGCTTTTGTTTTGCCACATACTTGCACTAATTTGTGTCCCCATCGTGCTATACATGACAACTATTCTTTCATCATGGATGACATATTTCTCTATTGTGCCTCAAATTTATTTGAGCGATGCCTACCTTGTGCTAACTTTAACGTGCACATAAACATCATGATGGATGATGTGTACATTTACCACGCGCACAATTTCTTTGGTTTGTGTGTCTTTTGTGTAGGTACCCATACTTACTCGTCAACCTCGCAAGAGCACGAGTTGACGAAACGAGCTCTAGAGAGCAACGACGACTTGGGAGTCCATGGATTATCCTTCCAACCGCTCCCTTCGCGCAAAGACTTCGCGCATCTCCTCTACATGGCCCTCACATGGTTATAGGTTATTGTCCATTATATCTATTATTCCCCTCTTGCCATGTTAACTTTGCATGATATGCTCATTTATATGCCTTTGCCATGCATTTGTGACCCATGCTTCGCATTACACATGATGATTGATTCTCATACTTGTATGTGTATTTGCAAGCTTGGTGGAGATATTGATTGTTATTGCCATGATGCCTTTGTACCCCATGCCTATTATGATGCTTTGATCTTGATTTGTGATCGTGCTTGCGATATGTCATGTGCATTGCCTATATCCACTATTTGCTCACATGACATGATTGCCATGATTTCCTATAGTGTGTTGCATCTTCGCGCCACTAGTTTGCACGACATGATTGATATGCTTGCTTATGTTGCATCACCGATGATTCATCCTTGTTCCTTTCATGCGGTTGATGTCAACCATTGTCATGCTTTGCACATGATTGATATTGCTTGTTGTCATATGTCTCCACATGTTGCCTCTCTCATGCTATATGATTGTCCATGCATTGAGCACAACCATGATTTTAGTCTTGCCAATGAGATTGCCACCATAGCATTCTCGCATTTATTTAGAGATTTTGACATATTTCTTGTGAAGCATGCTTGTATTATCTCTTTGCAGCATATGCCTAGTGCCATGAATATAGCCATTGTTGCATCATCTTATTCATGCACTTTTGCTTCTAATAGTTATGTGCAAGAGAAGAGAACCATCATGATGGATGATGTGTTTATCTACCATGCGCATACGTTCTTTGTTTTATTGTGTGCATGTGTAGGATACTTGGACATCGTGTCGACTTCCACATCATGTGAGTTGACCATTCGAGCTCTTGAGAGCGAACAACCTTCATTCCCGACGCTTCTACATCGCACTTGCCTGTGCTTCGGCATTGTGAAGGACGCACAAGGACATGCTTTAAAGGTGATATCCTTCTCGGTCGAGACACACAAAACCATGAGCATGGATATTGTGGATCACACTACATGTGTTACTTGCACCATGAGACTTATTTGTCATCTTGGACCCCTTGATTGCACACATGTTATTGATCTCGTTTCAACTTGTCATTGTCACATTGCCATGCTTCCTGATATATATGCCTTGTGTGTTGCATCCGACTTGATTACTTGTCCCTATCATATGCTTGGTTGCAACACATGCTTACATGCCATGTCACAATCCTTTGTCACACCACATGCTATGCTTTATGACCACACTTGTTGGGTGAATCACCTCTTGAATGCTTGGTTTTGCACTAACGCTAACCACATTTTTTTTCCAAGTGTTTGTTGTCCTTGCTCCTTTTGAAGGAATCACTAGATGGTGCGACATTGGAGAGTGCCCATTTCGAGCTTCAAGATGATGAGTGCTTGGTGGTCGACCGCTTCGACATGGCGACGCCACCTCTTTCCCATGGTGATTTGGCTTTCTATCCGAGGTCGGATATTTTCCAAGGGCGAGGGGATGATGCGGAGCATCCTAAGGACATCACCATGTCAAGAGTCCGTTTGGCAAGTGACACGTGCGACCTCTACTTCTCATACATAAAGGTGAATCATCTCCTTTACACGTGTTCACTTAACCCCTTCGAGGATGGTATACTACTTGACACTCCACTAGTGTGCATACATAGGTATTGTCGGAACACCATGGACGAGGAGGAGGAGTGCGAGCGCAAGTGTACAACTACACCATCCGCGAGAGAAGCATGGAAGAGAAGGAAGAAGAGGAATCTTCCTAGCGCAGAGATAGAGGTACTACCGGTCAACTACCGCCCAACTACCGGTCGACCGGTACAACCGCCCAACTACCGGTCAACTACTGGTCAAGCTTCTGTGATCGACCGGTGCAAGGCCGGTGCAGCACCGGAACAACCGCTATATCCGCTAAAACCGGTACTACCGGCCCCATGACCGGTACTACCGCCCTGCCTGCGCGCAGTTGAAGGGGTTTCACCCCATGTATCCCCCAACTTACCCCTTGGACTATATATACTTGTCCCTTAGCTCTGTACTAGGGTAGCATTGGTTTTAGCTCATTTTAGACTAGAGCTTTGCTCATCTTAGTGGTTCTACTCCTATGAGTGACTGCGGCCCCTCTACGGAGAAGATCCACGACGGATTCAAGACCCCTAACGGGAAGATCCTTCACGGATTCAAGACCTCCTCTTGGAGATGAACTCTACCATGTATCTTATTTCCCTTTGATTGTTCTTGTACCTTGTGGATCTCATGTGTTTGTGAGTCTAGTGGATGTGTGATTTGGGCTTGTTCTCGAATGTTTCTCTTGTGTTCTTCCCTTTGTGCTCCTCTCGTTCTTGGGGATTCCCCTCCAATGGTCGACCGGTAGTTGGGCGGTAGTAGACCGGTAGTACCTCTATCTCTGCGCTGGGAAAATCCATGTTCACTCTCTTGGCGTCCATCTTGCACCGTAACTTCTCCTTGGCACCTAAGCATACAAAGTGTCTCCGTTTGAGGTAGTAGCCATGTCTCAAGGTGGTCAAATGGGAATTCAACAAGGAGAGAGTTAACCTCGGTTTCAAGTGCTCTAGCACGAGATCGTGTCATCGGTCCACTAAGCACTTGGGGAGATGGGTCCATGGGGATGACCGAAGGATGCTCCGCATCATCTCCCCTCCCTTGGGAAAGATCCGACCTCGGATCGAAATCTTCATCACCATGGAAAGGAGAGAGATCCTTGATGTTGAAGGTACCGCTCACATTGTACTTGCCGCGTGGAATGTCGACCTTGTAGGCATTGTTGTTGTAGCGTGCTAGCACCTTGAAGGGTCCGTCGGCGAGAGGTAGTAGTTTGGATTTGCGCTCGTTGGGTAAGCGGTCCTTGCGAAGATGAAGCCATACGAGATCTCCCGGTTGGAACACCCTTGGTGTCTTGTTGACGTTGAGCTTGGTGGCGAGGCGATGTACTTGTCGCTCGATCGTTGCCCTTGTATCTTCGTGCGTCTTCTTGAGATAACTTGCTCGTGCACTTGCGTCCATGTTGATGCGCTCTTGTAGAGGTAGAGGTAGGATGTCCAAAGGAGACAACGGGTTGAAGCCGTAGATGACCTCGAAAGGGGACTTTCCGGTAGTGGAATGTCTTGCGCGGTTGTAGGCGTACGCGGCGATGGGCAAGCATTGCTCCCATTCCTTGATATTCTTCTTGATCAACACGCGAAGAAAAGTCGAAAGTGTGCGGTTCGTCACCTCCATTTGGCCGTTGGTTTGTGGATGATATGCCGAAGAGAAGAGTAGCTTGATTCCGAGTTTGGCGCATAGAGTCTTCCAAAAGTAGCTCAAGTACTTGACGTCCCGGTCTGACACGATCGTCTTGGGCACTCCATGTAGATGAATGATTTCCCTACAAAAGAGATTTGCAACATGTGAAGCATCGTCGATCTTGTTACAAGGAATGAAATGAGCCATTTTAGAGAATCTATCCACGACAACAAACACAGAATCCTTTCCCTTTTGAGTCCTAGGCAATCCAAGTACAAAGTCCATGCTTATGTCTTCCCATGGATGGTATGGGATAGGAAGTGGCATGTAAAGACCATGAGATTGAGCTTTTGACTTAGCTTTGCGACATGTAGAGTATCGGTTGGTGAGTCGTGAGACGTCACGGAGCATCTTGGGCCAAAAGTAGTTCTTTGATAGCGTAGCAAATGTCTTGTCGCGTCCAAAGTGTCCCATGAGTCCTCCTCCACGAGATTCCTGCAAAAGGAGCAAACGAAGCGAAGACTCGGGAATGCAAAGTTTGTTAGCTCTCATAAGATAGCGATCCTTTATGTAATAATGTTCCCAAGAAGTGTGAGTCAAACACTTAGCATAAGGATATGCAAACAAAGGATCATGCTCATATAAATCTTTGATGTGCTCAAAGCCAACAACATTCAACTCAAGTTGTGTAACAAGCATGCATTTGCGGGAAAGCTCATTCGCCACAACATTCTCTTTGCCTTTGATGTATTTGATGACATAGGGAAAAGACTCAATGAACTCACTCCATTTAGCGTGACGCTTGTTCAACTTAGTTTGACCCTTGAGATACTTGAGAGTCTCATGGTCTGTATGAAGAATGAATTCATGAGGTCTAAGATAATGTTCACAAACACGTAAAACTCTCACCAAGGCATATAGCTCTTTATCATAGATGGGGTAGATAAGTTGCGCTCTGGATAGCTTCTCGCTAAAGTACGCAATTGGGCGCTTTTCTTGCATGAGCACGCCACCTATGCCGGTACCACTAGCGTCACAATGAATCTCAAAAGGTTTATCAAAGTTTGGTAGGGCTAGAAGTGGTGCGTGGGTAAGCAAGCTTTTTAGCTCATTGAACGCGGTGTCTTGCGAAGGACCCAAATGAAGGGTGCGTTCTTCTTGCTCAAGGCGTGTAGAGGCATAACAATAGTACTAAAGTCCTTCACAAAACGTCGGTAGAAACCGGCTAAACCAAGGAAACTACGCACTTGTAGGAGATTCGTTGGTTGTGGCCAAGTTTTAATTGCTTCAATTTTAGTTTCATCAATGTGAACACCTTGCGAAGAAACAAAAATCCTAGGAAAACGACCTTGTCAATGCCAAAAGTGCATTTATCCCTGTTAGCATATAAGCGCTCTTTCCGAAGGGTTTGTAAAACCATACGGATGTGTGTCACATGGTCCTCAAGTGACTTGCTAAAAACGAGGATGTCATCAAAGTAAACCACTACAAAGACACCTATGTATGGTCGTAGAACAAAACGCATGAGACACATAAATGAACCGGGTGCTTCCGATAAACCCATTGGCATGACAAGCCACTCATATAACCCAAACTTGGTTTTAAAAGCCGTTTTCCACTCATCACCCTCTTGAATGCGAATTTGGTAGTAGCCACTTTTAAGATCAATTTTCGAAAAGATGGTGGCACCACACAATTCATCAAGCATGTCGTCTAAGCGTGGGATAGGATAACGGTATCTAACGGTGATAGCATTTATCGGGCAACAATCGGAGCACATGCGAAAACTTCCATCTTTCTTAGGCACGAGAATAACCGGAACGGCACAAGGGCTTAAGCTTTCACGTACATGACCTTTGTCGATGAGTTGTTGCACTTGCCGTTGTATCTCCTTGGTTTCCTCGGGGTTGACGCGGTAAGGAGCCTTGTTTGGAAGTGGTGCGCCGGCTATGAGGTCGATGCGGTGTTCAATTCCACGAAATGGAGGTAGACCCGGAGGTAGCTCATCGGGAAAGACGTCCGAGAATTCCTGCAACAATTGAGACAACACTAAAGGTAGAGGTGGTGAAGTGTTAGTAGGTTTGGCTTCCCCTTTGCATAAAAGCACAAGGTGAAAGACACTCGATGGGTTCTCACACACTTCTCTTATCTCGCTTTTGGTGCCAAATAGCACTAGTTGTTTCTTGTCACTCATCGTGGAGTCGCTCATATTTGGCTTGTGGCTCTCACTCTCCTTTCGGTGGCTCACTCTCTCACCATTCTCTCCATGATGGTTGGTAGGTAAATGTTTGTCGGCGGCTACTTGACTTGGTGACATGGGACGTAGCACAAATTCCTTGCCCTTCATCTTGAAGCTATAGTGGTTGGTCTGTCCATTGTGTGTGAATCAACGATCATATTGCCATGGTCATCCAAGTAGATGGTGGCACACGGACATAGGGACCACATCACACTCAAGTGTGTCCTCGTAGGCACCTATCTTGAAGGAGACTTGCACGGTATGCTCGACTCGAAGAATTCCTTCGTCGTTAAGCCATTGGACCTTGTAGGGATGAGGGTGCTTCATCTTGACCAAATGTAGCTTGTCGCATAGCTCTTCGCTTGCCAAGTTATGACAACTTCCTCCATCGATGATAACCTTGACGAAGCGTCCATTGATGCCGGCCTTGGTATGGAAGATATGACATCATTGGTCATCATCTTGTTGGTGTTGGAGTGTCAAGACCTTGGAGACAACAAGATTGGGACTCGAGTCATTGTCGCAAAACACTTGATGGTCTTCTTCTTCGTTCACTTGGCGATGCATAGCTACATGATCATGGGCTTCCATCTCATCGTCGCTCATTGAGTCATAAGATCCATCATCATTGATGATCATGGTACGAACGGTCTTGCATTCAAATGACTTGTGGTCTCGCCCTTGGCACTTGAAACATTTGATGGAACTCGTCTTGGAGTTGTCCTCGGTTGTAGTTGTAGATGATGAAGCTCTTGGCTTGAAGTTGCTCATAGTAGGTGGACGACTCGATGTAGTCGCATTCTTGTAGCTTGACTTGTCACCGAAGTTTGTAGATGGCTTGGTAGAGGTAGGAGGAGCCGAAGTCGTTGAAGCTTGGTTGTAGGAGCCGAAGTTCTTGGAGGTGAACTTGGAGTACTTGTAGTCCTCTTGAACTTGTCGCTCCGCTTTGGTTGCTTGGTGTACTAGCTCAAGGAGGGTCGTGTAGGGTTGAAAATCCGCAATCTTCTTGATAGGATAGTTGAGTCCATTCAAGAATCTCGCCATCGTTTGCTCTTCGTCTTCCGTGATGTTGGCTCTTATCATGGCAATCTCCATCTCCTTGTAGTACTCTTCAACGGACTTGGTACCTTGCTTGAGGAGTTGTAGCTTCTTGAACAAGTCACGGTTGTAGTGTGTTGGCACGAAGCGTGCTCTCATGACTTCCTTCATTTGAACCCAAGTAGTGATAGGAGGTTCGCCTTTTGCCTCTCGTCTCTCTATGATTTGCTCCCACCAAATGAGAACGTAGTCTTGGAACTCAAGGGAGGCCATTGCAATCTTCTTCTCTTCATCGAAGTTATGAAGACGAAAGATCTTGTCAACCTTCAATGCCCATGAGATGTAGTCTTCGGGATCAATGCTTCCGGAAAACTTTGGCATGGTGAACTTAAGCTTGTCGTAATGATGCTCTTCATTGTTTGCTTGCCTATTGTGAGGGCGTTCTTGATTTTGACGATTGCCAATCTCGTGTTGCTCTTGGCGTAGTAGATGGCCCTTGTCGTGGTGTACGTGCCGAGCTTGTGGTTCTTGTTGAGGTTGATTCTCTTGTCGCGCTTGAGGAGGAACTTCTTCTTGTATTCGTGCTTGATGGCGCCTCTCTTGCATCTCATCATGAAGGAAATCCTCTTATTGACGAGTATGCCGATTGCGAGTTGCCACATTGCGATGTCAATCACGTAATGCTTGTTGCGCCTCAAGAGCTTGAGCTTCTCAGCGTTGTTGTGCTTGACGATTAGCCTCGGCATCTTATTCTTCTTGGTATTGACGTGCTCGCTCTTGTTGTTGTTGGTGTAGTCATTGCCGTTCTTGCACTTGGTCAAGTGTAGTTTGGTTTTGACGATGTCGACTCTCTTGCTCTTCAAATACCTCTTGTGAACTCTTGTCATGAAGTGGATTCCGGTTGTCATGTCGAGCTTGACGTGGGGCTTGACGAAGAGTGTTTGATGTAGGGGTACTTGAGCCATCCATGGAGTCGGTATGTCGACTTGAGCGGCTTCGTCTTTGAGAAGATGTGGAAGAAGAACGTCGGTTGACTATCAAAGTCCGGAGCTCGTCAAATTGGGTAGACATGTTGGTGTTGATGATGGCGAATTGCTCTCTTGTTCTTGCTTCAGATTGGCGCGCGTCGGCGGCGACTTGCTCAATGTGCTCTCGCATAGCTTCACTTTCTTGATGGAGAGCTCGTTGGACGCCGAAGAGATGTAGTTTGGTGACGTAGTTGTTCGATTCTTGAGGATCATCGAAGAGCGGGTTCGAAGATGTACTTGGCCTATCCATCATCACAAGCAAGTATGTGAGTGGGAGAAGGGAGAAGACAATACCAATTGTACCTTGACCGAAGTTGAAAGTGGATCAATGATCACTCAATAATGTAACCCGGAAATAGCACTATTGGTACCACTTCTTGTCGATTCTCACACCTACACAAGTAAAGCTTTGAGAGGAGCTTGGTTAGGATGGTGGCACAAATTCAATGCAATTGTCAAAGTGACTCAATGATGTTGAAAATGGTTCACAATTTGCTCATGCAACAAGTAGATCACAAGCAAGAAGTAGCACACGGAACACACACACGGATAGATAAATGTGGTTGTGCAACCAAGGGTGAGCGAAAATGTGGAATCCATGAAAAATGCTCGTGTTGCACAACACTAGAGAGACGCTAGCCGATTGCTTAATAGGCGGATACGCACTTGTGCATAACCTATAAGAGGCAAAACGTAACAACTTTCTATCACAAGTATACTATGAGTGTATGATGTGCCGATGCTTGAGCACAAGATGATGTATTGCTATGTCATATGATCTCTTTTGATGCAAGGCGTATGATGCTATTTTTTTATTGCTTAATAAGCTTTGGGTGGCTCTTTTGCTTAAAAGCTTGGGAGCTCTTTCTTTGGCCACTTATGCATGCTTCTCGGATCAAGGTAGCTATTGTGTATGCGGGACACTCTTGTGTCACGCGGAGATATGATGATGTAGTTTACAATATCTATAACTATCACTAATGTGCACAAGTGTCGTGGCCCGGCAATACTCAAATGGCTAGTCTCAATGGGAAAGCTACACAAAGATGGTCCATAGGGTGACAATGCAATTGCAAGGTAGAATGAACAAGGTGTCGTCGATGTTACCGTCCTTGCCGAGGGTGAGCGGTGGTGTTGTCGATGTCGTTCCGTTCCAAGGTAGATGAAACATCCAAGGAAACGGTGAAACCACAACTCAAGTATCCAAGGCAAAGTGCGACAACAATTGTCGGAGTCGACATCACGGACCCTAAATTGGGTTAGGTTGGGTTGGTGGAGGTGTATGGTGGACTAGGATATGCGGAAGTTTTGGTGGTGGTTGATATGGTGGAGGGCCTAAGAAAACTTGCCAAATTTGACAAAATTTTATGGAGTCAAATGGTGGTAAAACCAAGATGAGCAGCTCGCGCACGTCGCTAGCTTTTCAACGAGCCAAAGAACACTCAAATCGGAGTTCGGGAGTAAAAGTTATAGTCAATACGATGAAACTCAGAAGGCTGAAACTGGGAGGTCCGGTAGTACCGCTTGGTAGGCCGGTAGTACCGCTTTTGGTGCTTAGCGGAAATATCGCTAGGGAGGCCGGTAGTACCGCTGGTGTGGGGAAAATTCTCAGAACTGGATCGGGGTGAATTATGGGCGGAAATGGATGATTTCGGGGTCCAAATTGGGTGGATTTCGTGGATGGAAAGTGGGGAAACTTGGGGAAATGCTAGATCCACTCGTGGCACGGCAAATCCATGGAACAAATTCAACAAAATCTCGTCAAATCAACTGATCACAAAAAAAATTGGCGGCTATTTTTGTGGGGAATTTTTGAAATTGGGAAGAACACAACAAAAACAAGCTAGAAAACAGTGGGGAGGCTCTGAATTCGTGAGAAACCTTGGCTCATGATACCATAATGATGTAGGATGGAATCCTAGGTGGCCGATCTTTGACGAAAAGGAGGGATCCCAAGGATGAACACGTGAGGCACGAGGGAAAACACAAGAGGGACAAGAAGAAAACACTCAAATCAACAAGTTTAGGTCACACAAATGCTAGATCCGGGTACACAAAGTGCGATACACGATACACTATCAACTAAGGACGATACAAGTAAGCTTTACTTGATAGGTGTGAGTGAACAAGTCCGGTACCAATTCCACTATTCTTTCATTTCACATTGAGTGAAACGAGATACATCCTCAACGTTAGGAAAAGGTAACTTGGTATTGTTTATCTCATCTCCTACTCACCTTTGCTCGAGTCTTGTGATAGATAGGCAAAGCATTTCATCTACTTCGGTCTACAACAACAACGATAAGTTCGATGCCATGACGAACAACTTGTGCGCCAACATGGATGCTCAAATGGAGGAGCTCAAAGCCCTCATCAAGAACCGCAAGAGGTCTCCCTCATCTTCGAGAAGACACTATAGTGCACATCCTTCCGAGCTACCATCTTCGGCGAGATCACATCGGCATCGACAACATCAACGACAAGAACGTGAAGGTCATGAGCTCAACACCAACAATTGCTCAACGACTTCACCATGTACCTTGGCATCTTCGCCAAGCGACTTCAAGGCATCTTCGCCTTTGGACATACGGCATCTTCGCCAACAAGCACCCCAAGCTTATGCTCAAGAGAAGCTACCCAAGCTCAAGTCCGCGACTTCCACGAGCTACTACGACCTCGACAATGACCACGAGATTCCTTTCTATGGGACTCAAGACCCCGAGGAGTATCTTGAGTGGGAGCGCAAGATGGACGACTACCTCAAGCTACATCAAGTTCCCTACCAAGATCAAGTGAAGTGCGCCACAAGAAACTTCCACGACAACACGTCAACATGGCGGCTTCACACACCTTCGACGAGCTTCAACGTGAATTGGCCCAAGACGAAACGAGCTTTGTGGCGAGAGTTCGTGCCTCCCACTTACACGGAACATCTTCTACGCCAATTGGAGAACACCATCCAAGGTTCCAAGTCCATCAACGAGTACTTCAAGGACATGAAGATTGCCTTGCGACGAGCCGGCGTGGACGACCCCATTTCGATGAAGCTCCACTTCATCATGGGATTGCACAACAACATCTACAAGACCATCTTCCTCGAGAACTACAAGTCCCTCGACGACAACTACATTGGTGCTCTCAAGGCGGAACAAGAACTCATGAAGGCCAAGGCTTCTCCACCGCAAGCACACTTCTCGAAGACCAAGCTCCAAGACAGTGAGCATGAGGCTAGTACCACCATGATGTCCAAGCCCAATGAGCTCCAAGACGACGCTCCCAAGTTCAACTCCACCGCCATTCCTCTTTGTGGCATTGATGATGCCGAGTCTACTTCGACTCTTTTTCAAGACGGTGCGGCGACGACTACGACTACGGAGCCATTCGAGGACCAAGCTTTGAAGGCGAATAACATGGTGACGAGCAAGGATGATGCTTCCATCTTTGGAGGCGAGAGTGATGATGTGCCATCTTCGGCCTTCATCCACGGCGACGGTGACGAGATGGTTGAGCATGGGATTTTCCCTTCGACCACGGCGACGTATGATGACTTGAGTGACTTGTGCCACCATATTGAGAGTGAGAGCGAGTTCACCACTAGCCCCATATATGATGAGCTGCCCCAATTCCCATGTGAGGAGAGCCACAACCCCCACCACTTGAGTGAGATGAGTGACTCCACCATATGCGACATTGAGTGCACCTACCTTGAGGGAGTGAGTGAGCCACCACATCGAGAGAGTGAGATGGTTGATACGGCATGTGACGCCACTTTCAATGCTAACGACTTGACCTCTACCTCTATTGTGTCTTCTCATTTGGTGCTAGGTCCCACATTTGATGACGCGCCGATCCTTGACGACTTCGTCCTTCCTATGGACAAGACGATGGCCATGGTGGAATATTATGCACCCCCCCACATGGTTCCATCAAGATGAACATGATGACCACCATTTGGTCTTTCCCACCTCACCTACACAACATGAGTGGAATGAGAAAGGTAACAAAGGTGAAGGTGATGATCTCGTCCCGCTAGTGGACTATGTCCACATTGATTGCTTGCATGATGTTGATCAACCTATTACCATGCTTCATTCTAGTATGATTTCCCCATGCAATGATTTACCCATTTATGATGAGTTTGATGATTTTCATGTGGAGTCTATTAGTTATGATGCCATGTTACATACGATTTCTTGTGATAATTCTTTAGGTCACATCATGTTTGACAATCCGCTTGACTTGTCATATGCTATGAATGAGATCAACCATATATCACATTTGCAATCTCTTCATAGTGACTATGCATATGCCATTAAGATAAACCCAATTTGCAGTTATGACTTAGATGACAAGCCCATGGTTATTGGCATTTGTTTTTCTTGTGATGATATTGACATGCTCCCTTTGCATCATATCCATCATATGCCATGCTATGATTATCTAACTTCGTATATGCATTGGTTTGGATGTTGTTCCACTTCTCCACATTATGCTGACGATATTGCTCATGAGGAGACCCCCATAGTTTCCTCATACTTTTTAGGAGATTTTGATCCATCCCATCTTTTGCATGATTCTCATAGTTGTGTGCACAATATGCTCCCCATGAATGCCAATGCTTTTGTTGTGCCACATACTTGCACTAATTTGTGTCCCCATCGTGCTATACATGACAACTATTCTTTCATGATGGATGACATATTTCTCTATCGTGCCTCAAATTTATTTGAGCGATGCCTACCTTATGCTAACTTTAATGTGCACATACACACCATGATGGATGATGTGTACATTTACCACGCGCACAATTTCTTTGGTTTGTGTGTCTTTTGTGTAGGTACCCATACTTACTCGTCAACCTCGCAAGAGCATGAGTTGACGAAACGAGCTCTAGAGAGCAACGAAGACTTGGGAGTCCATGGATTATCCTTCCAACTGCCCCCTTCGCGCATCTCCTCTACATGGCCCTCACATGGTTATGTGTTATTGTCCATTATATCTATTATGCCCCTCTTGCCATGTTAACTTTGCATGATATGCTCATTTATATGCCTTTGCCATGCATTTGTGACCCATACTTCGCATTACACATGATGATTGATTCTCATACTTGTATGTGTATTTGCAAGCTTGGTGGAGATATTACTTGTTATTGCCATGATGCCTTTGTACCCCATGCCTATTATGATGCTTTGATCTGGATTTGTGATCGTGCTTGCGATATGTCATGTGCATTGCCTATATCCACTATTTGCTCACATGACATGATTGCCATGATTTCCTTTAGTGTGTTGCATCTTCGCGCCACTAGTTTGCACGACATGATTGATATGCTTGCTTATGTTGCATCACCGATGATTCATCCTTGTTCCATTCATGCAGTTGATGTCAACCATTGCCATGATTTGCACATGATTGATATTGCTTGTTGTCACATGTCTCCACATGTTGCCTCTCTCATGCTATATGATTGTCCATGCATTGGGCACAACCATGATTTTAGTCTTGCCAATGAGATTGCCCCCATAGCATTCTCGCATTTATTTGGAGATTTTGACATATTTCTTTCGAAGCGTGCTTGTATTATCTCTTTGCACCATATGCCTAGTGCCATGAATATAGCCATTGTTGCATCATCTTATTCATGCACTTTTGCTTCTAATAGTTATTTGCAAGAGAAGAGAACCATCATGATGGATGATGTGTTTATCTACCATGCGCATACGTTCTTTGTTTTATTTTGTGCATGTGTAGGATACTTGGACATGGTGTCGACTTCCACATCACGTGAGTTGACCATTCGAGCTCTTGAGAGCGAACAAACTTCATTCCCAACGCTTCTACATCGCACTTGCCTTGTGCTCCGACATTGTGAAGGACGCGCAAGGACATGCTTTCAAGGTGATATCCTTCTCGGTCGAGACACACAAAACCATGAGCATGGATATTGTGGATCACACTACATGTGTTACTTGCACCATGAGACTTATTTGTCATCTTGGACCCCTTGATTGGACACATGTTAGAGATCTCGTTTCAACTTGTCATTGTCACATTGCCATGCTTCATGATATATATGCCTTGTGTGTTGCATCCGACTTGATTACTTGTCCCTATCGTATGCTTGGTTGCAACAATGTCATCTCTTCACATATGTCATGTCCCATTGCTTTTCACATGATTGACTTGCTTGCCTGACACATGATGAACAATTGCTCTTTCTATTGTGTTGAGTGCCATACTATCTTCACTACACCCTATGCACGTTATGCTTGGATTATCTTGCACTTGACACATGTGTGTAGACACTTCATTTTACTTGGTGTTGTGAATGATTCGTATGCCTACCATAGGCCTTTCATTGAGCGCTTTATGCATGCTTGCTATGACTTTGAGGTAGATGCTTATTCTCTTGTCAAACATATGTGCATCTCTACCTCACATTTACATGCTTGTTTCCATGATGACCTTGATTGTGCTCAACTCATATGCTTACATGCCATGTCACAATCCTTTGTCACACCACATGCTATGCTTTATGACCACACTTGTTGGGTGAATCACCTCTTGAATGCTTGGTTTTGCACTAACGCTAACCACATTTTTTCCAAGTGTTTGTTGTCCTTGCTCCTTTTGAAGGAATCACTAGATGGTGCGACATTGGAGAGTGCCCATTTCGAGCTTCAAGATGATGAGTGCTTGGTGATCGACCGCTTCGACATGGCGAGGCCACCTATTTCCCATGGTGATTTGTCTTTCGATCCGAGGTCAGATCTTTTCCAAGGGGGAGGAGATGATGCGGAGCATCCTAAGGACATCACCATGTCAAGAGTTCGTTTGGCAAGTGACACGTGCGACCTCTACTTCTCATACATAAAGGTGAATCATCTCCTTTACACGTGTTCACTTAACCCCTTCGAGGATGGTATACTACTTGACACTCCACTCGTGTGCATACATAGGTATTGTCGGAACACCATGGACGAGGAGGAGGAGTGCGAGCGCAAGTGTACAACTACACCATCCGCGAGAGAAGCATGGAAGAGAAGGAAGAAGAGGAATCTTCCTAGCACAGAGATAGAGGTACTACCGCCCAACTATCGGTCGACCGGTACAACCGCCCAACTACCGGTCAACTACCGGTCGACCGGTACAACCGCCCAACTACCAGTCAACTACTGGTCAAGCTTCTTTGATCGACGGGTGCAAGGCTGGTGCAGCACCGGAACAACCACTATATCCGCTAAAACCGGTACTACCGGCCCCATCACCGGTACTACCGCCCTGCCTGCGCGCAGTTGAAGGGGTTTCACCCCATGTATCCCCCAACTTACCCCTTGGACTATATATACTTGTCCCTTAGCTCCGTACTAGGGTAGCATTGGTTTTAGCTCATTTTAGACTAGAGCTTTGCTCATCTTAGTGGTTCTACTCATATGAGTGACTGCGGCCCCTCTACGGAGAAGATCCACGACGGATTCAAGACCCTTAACGGGAAGATCCTTCACGGATTCAAGACCTCCTCTTGGAGATGAACTCTACCATGTATCTTATTTCCCTTTGATTGTTCTTGTACCTTGTGGATCTCATGTGTTTGTGAGTCTAGTGGATGTGTGATTTGGGCTTGTTCTTGAGTGTTTCTCTTGTGTTCTTCCCTTTGTGCTCCTCTTGTTCTTGGGGATTCCCCTCCAATTCGTGAAAGATCTCCAACTAGGGATGATGCGGAGCATCCTTCGGTCATCCCCATGGACCCATCTCCCCAAGTGCTTAGTGGACCGATGACACGATCTCGTGCTAGAGCACTTGAAACCGAGGTTAACTCTCTCCTTGTTGAATTCCCATTTGACCACCTTGAGACATGGCTACTACCTCAAACGGAGACACTTTTTATGCTTAGGTGCCAAGGAGAAGTTACGGTGCAAGATGGACGCCAAGAGCGTGAACATGGATTTTCCCAGCGTAGAGATAGAGATACTACCGGTCTACTACCGCCCAACTACCGGTCGACCGGTACTACCGCCCAACTACCGGTCAACTACCGGTCAAGCTTCTGTGATCGACCGGTGCAAGGCCGGTGCAGCACCGGAACAACCGCTATATCCGCTAAAACTGGTACTACCGGCCCCAGGACTGGTACTACCGGCCTGCCTGCGCGCAGTTGAAGGGGTTTCACCCCATGTATCCCCCTACTTATCCCCTGGACTATATATACTTGTCCCTTAGCTCCATACTAGGGTTAGCTTTGTGATAGCTCATCATAGACCTTAGTGGTTCCTCTGCTACGAGACCGCGGCCTCCTCGGAGAAGATTCACCGGATTCAAGACCTCCTTCACGGCGAAGAACATCAAGACCTCCTCACGGAGATGACTACCACTACTTTTATCGTCCTTAGTTGATCGTGTATCGTGTAGCGCACTTTGTGTACCCGGATCTAGCATTTGTGTGACCTAAACTTGTTGATTTGAGTGTTTTCTTCTTGTCCCACTTGTGTTTTCCCTCATGCCTCACGTGTTCATCCTTGGGATCCCTCCTTTTCGTGAAAGACCGGCCACCTAGGGTTCCACCCTACATCATTATGGTATCATGAGCCAAGGTTTCTCACGAATTCGGAGCCTCCCCACTGTTTTCTAGCTTGTTTTTGTTGTGTTCTTCCCAATTTCGAAAATTCCACACAAAAATAGCCCCAAATTTTTTTTGTGATCTGTTGATTTGATGAGATTTTGTTGAATATGTTCCATGGATGATGAGGACATGCCTACCTTGGATACGACCAAAAATATTGCATACATGTATATTTGTGAGGTGATTTCTAATGCAAACTATGCAGCAATTTATTTATGTCATCCAGGACAAAAATACTTCACAGACTTTTATGCCATGTCTAATTCCAGGTGTATGGGACATTTATACAATCCACATATGAAGATAAGGGAAAAAGAGAAGTTTAGGTGATGTTCAAAAAGTTCTCTCACGTCACTTTTGGGCCAAGAGAAGATAGAGTCCAAGTCTCTCACGTTCTGCATCCAGATTCGGACTGCACAGACATACCTGACTCAAAACGGCAAGAACTCCTTCATACGGACTCCGAATTGGGTGATTCTTTTTTTGTTGGAAAACTAGATTTCGTACACTTTCCAACCCAATTGGATTCACCTTCAAATTCGTCCGGAGCGTTGAGATACGGACGAAACAATCTGACGCTGCAGCAGAATCTGAGTCAAACTACAAGTCCAAAGGTGTTGCATCACCTCCACTTGGGCCCATGAGCCTTGTACGACCTAGGGGTTAGTTTTAGGCTGCCTTGGTACGTCCTTCGACCTCCTTGGCCGCCACCCCTTGCTCCTATATAAGTAGATCCATCTAGTAGCTTTTTCTTTGGGTTTTGCTTAGATTAAAGTTCGCCATAGCTGCAACTCCGCGTACTTCGTTTGTGTTCAACGACCAGACCAAGACGTCACAGAACCCCACTTGATCAATAAAGCTTTTATCTTGAATTCGTAATATCCAGATTGCAATCTCAGTTTCTTGCTTGTTCTTCGTTTGCCTGCAAGAAACAGACCTTCGTGGTCAGGTTGATCGTGCTCCGGCATGGTCAATGACATCCCGGAGTTGGTTTAGCGATTGATAAGGCGCGACGTTCTCGCACGTTCGTAGTCGGATCGTCAAAGTCGACTTCCTCCAAAACGATAGCCAACATCTCATCGAAAGATGGGACACCTTCGCATCTATCAAGTGGTATCAGTTTTCAGGTTGCTCGGTGAGAATTTCCAGTTATTCCTAGATTAGATTTGTTTTCTTACCTATTGTCCAAGGAAAAGCCACATAAAAAAGTTAGATCTATTCATCCTTTGTCCTAGCCAGTCTGAGCCTTTGCAATTTTCTTTTCATTGTTTGCATTATTGAATTATCGGTTGCATCGTCGTGTCGAGGTGCTGGTCTTAGCGTCTAGTTCATTAGAGTTCCGAGTTCTGTTCACATTAGTCACGTCGCCGCTGTATCGTTATCCCTTCCGCTGTCCACCACCTCATCCATCAATTTCCACCTCGTGCTACCCATCGTTCATTGTCACAATCATAGTTGAAGTCGTTCGCATCTTTGCTTGATCCAATCTGCATCTTATCTAGTTTGTCTTGGAAAGAGGGAGAAAGAAAAAAAAGACAGAGAAAAAAAAGTAAAAAAAAAAGAGGAGAGAAAGAAAAAGAAAAAAGTGTGAGAAAAAAACAAAAAGAAAAAGAAGGAAAAGAAAGTTGGAGAGACTGTTGTTGTATATTCTGCTTGGCAGTTGTTTTCATCATTATCTTTACTGCCGTTGTGATCTTCACTTATATCTTGCTGGCCAGAGCTACTTCGTATCCTTTATTGATGCTAGTTGTGCTACACCATGACCTCATTAGTGTTATAGGCTCGCGTCTCTAGTCCGCTCTAGCATAGGACCAGCACAGTGCCATCGTTGAGCGTTTATTCAACATTGCATCTCTGAATTGATTATTGCTAATCTTTTGTTACCATATATAGCCAACCCAGCTCCACATATTTCTACACCGTGCATATTTACGTTCACCTGGCAATCACTTTACTCAATCTTTGGAGTTATTTGACACCGCTGGTTGCCTATCACCACCTGCTGCATGGTAAGAACTTGTAAGATATTGATATTTGCTTTACTGTGAGCGCTTTACCACCACATCCTAGTAGTTCATAGAAACATTATTCTCGAATTTTGTTTCTTGTTTCTACTAATCATGACAGGTACCGGAGACAGAAGTTCTTGGACGACGGATACATCTTCACCATCACGAGACATGGGACAACACACACAAGCACATGGTCAGGTTATTTCTTTACCGTCATTTGAGGGTAGATTTAATCCTGCTATTTATCTAGCTTGGGAGCTTGAAGTAGAAAAAGTTTTTAGTCACCATCATTTTTCTGAACTTGAGAGAGTACAAGCTGCCACTAGAGTATTTACTGGTTTTGCTTCTGTTTGGTGGAGTGTGCATTGTAAGAAAAATATTGATAACCAACCCACAACTTGGAAAGATTTGAAGGCTGTAATGAGAAAACATTTTTTCCTCCTTACTATCGCCGTGAATTGCTTCGCAAATTGGAACAATTAAAACAAGGCAGTAACACTGTTCATGCTTACTACCAAGAGTTCAAATCTTATATGCATCATTGTGACATAGAAGAATCTGAGGATGATACAATGAATAGATTTTTTTGGTGGTTTAAACCATGATATTCGCGCAAGATTTCAGTATATTCCTCGTTGCATTACTGGTATGTATGTTCGTGCTTGTATCTTTGAGAGACAAATACAGGTGGATTTATTGTGTGACTACAACAACTACTATTCCAGTTCATGCTCACCACCACTGGTTGGTTCCTCCACCATTGCACCTACTAGAGCAGCTGCACCTCTGATTGTGAGCGTGACATAATCTAAAGTGTATGATACATTGTCATCGTCCGTACCTACATCAGCTACGTCTTTGCAACAAGGTAACAGTAAAACCAATGATGATATAACTTCACATGAGGATGATGCATATCTAGTTAACTTGAATACATCATGTATTTAATTACCTATTGATTTGAGCACACTACCTAGTTTAGATAATCATGTTACTGTCATGATTGCGTCATGTGATCAAACAACTGAAATACCAACAATTTTGAGTGCACCCATTGAATTAACTTTTGATGCAAAAGAATCATGTGAATCGGAGAATAAATCAGATTTGGATAAAATATATTTGAAAATAATTGTCCCAATGTTTAATCATTTTGATATGACCTCTAATCTTGGTGACGATTCTATGTCAAATGACTTATTGCATGTTTGCTTATTTAGGCATGTTGTAGCATGTGAATTTAATGCAAGTAAGGTTTATTCACCAATGTTGGGATGGTTTAATGATGAACATTGTCAATAATTTTGATATGAATAAGAGCTTCACTTATTTGTGCAAACTGAGTTGCAATATTTTCATGCCTTCTACTTCTTGTGATAATATTTTGGCTTTACATTTTATGAACTACGAAAGTTACTCATCTATATATGTGTCATATGTGCAAAAATTAAGGGAAGTAAAAATGGATGACATATACATATACAACATGTACACCTTGTCTATTTTCTTACCCAAATTTCAGATTAAGTAACATCGAGGACGGCTTTATTTTCTAGAAAGGGAGGATGATGAGGACATGCCTACCTTGGATACGACCAAAAATATTGCATACATGTATATTTGTGAGGTGATTTCTAATGCAAACTATGCAACAATTTATTTATCTCATCCAGGTCAAAAATACTTCACAGACTTTTGTGCCATGTCTAATTCCAGGTGTATGGGACATTTATACAATCCACATATGAAGATAAGGGAAAAAGAGAAGTTTAGGTGCTGTTCAAAAAGTTCTCTCACGTCACTTTTGGGCCAAGAGAAGATAGAGTCCAAGTCTCTCACGTTGTGCATCCAGATTCGGACTGCACACACATACCTAACTCAAAACGGCAATAACTCCTTCATACGGACTCCGAATTGGGTGATTCTTTTTTTGTTGGAAACTAGATTTCGTACACTTTCCAACCCAATTGGATTCACCTTCTAATTCGTTCGGAGCGTTGAGATACCGACGAAACAATGTGACGCTGCAGCAGAATCCGAGTCAAACTACAAGTCCAAAGGTGTTGCATCACCTCCACTTGGGCCCATGAGCCTTGTACGACCTAGGGTTAGTTTTAGGCTGCCTTGGGACGTCCTTCCACCTCCTTGGCCGCTACCCCTTGCTCCTATATAAGTAGATCCATCTAGTAGCTTTTTCTTTGGGTTTTGTTTAGATTAAAGTTCGCCATAGCTGCAACTTCGCGTACTTCGTTTGTGTTCAACGACCAGACCAAGACGTCACAGAACCCCACTTGATCAATAAAGCTTTCCTGTTGAATTCGCAATATCCAGATTGAAATATCAGTTTCTTGCTTGTTCTTCGTTTGCCTGCAGGAAATAGACCTTCGTGGTCAGGTTGATCGTGCTCCGGCGTGGTCAATAACATCTCGGAGTTGGTTTAGCGATTGCTAAGGCGCGACGTTCTCGCATGTTCGTAGTCGGATCGTCAAAGTTGACTTCATCCAAAATGATAGCCACCATCTCATCGAAAGACGGGACACCTTCGCCTCTATCAATGGATTTGCTGTGCCACAAGTGGATCTAGCATTTCCCCAAATTTCCCCACTTTCCATCCACGAAATCCACCCAATTTGGACCCCGAAATCATCCATTTCCGCCCATAATTCGCCCCGATCCAGTTCTGAGAATTTTCCCGACACCAGCGGTACTACCGGCCTCCCTAGCGGTACTTCCGCTGAGCACCACAAGCGGTACTACCGGCCTACCAAGCGGTACTACTGGACCTCCCAGTTTCAGCCTTCCGAGTTTCACCGTTTTGACTATAACTTTCACTCCCGAACTCCGATTTGAGTGTTCTTTGGCTCGTTGAAAAGCTAGCGACGTGCCCGAGCTGCTCATGTTGGTTTTAAAACCATTTGAATCCATCAAATTTTATAAAATTTGGCAAGTTTGCTTAGGCCCTCCACCATATCAACCACCACCAAAACTTCCGCATATCCTAGTCCACCATACACCTCCGCCAACCCAACCTAACCCAATTTAGGGTCCATGACGTCGACTCCGACAATTGTTGTCTCACTTTGCCTTGGATACTTGAGTTGTGGTTTCACCGTTTCCTTGGATGTTTCGGCTACCTTGGAACGGAACGACATCGACAACACCACCGCTCACCCTCGGCAAGGACGGTAACATCGACAACACCTTCTTCATTCTACCTTGCAATTGCATTGTCACCCTATGGACCATCTTTGCGTAGCTTTCCCATTGAGACTAGCCATTTGAGTATTGCTGGGCTACGACACTTGTGCACATTAGTGATAGTAATAGATATTGCAAACTACATCATCATATCTCCGTGTGACACAAGAGTGTCCCGCATACACAATAGCTACCTTGATCCGAGAAGCATGCATAAGTGGCCAAAAAAAGAGCTCACAAGCTTTTAAGCAAAAGAGCCACCCAAAGCTTATTAAACAATAAAAAATAGCATCATACGCCTTGCATCAAAAGAGATCACATGACATAGCAATACATCATCTTGTGCTCAAGCATCGGCACATCATACACTCATAGTATACTTGTGATAGAAAGTCGTTACGTTTTGCCTCTTATAGGTTGTGAACAAGTGCGTATCCGCCTATTAAGCAATCGGCTAGCGTCTCTCTAGTGTTGTGCAACACGAGCATTTTCCGTGGATTCCACATTTTCGCTCACCCTTGGTTGCACAACCACATTTATCTATCTGTGCGTGTGTTCCGTGTGCTACTTCTTGCTTGTGATCTACTTGTTGCATGAGCAAATTGTGAACCATTTTCAACATCATTGAGTCACTTTGACAATTGCATTGAATTTGTGCCACCATCCTAACCAAGCTCCTCTCAAAGCTTTACTTGTGTAGGTGTGAGAATCGATAAGAAGTGGTACCAATAGTGCTATTTCCGGGTTACATTATTGAGTGATCATTGATCCACTTTCAACTTTGGTCAAGGTACAATTGGTATTGTCTTCTCCCTTCTCCCACTCACATACTTGCTTGTGATGATGGATACGCCAAGTACATCTTCGAACCCGCTCTTCGATGATCCTCAAGAATCGAACAACTACGTCCCCAAACTACATCTCTTCGCCGTCCAACGAGCTCTCCATCAAGAAAGTGAAGCTATGCGAGAGCACATTGAGAAAGTCGCCGCCGACGCGCGCCAATTTGAAGCAAGAACAAGAGAGCAATTCGCCATCATTAACACCAACATGTCTACCCAATTTGACGAGCTCCGGACATTGCTAGTCAACCAACGTTCTTCTTCCACATCTTCTCAAAGACGAAGTCGCTCAAGTCGACATACCGACTCCACGGATGGCTCAAGTACCCCTACATCAAACACTCTTCGTCAAGCCGCACGTCAAGCTCGACATGACAACCAGAATCCACTTCATGACAAGAGTTCACAAGAGGTATTTGAAGAGCAAGAGAGTCGACATCGTCAAAACCAAGCTACACTTGACCAAGCGCAAGAACGGCAACGACTACGCCAACAACAACAAGAGCGAGCACATCAATACCAAGAAGAACAAGATGCCCAAGCTAATCGTCAAGTACAACAACGCCGAGAAGCTCAAGCTCTTGAGGCGCAACGAGCATTACGTGATTCACATCGCAATGTGGCAACTCGCAATCGACATACTCATCAATAAGAGGATTTCCTTCGTGATGAGATGCAAGAGAGGCGCCATCAAGCACGAATACAAGAAGAAGTTCCTCCTCAAGAGCGACAAGAGCATCAACCTCAACAAGAACCACAAGCTCGGCAAGTACACCGCGACAATGGCCATCTACTACGCCAAGAGCAACACGAGATTGACAATCGTCAAAATCAAGAACGCCCTCACAATAGGCAAGCAAACAATGAAGAGCATCATTACGGCAAGCTTAAGTTAACCATGCCAAAGTTTTCCGGAAGCATTGATCCCGAAGACTACCTCTCATGGGCATTGAAGGTTGACAAGATCTTTCGCCTTCACAACTTCGATGAAGAGAAGAAGATTGCAATGGCCTCCCTTGAGTTCCAAGACTACGTTCTCATTTGGTGGGAGCAAATCATAAAGAGACGAGAGGCAAAAGGCAGACCTCCTATCACTACTTGGGCTCAAATGAAGGAAGTCATGAGAGCACGCTTCATGCCAACACACTACAACCGTGACTTGTTCAAGAAGCTACAACTCCTCAAGAAAGGTACCAAGTCCGTTGAAGAGTACTACAAGGAGATGGAGATTGTCATGATAAGAGCCAACATCACGGAAGATGAAGAGCAAACGATGGTGAGATTCTTGAATGGACTCAACTATCCTATCAAGAAGATTGCGGACTTTCAACCCTACACGACCCTCCTTGAGCTAGTACACCAAGCAACCAAAGCGGAGCGACAAGTTCAAGAGGACTACAAGTACTCCATGTTCACCTCCAAGAACTTCGGCTCCAACAACCAAGCTTCAACGACTTCGGCTCCTCCTACCTCTACCAAGCCATCTACAAACTTCGGTGACAAGTCAAGCTACAAGAATGCGACTACATTGAGTCGTCCACCTACTGCGAGAAACTTCAAGCCAAGAGCTTCATCATCTACAACTACAACCGAGGTCAACTCCAAGACGAGTTCCATCAAATGTGTCAAGTGCCAAGGGCGAGGCCACAAGTCATTTGAATGCAAGACCGTTCGTACCATGATCATCAATGATGAAGGATCTTATGACTCAATGAGCGACGATGAGATGGAAGCCCTTGAGCATGTAGCTATGCATCGCCAAGTGAACAAAGAAGAAGACCATCAAGTGTTTTGCGACAATGACTCGAGTCCCAATCTCGTTGTCTGCAAGGTCTTGACACTCCAACACCAACAAGATGACGACCAACAATCTCATATCTTCCATACCAAGGCCGGCATCAATGGACGCTCTGTCAAGGTTATCATCGATGGAGGAAGTTGTCATAACTTGGCAAGCGAAGAGCTATGCGACAAGCTACATTTGGTCAAGACGAAGCACCCTCATCCCTACAAGGTCCAATGGCTTAACGACGAAGGAATTCTTCGAGTCGAGCATACCGTGCAAGTCTCCTTCAAGATAGGTGCCTACGAGGACACACTTGAGTGTGATGTGGTCCCTATGTCCGTGTGCCAGCTTCTACTTGGACGACCATGGCAATATGATCGTCGAGTCACGCACAATGGACGGACCAACCACTATAGCTTCAGGATGAAGGGCAAGGAATTCGTGCTACGTCCCATTTCACCAAGTCAAGTAGCCGCCGACAAACACTTACCTACCAACCATCATGGAGAGAATGGTGAGAGAGTGAGCCAACAAAAGGAGAGTGAGAGCCACAAGCCAAATATAAGCGACTCCACGATTAGTGACAAGAAACAACTAGTGCTATTTGCCACCAAAAGCGAGATGAGAGAAGTGTGTGAGAACCCATCGAGTGTCTTTCACCTTGTGCTTTTATGCGAAGGGGAAGCCAAACCTACTAACACTTCACCACCTCTACCTTTAGTGTTGTCTCAATTATTGCAGGAATTCTCGGACGTCTTTCCCGATGAGCTACCACCGGGTCTACCTCCATTTCGCGGAATTGAACACCGCATTGACCTCATACCCGGCGCACCACTTCCAAACAAGGCTCCTTACCGCGTCAACCCCAAGGAAACCAAGGAGATACAACGGCAAGTTCAACAACTCATTGACAAAGGTCATGTACGTGAAAGCTTAAGCCCTTGTGTTGTTCCGGTTATTCTCGTGCCTAAGAAAGATGGAAGTTTTCGCATGCACTCCGATTGTCCCCCGATAAATGCTATCACCGTTAGATACCGGTATCCTATCCCACACTTAGACGACATGCTTGATGAATTGTGTGGTGCCACCATCTTTTCGAAAATTGATCTTAAAAGTGGCTACTACCAAATTCGCATTCAAGAGGGTGATGAGTGGAAAACGGCTTTTAAAACCAAGTTTGGGTTATATGAGTGGCTTGTCATGCCAATGGGTTTATCGGAAGCACCCGGTTCATTTATGCGTCTCATGCATTTTGTTCTACGACCATACATAGGGGTCTTTGTAGTGGTTTACTTTGATGACATCCTCGTTTTTAGCAAGTCACTTGAGGACCATGTGACACACATCTGTATGGTTTTACAAACCCTTCGGAAAGAGCGCTTATATCAACGACCAGACAAAGACGTCATAGAACCCCACTTGATCAATAAAGCTTTCCTCTTAAATTCACAATATCCAGATTACGATCTCAGTTTCTTGCTTGTTCTTCGTTTGCCTGCAGGAAATAGACCTTCGTGGTTAGGTTGATCGTGCTCCGGCGTGGTCAATAACCTCTCGGAGTTGGTTTAGCGATTGCTAAGGCGCGACGTCCTCGCACGTTCGTAGTCGGATCGTCAAAGTCGACTTCCTCCAAAACGATAGCCACCATCTCATCGAAAGACGGGACACCTTTGCCTCTATCAGTCATGATGTATCATCCCTATTTACATATGTCCTCTCGCCAATACATTGATTCTATTTTGCTCATATCTTGCTTTTATGCTTGTGCTATGCCATGTGCATTATTCATGCCTACTATTTGCACACATGACATGCTTGCCATGATTACCTCTAGTATGTTGCATCTTCGCACTACTAGTTTGTTTGACTCGATCGCTATGGTTGCTTGCTATGTTGCATCACCCATGTTCCACTCTTACTTGCTTTCTTGGGTTGATGACATATATGTGCATGCCATTCACATGATTCACATTGATCATTGTCACTTGTCTCCATTAGTTGCATCTATCATATTCACTTGTATTGAGTGCAACAATGCTATATTTGTTGATCTTGGAGACTTGGACACCATACTTGTGATGCATGCTTGTTTGTTTGAGCTTCATGCCTTTGGTTGTTATCGCATCATATGCTTACATACCATGCCACATTACTTTTTCCTTTCTTATGATAAGAATTCTACAAGCACTTGTTGGGTATTTTCCCTCACGGATGCTAGGTTTTGCATTCACGCTAACCTCATTTGTTTTTCCGAGTGTTTGTCATGTTCTTTCATTTTGAAGGATTCACAAGGCGGTGACGTCATGCGACAACTTGGTCATGCGAAGACATACATGATGTGCAACACCAACATTTACGTGAATCTCCTAAAGGTGAACTCCTTCCCTTTGAGCCACACTTACTTACGCATATTGGATGGTCATTCTTTCATTGTTGTCTCCTTCTTCTTGTCTACATGATACATCTATTGGAGGGAGGACCGACATTGGAGATGGACCCTATGGACCTTCAAGATGAGGAGCGCTCGGACTTATTGGATGCACCTTTGGAATTCCACTATTGCCACGACATTGAGCATTGGTATATCAACACTCCTTTGGCACATTGCAGCAAAACCTCCATACTACTTGTTGATTGTGTACCCACATGCCATGCTCCATGGACATATCATACCCATGACAAATTTGCATCTTATGCATGGATTGACTCCCTTTATCATTGCCTTGTTGCATCTTGTATCCCCATGTCATCCATGATATATGAGCTTGTGCATTTCCTTAGCAAATTTGTTGTGATCTTTCTTGACGGCATATTCATACATCATGATCATATTGCCCAACATCAATTGCATGATCACATAGTCATATTGAGCACACATTGCCATGTTCATGCTCTTGATAAACCATCACACTATGACATCATTTTGCACAATGGTAGAAATTGTAGCTTTGTGCACCATGCCAATTACCCTACCTTTGTGTGCACAACAAATGAATTTGCTCACATGAATGCTTTACATGTCATTGTACATCTTTTAGATAAGCATCTTGTGCCTTGACTTGACCAAACTTGTCACACGGACTCATTCTTACATGATGGACACTTTGTGTGCGCTAACCATTGTATTTCCAAGTGTACTTTGTGTTTGCTCATTTTGCATGTACCACATAACGGAAACACCTTGGAGTACTTGGATTGCGCCATGCCCTCAACTTCGTCCAACTACAAGTCCGTTCACAACAATCGTTTCCATGGTGATGAGCTTTTTGATCCGAGGTCGGATCTTTCCCAAGGGGGAGGAGATGATGCGGAGCATCCAACGATCATCCCCATGTTCACTTTGACAAGACCTCAAGTACCCACCATTGGACATAAGGTTGATTCGCTCCTCTCCAAACCTTCACTTTCCACATGTGAGACATGGCTACTACATCATGCATGGACCTCGTGCATACCCAGGTACATCCGAGACGACCATGGAGAATCCAAGGACCAAGGCCAAGCATGGAGAGGAGAAGAAAGAAGGAGAACGGATAAGACAGAAGATGCCCGGATGATCCGGACCCCCAGCCGGACGATCCGGACCAAGCCCGGATGATCCGGAACCCCGCCAGGACGATCCCGGTAATGTGCCCGAAGACACCCGAAGCCTACACGACGAAGCCGGGTCATCCGGACGGCCGCCCGAATCATCCGGACCACCGACACCCGGATCATCCGGGCCACCATCCGGATCATCCGGACCCCGCCTGTGCGCGTGACTTGGGCCGAGCCCGTGTACCCCTTCGCCCCCTCACTTACCCCTTCGTGGCTTAGACTATAAATAGACCCCCTCCTCCTCCATTTGAGGGTTAGCTTAGGTTTAGCTCATTTGAGACAGAGCTTTGCTCATCTAGTGGTTCATCTCCTCGAGAGTGACTGCGGCACCTCTTCGGAGAAGATCCACACGGATTCAAGACCTCCGCTACGGAGAATATCCCACGGGATACCCCCAAGACCTCCTCGCGGAGAAGAACCAGTTACCCTTCGTATCGTCCCTTGTTGATCATGGATCTTGTATCTCTTTGTGTTTCGAGGATCTAGCATATGTGTGACTTGTTCTTGTTGGTTAGAGTGATTCTCTCGTGTTTCCCCTCGTGTTCCCCCTCGTGTTCTTCGTGTTCCTCATGGGATACCCTCCATTTTGTGAAAGATCGGCCTAGAACGGGTTGACCCCGCATCACCAAACCTACTAACACTTCACCACCTCCACCTTTAGTGTTGTCTAACTTGTTGCAGGAATTCTCGGACGTCTTCCTCGATGAGCTACCTCTGGGTCTACCTCCACTTCGCGGGATTGAACACCGCATCGACCTCATACCCGGCGCACCACTCCCGAACAAGGCTCCCTACCGCGTCAACCCCGAGGAAACCAAGGAGATACAATGGCAAGTACAACAACTCATCGACAAAGGTCATGTACGTGAAAGCTTGAGCCCTTGTGTCATTCCGGTTATTCTTGTGCCTAAGAAAGATGGAAGTTTTCGCATGTGCTCCGGTTGTAGGCCGATAAATGCTATCACCGTTAGATACCGTCACCCTATCCCACGCTTAGACGACATGCTCGATGAATTATGTGGTGCCACCATCTTTTCGAAAATTGATCTTAAAAGTGGTTACTATCAAATTCGAATTCAAGAGGGTGATGAGTGGAAAACGGCTTTCAAAACCAAGTTTGGATTATATGAGTGGCTTGTCATGCCAATGGGTTTATCGGAAGCACCCGGTTCTTTTATGCGTCTTATGCATTTTGTTCTACGACCCTACATAGGTGTCTTTGTAGTGGTTTACTTTGATGACATCCTTGTTTTTAGCAAGTCGCTTGAGGACCATGTGACACACATCTGTATGGTTTTGCAAACCCTTCGGAAAGAGCGCTTATATGCTAATATGGAAAAGTGCACTTTTGGTGTTCACAACATTGTTTTCTTAGGATTCGTCGTTTCTTCCCAAGGTGTTCACGTTGATGAAACTAAAATTGAAGCAATTAAAACTTGGCCTCAACCAACGAATCTCCAACAAGTGCGTAGCTTTCTTGGTTTAGCCTGTTTCTATCGACGTTTTGTGAAGGACTTTAGCACCATTGCTATGCCTCTACACGTCTTGAGCAAGAAGAATGCACCCTTTGTTTGGGGTCCTTCGCAAGACACCGCGTTCATTAAGCTCAAAGACTTGCTCATGCACGCACCACTTCTTGCCCTACCGAACTTTGATAAGCCTTTTGAGATTCATTGTGATGCTAGTGGTACCGGCATAGGTGGCGTGCTCATGCAAGAAAAATGCCCAATTGCGTACTTTAGCTAGAAGCTATCCGGAGCGCAACTTAACTACCCCATATATGATAAAGAGCTATATGCCTTGGTGAGAGTTTTGCGTGTTTGGGAACACTATCTTTGGCTTCATGAATTCATTCTTCATACGGACCATGAGACTCTCAAGTATCTCAAGGGTCAAACTAAGTTGAACAAGCATCATGCTAAGTGGAGTGAGTTCATTGAGTCTCTTCCCTATGTCATCAAATACATCAAAGGCAAAGAAAATGTTGTTGCGGATGCGCTTTCCCGCAAATGCATGCTTGTTACACAACTTGAGTTGAATGTTATTGGCTTTGAGCACATAAAAGATTTATATGAGCATGATCCTTTCTTTGCACATCCTTATGCTAAGTGTTTGACTCACACTTCTTGGGAACATTACTACATCAAGGATGGATATCTTATGAGAGCTAACAAACTTTGCATCCCCGAGTCTTCGCTTCGTTTGCTCCTTTTGGAGGAATCTCATGGAGGAGGACTCATGGGACACTTTGGTCGCGACAAGACATTTGCTACGCTCTCCAAGAACTACTTTTGGCCCAAGATGCTACGTGACGTATCATGCCTTACCAACCGATGCTCAACATGATAGAGGCAAAGGTGTCCCGTCTTTTGATGAGATGGTGGCTATCGTTTTGGAGGAAGTCGACTTTGATGATCCGACTACGAACGTGCGAGGACGTCGCGCCTTAGCAATCGCTAAACCAACTCCGAGAGGTTATTGACCACGCCGGAGCACGATCAACCTGACCACGAAGGTCTGTTTCCTGCAGGCAAACGAAGAACAAGCAAGAAACTGAGATTGCAATCTGGATATTGTGAATTCAAGAGGAAAGCTTTATTGATCCAGTGGGGTTCTGTGACGTCTTTGTCTGGTCGTTGAACACAAACGAAGTACGCGAAGTTGCAGCTATGGAGAACTTTAATCTAAACAAAACCCAAAGTCTAAACGACGCCCTAAGGGCTGTATATATGGGGGAAAGAGGGGGGAATTTTGTGGCCCTTGGTGGAGGAGTCCGAAACCAACTCTAACTCTTGTTTCCCCACACATACGGACTCTAAAAACAGCCTATACTCAAGTATTTCGAAATTACATGGGCCTGGCCCAATAATAAGGTGACGCAGCACCTATAATAGCCTCTGGACGAAATTTATGAAGTGGCATCTTGTATATTTCGTCCAAGGCTTCACGCACTCATTATGGTGTCTTCAAAGTCCTGAAATCATCACTTGTAACTCCATTCTTGTTCCCCTTGTGCATGCCATCATCTCCATGCTTGATCTTGCTCCAATGTTCATCCTTCTTGTCCGAGCTAGGCCCTTCATTTGTAAGCAAGACAAATGTATCCAATTTAGGCAGCATCATATTCTCATGAACATTAGATTCATTACCAAGAAACGAAAGTACCTGGTAATTTAATTGGCGTGTGCGAGCTCTAGTAATTGGTCCTGTATATGTGTCAGTTGGAGCTGTGGGTGTAACCTTGTTAGTGATGTTCCTCATCACAACATGTCGCAAAGCTAAGTCTAAAGCTCAATCTCATGGTCTTTACATGCCACTTCCTATTCCATTCCATCCATGGGAAGACATTAGCATGGACTTTGTACTTGGATTGCCTAGGACTCAAAATGTAAAAGATTTCGTGTTTGTTGTCGCGGATAGATTCTCAAAAATGGCTCATTTCATTCCTTGTAACAAGATCGACGATGCTTCACATGTGGCAAATCTCTTTTGTAGGGAAATCATTCGTCTACATGGAGTGCCCAAGACAATCGTGTCGGACCGGGACGTCAAGTTCTTGAGCTACTTTTGGAAGACTCTATGCGCCAAACTCGGCATCAAGCTACTCTTATCCTCGGCATATCATCCACAAACCGACGGCCAAACGAAAGTGACGAACCACACGCTTTCAACGCTTCTTCGCGTGTTGACCAAGAAGAACATCAAGGAATGGGAACAATGCTTACCCATCGCCGAGTACGCCTACAACCGCGCAAGACATTTGACTACCGGCAAGTCCCTTTTCGAGGTAGTCTACGGCTTCAACCCTTTGTCTCCATTGGACATTCTACCTCTACCTCTACAAGAACGCACAAACTTGGATGCAAGTGCTCGAGCAAGATATCTCAATAAGGTGCAAGAAAATACAAGGGCAACGATCGAGAGGCAAGTACGTCGTCTAGCGTCCAAGCTCAACGCCAACAAGAAGCCTATGGTGTTCCAACCGGGAGATCTCGTATGGCTACATTTCGCAAGGACCGTTTTCCCCACGAGCGCAAGTCCAAACTACTACCTCGAGCCGACGGACCCTTCAAGGTGCTAGAACGCTACAACAACAATGCATACAAGCTCGACCTTCCACGCGACAAGTACAACGTGAGCGATGTCTTTAACGTCAAGGATCTCTCCACTTTCCATGATGATGAAGATTTCGATCCGAGGTCGGATCTTTCCCAAGGGAGGGGAGATGATGTGGAGCATCCCAAGGTCATCCCCATGGACACACCATCGACTCACCAAGTGCCAAGTGGACCCATGACACGTGCTCGAGCACGAGCTCTCGAGGCCGAAGTGACTTCACTCCTCTCTCTACGTCACTTTGATTCACATGAGACATGGCTGCTACCCTCATCGGAGACTCTTTGCATACTCAGGCACCTCGGGAGCAACATGGAGAAGTCAAGGAACAAGAAAAATCGAAGGAGGAAGATGGAGGAGAAGAACAGCCAGGACTCAGCCTGCCCGGACGAACCGTACGGTGTCCCGAATGATCCGGCCGAGGCCCGGATGATCCGGACAACCGTCTGGACGATCCGGCCAATGTGCCCGAAGACACCCGAAGCTCCACGCCGAAGCCGGGTCATCCGGACCCCGGCCCGGATCATCCGGACACCCCCGGACATCCGGACGAAAACCCGGACATCCGGGCCACCCGCAGCAGATCAGACGTGTCCGAATTATCCGGACGCCGCCCCGGATCATCCGGCCCCCCGAAGCCCGGATCATCCGGACAAACGTCCGGATCATCCGGACAGTGCCTGCGTGCATGATTTGGGCCAAGGCCCATGTACCCCCTTCGACCCTCCTAGCCTATATATAGCACTCTACCTAAACTATCTAGGGTTAGCTTTTGGATAGCTCATCATAGACCTTTGTGGTTCCTCTCCTACGAGACCGCGGCCTCTTCGGAGAAGATCCACCTTGGATTCAAGACCTCCACCACGGAGAAGATCCCAAGGGATATGATGTAGGGTGGAACCCTAATTGGCAGATCTTTCACCAATGGAGGATATCCCACGATGAACACGGAGAAAACACGAAGGATACAGAGGAAAACACGGGGGGAAACACTCAAATCAACACAAATACGGTCACACAGGTGCTAGATCCGCGATACACATCAAGATACACGATCCATAGTCAACAACGGTGGTAAAAAGATAGTCTTCTCCCGGAGGAGGTCTTGGGTATCCCTTGGGATCTTCTCCGGTGTGGAGGCCTTGAATCCGAGGTGGATCTTCTCCGAAGAGGCCGCGGTCTCGTAGGAGAGGAACCACAAAGGTCTATGATGAGCTATCCAAAAGCTAACCCTAAAAGATGTGGGGAAGGGAGTATATATAGAGTACGGAGCGAAGGAATACACGGGTCACGGCCCAAAGGGATGCGCGCAGGCATTCAGGGGCCGGACGTCCGGGCGACGAGCCGGATGTCCGGGGCTTCGCGGGTCGCCGGATGTCCGGGGCGAGGGGCCGGATGTCCGGGCTGGAGGGGCCGAGTCTCGGGTGGCTTCTGTAGAGTGGCGCCGGATTTCCGCGCCCGAGGCCGAATGTCCGGGCCTTGCATGGCCGGATGTCCGGGCCCTGTAGCTTCGGCCGATGCTGCCCTTCTGTAGTTGTTTGTCCAGGGGCCGGATGTCCGGGCCAGGGGGCCGGATGTCTGGGGCCTAGAGCCTTCTTCAGCCTCGTTCGTGAGCTTGGGGACTTGTCCATTTCACGCACATCTCCAATGTGGTCTTCTTCACACCTGAGTACACAAAACACATCCGTCTGAGGTAGTAACCATGTCTTGCAAGATTCATATGGAAGTTGGGCTAGGAGTGACGTCACCTCGGTCTCGAGAGCTCTAGCACGAGCACGTGTCATTGGTCCTTGAGGCACTTGGTGAGGCGATGGAGGGTCCATGGGGATGACCTCAGGATGCTCCGCATCATCTCCCCTCCCTTGGAAAAGATCCGACCTCGGATCGAAATCTTCATCACCATGGAAAGGAGATAGATCCTTGATGTTGAAAGTATTGCTCACGGAGTACTTGTCTCGTGGGATGTCGATCTTGTAGGCGTTGTTGTTGTAGCGTGCTAGCACCTTGAAGGGTCCGTCGGCGCGAGGTAGTAGTTTGGACTTGCGCTCGTGTGGGAAACGGTCCTTGCGAAGATGAAGCCAAACAAGATCTCCCGGTTGGAACACCATTGGTGCCTTGTTGACGTTGAGCTTGGTGGCGAGACGATGGACTTGTCGCTCGATCATTTCTCTTGTATCTTCGTGCACCTTCTTGAGATAGCTTGCTCGTGCACTTGCGTCCATGTTGATGCGCTCTTGGAGAGGTAGAGGTAGGATGTACAATGGGGACAAGGGTTGAAGCCGTAGACGGCCTCTAAGGGGGACTTGCCGGTAGTCGAATGTCTTGCGCGGTTGTAGGCGTACTCGGCGATGGGCAAGCATTGCTCCCATTCCTTAATGTTCTTCTTGATCAACACGCGAAGAAGTGTCAAAAGTGTGCGGTTCGTCTCCTCCGTTTAGCCGTCGGTTTGTGGATGGTATGCCGAAGAGAAGAGGAGCTTGATTCCTAGTTTGGCGCATAGAGTCTTCCAAAAGTAGCTCAACAACTTGACGTCCCGGTCCGACACGATCGTCTTGGGCACTCCATGTAGACGAATGATCTCCCTACAAAAGAGATTTGCAACATGTGAAGCATCGTAGATCTTGTTACAAGGAATGAAATGAGCCATTTTAGAGAATCTATCCACGACAACAAACACGAAATCTTTTCCATTTTGAGTCCTAGGCAATCCAAGTACAAAGTCCATGCTTATGTCTTCCCATGGATGGTATGGAATAGGAAGTGGCATGTAAAGACCATGAGATTGAGCTTTGGACTTAGCTTTGCGGCATGTAGAACATCGGTTGGTGAGGCGCAAGACGTCACGAAGCATCTTGGGCCAAAAGTAGTTCTTTGAGAGCGTAGCAAATGTCTAGTCGCGTCCGAAGTGTCCCATGAGATTCCTGCAAAAGGAGTAAACGAAGAGAAGACTCGGGAATGCAAAGTTTGTTAGCTCTCATAAGATATCCATCCTTTATGTAGTAGCGTTCCCAAGAAGTGTGAGTCAAACACTTAGCATAAGGATTTGCAAAGAAAGGATCATGCTCATATAAATCTTTTATGTGCTCAAATCCAATAACATTCAACTCAAGTTGTGTAACAAGCATGCATTTGCGGGAAAGCGCATCCGCCACAACATTTTATTTGCCTTTGATGTATTTGATGACATAGGGAAAAGACTCAATGAACTCACTCCACTTAGCATGACGCTTGTTCAACTTAGTTTGACCCTTGAGATACTTGAGAGTCTCATGGTCCGTATGAAGAATGAATTCATGAGGTCTAAGATAATGTTCCCAAACACGTAAAACTCTCACCAAGGCATAAAGCTCTTTGTCATAAATGGGGGAATTAAGTTGCGCTCCGTATAACTTCTCACTAAAGTAAGCAATTGGGCGCTTTTCTTGCATGAGCAGGCCACCTATGCCGGTACCACAAGCGTCACAATGAATCTCAAACGGTTTATCAAAGTTTGGTAGGGCTAGAAGTGGTGCTTGTGTAAGGAAGCTTTTAAGCTCATTGAACGAGGTGTCTTGCAAAGGACCCCAAATAAAGGGTGTGTTCTTATTGCTCAAGGCGTGTAGAGGCATGGCAATAGTGCTAAAGTCCTTCACAAAACGTCGGTAGAAACCGGCTAGACCAAGGAAACTACGCACTTGCATGAGATTCGTTGGTTGAGGCCAAGTTTTAATTGCTTCAATTTTAGTTTCATCAACGTGAACACCTTGTGAAGAAATGACAAATCCTAGGAAGACGACCTTGTCAACGCCAAAATTGCATTTCTCCATATTAGCATATAAGCGCTCTTTCCGAAGGGTTTGTAAAACCATATGGATGTGTGTCACATGGTCCTCAAGCGACTTGCTGAAAACGAGGATGTCATCAAAGTAGACCACTACAAAGACACCTATGTAGGGTCGTAGACAAAAATGCATAAGACGCATAAATGAACCGGGTGCTTCCGATAAACCCATTGGCATGACAAGCCACTCATATAACCCAAACTTGGTTTTGAAAGCCGTTTTCCACTCATCACCCTCTTGAATGCGAATTTGGTAGTAACCACTTTTAAGATCAATTTTTGAAAAGATGGTGGCACCACATAATTCATCAAGCATGTCGTCTAAGCGTGGGATAGGATAACGGTATCTAACGGTGATAGCATTTATGGGGCGGCAATCGGAGCACATGCAAAAAACTTCCATCTTTCTTAGGCACGAGAATAACCGGAACGGCACAAGGGCTTGAGTTTTCACGTACATGACATTTGTCGATGAGTTGTTGCACTTGCCGTTGTATCTCCTTGGTTTCCTCGGGATTGACTCGGTAAGGAGCCTTGTTTGGAAGTGGTGCGTCGGGTATGAGGTCGATGCGGTGTTCGATTCCGCGAAGTGGAGGTAGACCCGGAGGTAGTTCATCGGGAAAGACGTCCGATAATTCCTGCAAGAATTGAGACAACACTAAAGGTAGAGGTGGTGAAGTGTTAGTAGGTTTGGCTTCTCCTTTGCATAAAAGCACAAGGTGAAAGACATTCGATGGGTTCTCACACACTTCTCTCATCTCACTTTTGGTGGAAAATAGCACTAGTTGCTTCTTGTCGCTCATCGTGGAGTCGCTCATATTTGGCTTGTGGCTCTCACTCTCCTTTTGGTGGCTCACTCTCTCACCATTCTCTCCACGATGGTTGGTAGGTAAGTGCTTGTCGGCGGCTACTAGAGTTGGAGACATTGGTCGAAGCACGAATTCCTTGCCCGTCATCTTGAAGCTATAGTGATTTGTCCATCCATTGTGTGTGACTCCTCGATCATATTGCCATGGTCGTCCAACAATAAGGTGGCACACGGTCATGGGGATCACATCACACTCAAGAGTGTCCTTGTAGGCACCTATCTTGAAAGAGACTTGCACGGTGTGCTCGCCTCGAAGAATTCCGGCGTCATTGAGCCATTGGACCTTGTAGGGGTGAGGATGCTTCGTCTTGACCAATTGAATCTTGTCGCATAGCTCTTCGCTTGCCATGTTATGACAACTTCCTCCATCGATGATAACCTTGACAGATCGTCCATTGATGCCGGCCTTGGTATGGAAAATATGACATCGTCGGTTGTCATCTTGTTGATGTTGGAGTGTCAAGACCTTGGAGACAACAAGGTTGGGACTTGAGTCATTGTCGCAAAACACTTGATGGTCTTCATCTTCGTTCACTTGGCGATGCATAGCTACATGCTCAAGGGCTTCCATCTCATCGTCGCTCATTGAGTCATAAGATCCGTCATCGTTGATGATCATGGTGCGAACGGTCTTGCACTCAAATGATTTGTGGCCTCACCCTTAGCACTTGAAGCATTTGATGGAACTCGTCTTGGAGTTGTCCTCGGTTGGAGTTGTAGATGATGAAGCTCTTGGATTAAAGTTGTTTGTAGAAGGAGGCCGACTTGATGTAGTCGCATTCTTGTAGCTTAACTTGTCGCCGAAGTTTGTAGATTGCTTGTTAGAGGTAGGAGGAGTAGCCGAAGTCGTTGAAGCTTGATTGTAGGAGCCGAAGTTCTTAGAGGTGAACTTGGACTACTTGTAATCCTCTTGAACTTGTCGTTCCGCTTTGGTTGCTTGGTGTACTAGCTCGAGGAGGTTGGTGTATGGTTGAAAGTCTGCAATCTTCTTGATAGGATAGTTGAATCCATTCAAGAATCTCGCCATTGTTTGCTCTTCATCTTCCGTGATGTTGGCTCTTATCATGGCAATCTCCATATCCTTGTAGTACTCTTCAACGGACTTGGTACCTTGCTTGAGGAGTTGTAGCTTCTTGAACAAGTCACGGTTGTAGTGTGTAGGCACAAAGCGTGCTCTCGTGACTTCCTTCATTTGAGCCCAAGTAAGGATAGGAGGTTTCCTTTTGCTTCTCTTCTCTCAATGATTTGCTCCCACCATATGAGAACATAGTCTTGGAACTCAAGGGATGCCATTGCGATCTTCTTCTCTTCATCGAAGTTGTGATGTCGAAAGATCTTGTCAACCTTCAATGCCCATGAGAGGTAGTCTTCGGGATCAATGCTTCCGGAAAACTTTGGCTTGGTGAACATGAGCTTGCCATAGCGATGCTCTTCATTGTTTCCTTGCCTATTGGGAGGGCGGTCTTGATTGGGACGATTAGCAATCTCATGTTGTTCTTGTCGGAGTAGATGTCCATTGTCATGGTGTACTTCTCGAGCTTGTTGTTCTTGTTGAGGTTGTTGCACTTGTCGCGCTTGAGGAGGAACTTTTTCTTGCATTCTTGCTTGGTGGCGTCTCTCTTGCATCTCATCGTGAAGGAAATCCTCTTCTTGATGAGTGTGTCGAGTGCGAACTGCCACATTGCGATGTGCATCACATAATGCTCGTTGCGCCTCAAGAGCTTGAGCTTCTCGACGTTGTTGTGCTTGACGGTTAGCCTTGGCATGTTGTTCTTCTTGGTATTGACATGCTCGCTCTTGTTATTGTTAGCGTAGTCGTTGCCGTTCTTGTGCTTGCTCAAGTGTAGCTTGGTTTTGATGATGCCGACTTTCTTGCTCTTCAAATAGCTCTTGTGAACTCTTGTCATGAAGTGGATTCCGGTTGTCATGTCGAGCTTGACGTGCGGCTTGACGAAGAGTGTTGGATGTAGGGGTACTTGAGCCATGCGTGGAGTCGGTATGTCGACTTGAGCGGCTTCGTCTTTGAGATGATGTGGAAGAAGAACGTCGATTGACTATCAAAGTCCGTAGTTCGTCAAATTGGGTAGACATGTTGGTGTTGATGGTGTCGTATTGCTCTCTTGTTCTTGCTTCAAATTTTCGCGCGTGCTCGGTGACTTGACCAATGTACTCGCGCATAGCTTCACTTTCTTGATGGAGAGCTTGTTGGACACCGAAGAGATGTAGTTTGGTGACGTAGTTGTTTGCTTCTTGTGGATCGTCGAAAGGTGGGTTCGAAGATGTACTTGGCCTATCCATCATCACAAGCAAGTATGTGAGTGGGAGAAAGGAGAAGACAATACCAAATGTACCTTAACCGAAGTTGAAAATGGATCGATGATCACTCAATATGTAACCCGAAAATAGCACTATTGGTACCACTTCGTGTCGATTCTCACACCTACACAACTAAAGCTTTGAGAGGGGCTTGGTTAGGATGGTGCCATAAATTCAATGCAATTGTCAAAGTGAACCAATGATGTTGAAAATGGTTCATAATTTGCTCATGCAACAAGTAGATCACTAGCAAAGTAGCCCACGGAACACACGCACGGATAGATAAATGTGGTTGTGCAACCAAGGGTGAGCGAAAATGTGGAAATCCACGGAAAATGCTCGTGTTGCACAACACTAGAGAGACGCTAACCGATTGCTTAATAGGCGGATACGCACTTGTGCACGACCTATAAGAGGCAAAACGTAACGACTATCTATCACAAGTATGCTATGAGTGTATGATGTGCCGATGCTTTCGCACAAGATGTTATTGCTATGACATATGATCTCTTTTGATGCAAGGCGTATGATGCTATTTTCCTTTTGATTATAAGCTTTTGGTGGCTCTTTTGCTTAAAAGCTTGTGAGCTCTTTCTTTGGCGACTTATGCATGCTTCTCGGATCAATGTAGCTATTGTGTATGCGGGACACTCTTGTGTCACATAGAGATATGATGATATGGTATGCAATATCTATGGCTATCACTAATGTGCACAAGTGTCGTGGCCCTGCAATACTCAGATGGCTAGTCTCAATGGGAACGCTACGAAAAGATGGTCCATAGGGTGACAATGCAATTGCAAGGTAGAAAGAACAAGGTGTCGTTGATGTTACCGTCCTTGTCGAAGTTGAGCAGTGGTGTTGTCGAAGTGTTGCCGTTCCAAGGTAGCCTAAACATCCAAGGAAACGGTGAAACCACAACTCAAGTATGCAAGACAAATGGGAGACAAACTTTTCAAATTCGGAGCGGTTAAGCGATGGTGGTTGCGGAAGTGGTGGTGGTATGCGGAAGGTTTGGTGGGATACCGAACAAAAATGGCGGTGAAGAGTGCAAGGTGGGGTGGATAGGTGGTTTTGTGGCTGTGGGAGGCCGGATGTCCGGGCCAGGGGCCGGATGTCCATGCCAGGCCGGATGTCCGGGGCACGGGCCGGATGTCCAGGGTGCCCGAGGCCGTGATGAACTCCTTGCACACGGTGACTTTGGGGCCAAAACAAAATCGTCGGATTTTGCGGAGAAAAATTGGGGAAAAGGTGGGGAAAAGCTAGATCCACTCGTGGTACAACAAATCCATGGAACAAATTCAACAAAATCTTGCCAAATCAACAGATCACAAAAAAAATTTGGGGCTCTTTTTGTGGGGAATTTTCGAAATTAGGAAGAACACAACAAAAACAAGCTAGAAACAAGGTGTGGGGCTCCATTTTCGTGATCAACCTAAGCTCATGATACCATAATATGATGTAGGGTGGAACCCTAATCGGCAGATCTTTCACGAATGGAGGATATCCCACGATGAACACGGAGAACACAAGGAGGATACAGAGGAAAACATGAGGGGAAACACTCAAATCAACACAAATACGGTCACACAGGTGCTAGACCGCGATACACATCAAGATACATGATCCATAGTCAACAACAGTGGTACAAAGATAGTCTTCTCCCGGAGGAGGTCTTGGGTATCCCTTGGGATCTTCTCCGGTGTGGAGGCCTTGAATCCGAGGTGGATCTTCTCCGAAGAGGCCGCGGTCTCGTAGGAGAGGAACCACAAAGGTCTATGATGAGCTGTCCAAAAGCTAACCCTAAAAGATGTGGGGAAGGGAGTATATATAGAGTACGGAGCGAAGGGATACACGGGCCACGGCCCAAAGGGATGCGCACAGGCATTCAGGGGCCGGACGTCCGGGCGACGAGCCGGATGTCCGGGGCTTCGCGGGTCGCCGGACGTCCGGGGCGAGGGGCCGGATGTCCGGGCTGGAGGGGTCGAGTCTCGGGTGGCTTTTGTAGAGTGGCGCCGGATTTCCGAGCCCGAGGCCGGATGTCCGGGCCTTGCCTGGACGGATGTTCGGGCTCTGTAGCTTCGGCCGCTGCTGCCCTTCTGTAGTTGTTTGTCCAGGGGCCGGATGTCCGGGCCAGGGGGCCAGATGTCCGGGGCCTAGAGCCTTCTTCAGCCTTTCTCGATGCAAAGCCTCGTCCGTGAGCTTGGGGACTTGTCCATCTTCACGCACATCTCCAATGTGGTCTTCTTCACACCTGAGTACACAAATCACATCCGTCTGAGGTAGTAACCATGTCTCGCAAGATTCATATGGAAGTTGGGCTAGGAGTGACATCACCTCGGTCTCGAGAGCTCTAGCACGAGCACGTGTCATTGGTCCTTGAGGCACTCTGTGAGGCGATGGAGGGTCCATGGGGATGACCTCAGGATGCTCCGTATCAGGATACCCCCAAGACCTCCTCCGGGACAAGACTATCTTTGTACCACCGTTGTTGACTATGGATCGTGTATCTTGATGTGTATCGTGGATCTAGAACCTGTGTGACCGTATTCGTGTTGATTTGAGTATTTCCTCTCGTGTATTTCTCCGTCTTTTCCTTGTGTTCTTCGTGTTCATCGTGGGATCCCCTCCATGATGCGGAGCATCCCAAGGTCATCCCCATGGACCCTCCATCGCCTCTCCAAGCGCCTCAAGGACCAATGACACGTGCTCGTGCTAGAGCTCTCGAGACCGAGGTGACATCACTCCTAGTCCAACTTCCATATGAATCTTGCGAGACATGGTTGCTACCTCAGACGGATGTGTTTTGTGTGCCCAGGTGTGAAGAAGACCACATTGGAGAGGTGCGTGAAGATGGACAAGTCCCCAAGCTCACGGACGAGACTTGTCATCGAGAAGGGCTGAAGAATGCTACAGGGCCCGGACATCTGGCCCGGCCCCGGACATCCGGCAAGGCAAGGCTCGGACATCCGGCCTCGAGCCCGGAAATCCGGCGCCACCCTACAAAAGCCACCCGAGACTCGACCCCGCCAGCCCGGACATCCGGCATAATGCCCGGACATCCGGCACCTCGCCAAAGCACGGACATCGGTCCAACGCCCGGACGTCCGGCCCTGCCTGCGCGCAGCCACTTGGGTTTCGACCCGTGTATCCCCCTTTCGGTCCCCTAGACTATAAGCACTCCTCCCCCTCCATCTTCTAGGGTTAGCTTTTGGATAGCTTATCATAGACCTTTGTGGTTCCTCTCCTATGAGGCCGCGGCCTCTTCGGAGAAGATCCACCTCGGATTCAAGAACTCTGCTATGGAAAAGATCCCAAGGGATACCCCAAGACCTCCTCCGGGAGAAGACTATCTTTGTACTACCGTTGTTGACTATGGATCGTTTATCTTGATGTGTATCGTGGATCTAGCACCTGTGTGACCGTATTTGTGTTGATTTGAGCGTTTCCTCTCGTGTATTCCTCCGTGTTTTCCTTGTGTTCTCCGTGTTCATCGTGGGATCCCCTCCATCTCGTGAAAGATCTGCCGATTAGGGTTCCGCCCTACATCATTATGGTATCATGAGCATAGGTTGATCACGAATTTGGAGCCCCACACCTTGTTTTCTAGCTTGTTTCTGTTGTGTTCTTCCCAATTTCGAAAATTCCCCACAAAAATAGCCCCCAAAAAAATTTGTGATATGTTGATTTGGCAAGATTTTGTTGAATTTGTTCCATGGATTTGCTGTGCCACGAGGGGATCTAGCTTTCCCCCATCTTTTCCCCAATTTTTCTCTGCAAAATCCGACGAATTTTGGCCCCAAAGTCACCGTGTGCAAGGAGTTCCTCATGGCCTCTGGCACCCCGGACATCCGGCCCGTGCCCCGGACATCCGGCCCGTGCCCCGGCATCCGGCCTCCCGCAGGCAAAACTCCACCATTCCACACCACCTTGCACTTTCCACCGCCATTTTCGTTCGGTATCCCACCAAACCTTCCGCATACCACCACCACCTCCGCAACCTCCACCGCTTAACCGCTACGATTTTGAAAAGTTTGTCTCCCTTTGCCTTGGATACTTGAGTTGTGTTTTCACCGTTTCCTTGGATGTTTAGGATACCTTGGAACGGCAAGACTTCGACCACACCACCGCTCAACTTCGGCAAGGACGGTAACATCGACGACACCTTGTTCATTCTACCTTGCAATTGCATTGTCACCCTATGGACCATCTTTGCGTAGCTTTCCCATTGAGACTAGCCATTTGAGTATTGCCGGGCCATGACACTTGTGCACATTAGTGATAGTCATAGATATTGCATACTACATCACCATATCTTCGTGTGACACAAAAGTGTCCCGCATACACAATAGCGACCTTGATCCGAGAAGCATGCATAAGTGCCCAAAGAAAGAGCTCGCAAGATTATAAGCAAAAGAGCCACCCAAAGCTTATAAGCAAAAGGAAAATAGCATCATACGCCTTGCATCAAAAGAGATCATACGACATAGCAATACATCATCTTGTGCTCAAGCATCGGCACATCATCCACTCATAGCATACTTGTGATAGATAGTCGTTACGTTTTGCCTCTTATAGGTCGTGCACAAGTGCGTATCCACCTATTAAGCAATCGGTTAGCGTCTCTCTAGTGATGTGCAACACGAGCATTTTTCGTGGTTTCCACATTTTCGCTCACCCTTGGTTGCACAACCACATTTATCTATCCGTGCGTGTGTTCCGTGTGCTCCTTCTTGCTTGTGATCTACCTGTTGCATGAGCAAATTGTGAACCATTTTCAACATCATGGAGTCGCTTTGACAATTGCGTTGAATTTATGCCACCATCCTAACCAAGCTACTCTCAAAGCTTTACTTGTGTAGGTGTGAGAATCGACACGAAGTGGTACCAATAGTGCTATTTCCGGGTTACATTATTGAGTGATCATTGATCCACTATCAACTTCGGTTAAGGTACAATTGGTATTGTCTTCTCCCTTCTCCAACTCACATATTAGCTTGTGATGATGGATAGGCCAAGTACATCTTCGAACCCGCCTTTCGACGATCCTCAAGAAGCGAACAACTACGTCACCAAACTACATCTCTTCGGTGTCCAACGAGCTCTCCATTAAGAAAGTGAAGCTATGCGCGAGTACATTGGGCAAGTCGCCGCCGACACGCGCCAATTTGAAGCAAGAACGAGAGAGCAATTCGACATCATCAACACCAACATGTCTACCCAATTTGACGAGCTATGGACTTTGATAGTCAACCGACGTTCTTCTTCCACATCTTCAGTTTTGTCCCACCTTCCGCAACCACCATCGCTTAACCGCTACGATTTTGAACCATTTGTCTACCTTTGCCTTGGATACTTGAGTTGTGGTTTCACCGTTTCCTTGGATGTTTAGGCTACCTTAGAACGGCACGACGTCCACAATACCACCACTCAACTTCGGCAAGGACGGTAACATCGACGACACCTTGTTCATCCTACCTTGCTATTGCATTGTCACCCTATGGACCATCTTTGCGTAGCTTTCCCATTGAGACTAGCCATTTGAGTATTGCCGAGCCACGACACTTGTGCACATTAGTGATAGTCATAGCTATTGCAAACTACATCATCATATCTCCGTGTGACACAAGAGTGATCCGCATACACAATAGCTACCTTGATCCGAAAAGCATGGATAAGTGCCCAATGAAAGAGCTCACAAGCTTTTAAGCAAAAAAAGCCAACCAAAGCTTATAAGCAAAACGAAAATAGCATCATACACCTTGCATCAAAGGAGATCATATGAGATAGCAATACCATCTTGTGCTCAAGCATTCGGCACATCATACACTCATAGCATACTTGTGATAGATAGTCGTTACGTTTTGCCTCTTATAGGTCGTGCACAAGTGCGTATCCGCCTATTAAGCAATAGGTTAGCGTCTCTCTAGCGTTGTGCAACACGAGCATTTTCCGTGGATTCCACATTTTTGCTCACCATTGGTTACACAACCATATTTATCTATCCGTGTGTGTGTTCCGTGTGCTACTTTGCTAGTGATCTACTTGTTGCATGAGCAAATTGTGAACCATTTTCAACATATTTGAGTCACATTGACAATTGCATTGAATTTGTACCACCATCCTAACCAAGCTCCTCTCAAAGCTTTACTTGTGTAGGTGTGAGAATCGACACGAAGTGGTACCAATAGTGCTATTTCCGGGTTACATTATTGAGTGATCATTGATCCATTTTCAACTTCGGTTAAGGTACATTTGGTATTGTCTTCTCCTTTCTCCCACTCACATACTTGCTTGTGATGATGGATAGGCCAAGTACATCTTCGAACCCGATCTTTGACGATCCTTAAGAAGCAAACAACTACGTCACCAAACTACATCTCTTTGGTGTCCAACGAGCTCTCCATCAAGAAAGTGAAGCTATGCGCGAGTACATTGGTCAAGTCGCCGAGGACGTGCGCCAATTTGAAGCAAGAACAAGAGAGCAATTCGACATTATCAACACCAACATGTCTACTCAATTTAACGAGCTCCGGACCTTGATTGTCAACCGACGTTCTTCTTCCACGTCATCTCATAGACGAAGCCGCTCAAGTCGACATACTGACTCCACGGAAGGCTCAAGTACCCCTACATCAAACACTCTTCGTCAAGCCGCACGTCAAGCTCGACATGACAACCGGAATACACTTAATGACAAGAGTTCACAAGAGCTATTTGAAGATCAAGAAAGTCGCCATCGTCAAAACCAAGTTACACTTGACCAAGCGCAAGAACGGCAACGGCTACGCCAATATCAACAAGAGCGAGCACGTCAATACCAAGAAGAACAAGATGCCAAGGCTAATCGTCAAGCACAACAACGCCGAGAAGCTCAAGCTCTTGAGGTGCAACGAGCATTATGTGATTCACATCGCAATGTGGCAGCTCGCACTTGTCACACTCGTCAAGAAGAGGATTTCCTTCGCGATGAGTTACAAGAGAGGCGCCACCAAGCAAGAATGCAAGAAGAATTTCCTCCTCAAGCGCGACAAGAGCATCAACCTCAACAAGAACAATAAGCTCAGCAAGTACACCACGACAATGGCCATCTACTACGCCAAGAGCAATATGAGATTGACAATCGTCCCAATCAAGACCGCCCTCCCAATAGGCAAGGAAACAATGAAGAGCATCGCTATGGCAAGCTCAAGTTCACCATGCGAAAGTTTTCCGGAAGCATTGATCCTGAAGACTACCTCTCATGGGCATTGAAGGTTGACAAGATCTTTCGCCTTCACAACTTCGGTGAAGAGAAGAAGATTTCAATGGCCTCCCTCGAGTTCCAAGACTATGTTCTCATATGGTGGGAGCAAATCATAGAGAGAAGAGAAGCAAAAGGCGAACCTCCTATCACTACTTGGGCTCAAATGAAGGAAGTCATGAGAGCACGCTTTGTGCCAACACACTACAACCGTGACTTGTTCAAGAAGCTACAACTCCTCAAGCAAGGTACCAAGTCGGTTGAAGAGTACTACAAGGAGATGGAGATGGCCATGATACGAGCCAACATCACGGAAGACGAAGAGCAAACAATGGCGAGATTCTTGAATGGACTCAACTATCCTATCAAGAAGATTGCAGACTTTGAACCATACAACAATCTCCTCGAGCTCGTACACCAAGCAACCAAAGCCGAGCAACAAGTTCAAGAGGATTACAAGTACTCCAAGTTCACCTCCAAGAACTTTGGCTCCTACAACCAAGCTTCAATGACTTCGGCTACTCCTCCTACCTCTACCAAGCCATCTAGAACCTTCGGTGACAAGTCAAGCTACAAGAATGCGACTACATCAAGTCGGCCCTCTTCTACCAACAACTTCAAGCCAAAAGCTTCATCATCTACAACTCCAACCGAGGACAACTCCAAGACGAGTTCCATCAAATGTTTCAAGTTCCAAGGGCGAGTCCACAAGTCATTTGAGTGCAAGAACGTTCGTACCATGATCATCAATGATGACGGATCTTATGACTAAATGAGCGACGATGAGATGGAAGCCCTTGAGCATGTAGCTATGCATCGACAAGTGAATGAGGATGAAAACCATCAAGTGTTTTGCGAAAATGACTCAAGCCCCAATCTTGTTGTCTACAAGGTCTTGACACTCCAACACCAACAAGATGACGACCAACGATGTCATATCTTCCATACCAAGGCCGGCATCAATGGACGCTCCGTGAAGGTTATCATCGATGGAGGAAGTTGTCATAACTTGGCAAGCGAAGAGCTATGCAACAAGCTTTGATGCGGGGTCAACCCGATTCTAGGCCGATCTTTCATGAAAAGGAGGGATCCCACAAGGAACACGATGAACACGGGGATGAACAAGGAGAAATCACAAGGGAAAACACTCAAGAACAAGTCCAATCTCACATTCACTAGACTTTCAAACACACAAGATCTCAAGGTACATGAACAACAAAGGGAAAGATACATGGGTAGAGTTCATCTCCGTGAGGAGGTCTTGAATCCGCGAAGGATCTTCCCGTTTAGGGGTCTTGAATCCGTCGTGGATCTTCTCCGTAGAGGGGCCGCGGTCTCTCTCGTGGAGTAGATCCGTAATGGATGAGCAAAGCTCTAGTCTAAAATAAGCTATCACATTTGCTAACCCTAAAATGGTGGAGGTGGAGGAGTATATATAGTCTAGGGTCATGAAGGGGTAAGTGAGGGGCGAAATGGATACATGGGCATCGGCCCGGATACATGCACGCAGGCAAGGCCGGATGTCCGGGCTGGCGGCCGGATGTCCGGGGCTTCGGGGCGAGCCGGATGTCCGGGGTCACGTCCGGATGTCCGGGCTGAAGGGGCTCGGTCCTGATGCTCTCTGGATAGGAGGGTCCAGATTTCCGGGAGGAGTGCCGGATGTCCAGTCGTTGCTGAAGCGCCGGATGTCCGGCCTTTGGCCCGGATGTCCGGCCGCTGTAGTATCAGCAGCGGCGTCTTTTTCCGTCTTCTCTTCCAAGCTTCCCTCGCGGATGGTGTAGGTGTTCCTCGGCGCTTGCACTCCTCGTCGTCCGTGAAGCTCCGAAAATACCTATGCATGCACACGGGAGAAGTGTCAAGTAGTATACCATCCGAGAAGGGGTCAAGTGAACACGTGTAAAGGAGATGATTCACCTTTATGTATGAGAAGTAGAGGTCGCACGTGTCACTTGCCAAACGGACTCTTGACATGGTGATGTCCTTAGGATGCTCCGCATCATCCCCTCCCCCTTGGAAAAGATCCGACCTCGGCTCGAAAGCCAAATCACCATGGGAAAGAGATGGTGTCGCCATGTCGAAGCGGTCGATCACCAAGCACTCATCATCTTGAAGCTCGAAATGGGCACTCTCCAATGTCGCACCATCTAGTGATTCCTTCAAAAGGAGCAAGGACAACAAACACTTGGAAAAACAAATGTGGTTAGCGGTAGTGCAAAACCAAGCATTCAAGAGGTGATTCACCCAACAAGTGTGGTCATCAAGCATAGCATGTGGTGTGACAAAGGATTGTGACATGGCATGTAAGCATATGAATTGAGCACAATCAAGGCCATCATGGAAGCAAGCATGTAAATGTGAGGTAGAATTGCACATATGTGTGACAAGAGAGTAAGCATCTACCTCAAAGTCGTAGCAAGCATGCATAAAGCGCTCAATGAAAGGTCTATGGTAGGCATAGGAATCATTCACAACACCCACTAAAATGAAGTGTCTAAACACATGAGTCAAGTGCAAGACAATCCAAGTATAACGTGCATAGGGTGTAGTGAAAGTCGTGTGGCACTCAACACAATAGAAAGAGCAATTGTTCGACATGTGTGAGGCAAATAAGTCAAGCATGTGACAAGAAAAGGGACATGGCATATGTGAAGGGATGACATTGGTGCAACCAAACATGTGATATGAGCAAGTAGGCAACAAGTTGGATGCAACACACAAGGCATATATATCATGAAGCATGGCAATGTGACAATGACAAGTTGAAGCGAGATCTCTAACATGTGTGCAATCAAGGGGTCCAAGATGACAAATAAGTATCATGGTGCAAGCAACACATGTAGTGTGATCCACAATATCCATGCTCATGGTTTTGGGTGTCTCGAAAGAGAAGGATATCACCTTGAAACCATGTCCTTGTGCGTCCTTCAAAATGTCGAAGCACAAGCAAGTGCGATGTAGAAGCGTCGGGAACGAAGAAGGTTCGCTCTCAAGAGCTCGAATGGTCAACTCACGTGAAGTGGAAGTCGACACGATGTCCAAGTATCCTACACATGCACACAACAAAATAAAGAACGTATGCGCATGGTAGATAAACACATCACCATCATGATGCTTCTCTTCTCTTGCACATAACCATTAGAAGCAAAAGTGCATGAATAAGATGATGCAAAAATGGCTATATTCATTGCACTAGGCATATGGTGCAAAGAGGTAAAACAAGCATTCTTCACAAGAAATATGTCAAAATCTCCAAATAAATGCGAGAATGCTATGGGGGCAATCTCATTGGCAAGACTAAAATCATGGTTGCGCTCAATGCATGGACAATCATATAGCATGAGAGAGGCAACATGTGGAGACATATGACAACAAGCAATATCAATCATGTGCAAAGCATGGCAATGGTTGACATCAACCGCATGAAAGGAGCAAGTATGAATCATCGGTGATGCAACATAAGCAAGCATATCAATCATGTCGTGCAAACTAGTGGCGCGAAGATGCAACACACTATAGGAAATCATGCCAATCATGTCATGTGAGCAAATAGTGGATATAGGCAATGCACATGACATATCGCAAGCACGATCACAAATCAAGATCAAAGCATCATAATAGGCATGGGGTATAAAGGCATCATGGCAATAACAAGCAATATCTCCACCAAGCTTGCAAATACACATACAAGTATGAGAATCAATCATCATGTGTAATGCGAACCATGGGTCACAAATGCATGGCAAAGACATATAAACGAGCATATCATGCAAAGTGAACATGGCAAGAGGGGCGTAAGAGATATAATGGACAATAACCCATAACCATGTGAGGGCCATGTAGAAGAAATGCGCAAAGTCTTTGCGCGAAGGGAGCAGTTGGAAGGATAATCCATGTACTCCCAAGTCGTCGTTGCTCTCTAGAGCTCGTTTCGTCAACTCGTGCTCTTGCGAGGTTGACGAGTAAGTATGGGTACCTACACAAAAGAGACACAAGCCAAAGAAAGTGTGTGCGTGGTAAATGTACACATCATCCATCATGATGTGTGTGTGCACGTTAGAGTTAGCACAAGATAAGAAATGCTCAAAAAAATTGAGGCACGATAGAGAAATATGTCATCCATCATGAAAGAATAGTTGTCATGTATAGCACGATGGGGACACAAGTTAGAGCAAGTATGTGGCACAACAATAGCATTTGCATTCATGGGGAGCATATTATGCACACAAGTATGGGGATCATGCAATGGATGAGATGGATCAAAATCTCCTAAAATGTATGAGGAAACTATGGGGGTCTCCTCATGAGCAATATCGGAAACATAATGTGGAGAAGTGGAACAACATCCAAAACAATGCATGTCTGAAACTAGGTAATCATGGGATGGCATATGATGGATATGATGCAAAGGAAGCATGGCAATATCATCACAAGAAAAACAAATGCCAATAACCATGGGCTTGTCATCTATGCCATATGTGCAAATTGGATTTATCTTAATGGCATATGCATAGTTACTATGAAGAGATTGCAAATATGACATATTGTTGATCTCATGCATAGCATATGACAAGTCAAGCGGATTGTCAAACATGATGTGACCGAGAGAATTATCACAAAAAATCCTATGCAACATGGCATCACAACTAATAGACTCCACATGGCAATCATCAAACTCATCATAAATGGGTAAATCATCGCATGGGGAAATCATACTAGCATGAAGCATGGCACTAGGTGGATCAACATCATGCAAGCAATCAATGTTGACATAGTCCACTAGTGGGACGAGGGTATCACCTTCACCTTTGTTACCTTTTTCATTCCACTCATGTGTAGGTGAGGTGGGAAAGATCAAATGGTGGTCATCATCTTCATCTTGATGGAACCATGTGGGGGGTGCATCATATTCCACCATGGCCATCATCTTGTCCATAGGAAGGATGAAGTCGTCGAGGATCGACGCGTCATCATAAATGGGAGCTAGCACCAAATGAGAAGACACAATAGAGGTAGAGGTCAAGTCGTTAGTGTTGAAAGTGGCCTCACATGACCTATCAACTATCTCACTCTCTCTATGTGGTGGCTCACTCACTCCCTCAAGGTGGGTGCACTCAAACTCACATTTGGCGGAGTCACTCATCTCACTCAAGTGGTGAGGGTTGTGGCTCTCCTCACATGTGAATTGTGGCAGCTCATCATATATGGGGCTAGTGGTGAACTCACTCTCACTCTCAATATGGTGGCACAAGTCACTCAAGTCATCATACGACGCCGTGGTCGAAGGGAAAATCCCATGCTCAACCATCTCATCGTCATCACCGTGGATGAAGGCCGAAGATGGCACATCATCACTCTCGCCTCCAAAGATGGAAGCATCATCCTTGCTCGTCACCATGTCGTTCGCCTCCGAAGCTTGGTCCTCGAATGGCTCCTTAGGCGTAGTCGTCGCCGCACCGTCTTGAAAAAGAGACGAAGTAGACTCGGCATCATCAATGCCACAAAGAGGGATGGCGGTGGAATCGAACTCGGGAGCGTCGTCTTGGAGCTCGTTGGGCTTGGACATGATGGTGGTACTAGCCTCATGCTCGCCGTCTTGGAGCTTGGTCTTCGAGAAGTGTACTTGCGATGGAGAAGCCTTGGCCTTCATGAGGTCTTGTTCCGCCTTGAGAGCACCAATGTAGTTCTCGTGGAGGGACTTGTAGTTCTCGAGGAAGATAGTCTTGTAGATGTCGTTGTGCAACCCCATCATGAAATGGAGCTTCATCGAAATGGGGTCGTCCACGCCGGCTCGTCGCAAGGCCATCTTCATCTCCTTGAAGTACTTGTCTATGGACTTGGATCCTTGTATGGTGTTCTCCAATTGGCGTAGAAGATGTTCTGTGTAAGTGGGAGGCACGAACTCTCGCCGCATAGCTCTCTTCGTCTTGGGCCAATTCACGTTGAAGCTCGTCGAAGGTGTGTGAAGCCACCATGTTGACACGTTGTCGTGGAGGTTTCTTGTGGCGCACTTCACTTGATCTTCGTAGGGAACTTGATGTAGCTTGAGGTAGTCGTCCATCTTGCGCTCCCACTCGAGATACTCCTCGGGGTCTTGAGTCCCATAGAAAGGAATCTCGTGGTCGTTGTCGAGGTCGTAGTAGCTCGTGGAAGTCGCGGACTTGAGCTTGGGAAGCTTCTCTTGAGCATAATCTTGAGGTGCTTGTGGGCGAAGATGCTGCATATCCAAAGGCGAAGATGCCTTGAAGTCGCTTGGCGAAGATGCCAAGGTACATGGTGAAGTCGTTGAGCAATTGTTGGTGTTGAGCTCATGACCTTCACGTTCTTGTCGTTGATGTTGTCGATGCCGATGTGATCTCGCCGAAGATGGTAGCTCGGAAGGATGTGCACTAGAGTGTCTTCTTGAAGATGAGGGAGACCTCTTGCGGTTCTTGATGAGGGCTTTGAGCTCCTCCATTTGAGCATCCATGTTGGCGCACAAGTTGTTCGTCATGGCATCGAACTTGTCGTTGTTGTTGTAGACCGAAGTAGATGAAATGCTTTTCCTATCCATCACAAGACTCGAGCAAAGGTGAGTAGGAGATGATATAAACAATACCAAGTTACCTTTTCCCAATGTTGAGGATGTATCCCGTTTCACTCAATGTGAAATGAAAGAATAGTGGAATTGGTACCGGACTTGTTCACTCACACCTATCAAGTAAAGCTTATCGAGTGGCTTGGTTAGGATAAGTGGCACAAAAATTTGATGCAAAATGTTAGCAAGAGTCAATAAAGTTTAAAGAGATTCACAAATTCGCAAGTGAAACAAGTAGACCAATAGCAAGGAGTGGCACACGGAAACACACACACGGATAGATAAATGTGGTTGTGCAACCAAGGATTGAGCTGAAAATGTGGAATCCACGAAAATGCTCTTGTCGCACAACACTAGAGAGACGCTAGCCGATTGCTCAATAGGCGGATACGAACTTGTGCACTACCTATATGAGACAAAATGTAGCGACTTCCTATCACAAGTATGCTATGTATGTATGATGTTCCGGTGCTTTTAGCACAAGATGATCCAAGATGATCAAGTATGATATCATATTTTGTGATGCTATGGCTCTTGCTTACAAGCTTCTTTGTCTTTCTCTTTTTGCTTAAAAGCTTATTCTTTCTCTCTTTTTTTTGTATCGCCATGATGCGAAATGCACAAACCAAGATAGTAATTGTGTATATGAGGGAACAATCTTGTGACACAAGGGATGATAAGATGATACCAAGATGATATGGTATGTATACAATGGAAGGGCGGATCGATGATCACTAATGTGCACAAGTAACGTTGCCGGCAATACTCAAAGGCTAGTCTCGATAGGCAAGTGACGCAAAATTGGCTAGGGGTTAACAATGCAATTGCAAGGGGAATATACAAAGATGTCGTTGAAGTTACCGTCCGATGATGATGATGAGATGTGGTGCTCTTGATGTAGACCCGTTCCTAATTAGCCGAAACACCTTAGGAAACGAAAAAAACCACAACTCAAAATCTCAAGGACAAATGTCAAATGGTGGTAGCGGCAATGCCGTGGTGGTTGTGGAAGTGGAATAATGGGCTATACACGATGTCGGAGTTGAAGTCACGGTCCCTAAGTAGCCGAAACACCTTAGGAGACACAAGCCACAACTCAAACAAGCTCAACAAAATTGGGTTAGGTTGGGTTGGTGGAAAAGTATAGTGGACTAAGGGTATGAGGAAGTGGTGGTGGTGTTTAATGAAGAAGCAATTGTCCCTAAGTAGCCTAAACACCTTAGGAGACTCAAATCACTACTCAAGCAACCAAAAATGCTATGGGGATCGAAAATGGTTAGGTTGCGGAAGTCGGTGGTGGTATAGCGGATGATGTGGTGAAAGCCCTAGGCAAAGATGTCAAAATTCACAAACTATGATGGAGTCAAATGATTATGGTGGTATTTTTGTGTTATGCGGGATGTCAAGAGCTTCAAAACAAGCTCAAGAACGTCGAAATCGGAGTTCGGATGAATTAGTTATGGACAAAATGGTGAAACACGGGTGGCTGAAATCCCAAGGGCCGGACATCCGGGGTGGAGCCCGGATTTCCGGGGGCTGATGTCCAGAACCGCGGGGGATTTTGCCCTCCAGGAGCCAGATGTCCGGTCGGGGACCCGGATGTCCGGCCCGATGGCCCGGATGTCCGGCCCGACGATTCCAGATCAGGATTGGGACTTCCAAACTCGTTTGGGGCGGAATTTGATGATTTTGGGTGCAAAATTTGACGGATTTTGTGGAGGAAAGATGGGGAAACTTGGGGAAATGCTAGATCCACTTGAAACCAAGCAAATCCATGGATCAAAATCAACAAAATCTCATCAAACCAACAGATCACAAAAAAAATTGGGGCTATTTTTGGTGGAGAATTTTCGAATTTGGGGAAGAACACAACAAAACAAGGCTAGAAAACGGTGGGGATGCTCCAAATTCGTGATGAACCAAGGCTCATGATACCATATGATCACAAAACTAGGTGGGGGGCTCCAATTTCGTGAGAAACCATGGCTCTTGATACCATATGATGCGGGGTCAACCCGATTCTAGGCCGATCTTTCACGAAAAGGAGGGATCCCACAAGGAACATGATGAACACGGGGACGAACAAGGAGAAATCACAAGGGAAAACACTCAAGAACAAGTCCAATCACACATTCACTAGACTATCAAACACACAAGATCTCAAGGTACATGAACAACAAAGGGAAAGATACATGGGTAGAGTTCATCTCCGTGAGGTCTTGAATCCGCGAAGGATCTTCCCGTTTAGGGGTCTTGAATCCGTCGTGGATCTTCTCCGTAGAGGGGCCGCGGTCTCTCTCGTGGAGTAGATCCGTAATGGATGAGCAAAGCTCTAGTCTAAAATGAGCTATCACATTTTCTAACCCTAAAATGGTGGAGGTGGAGGAGTATATATAGTCTAGGGTCATGAAGGGGTAAGTGAGGGGCGAAACAGGTACATGGGCATCGGCCCGGAAACATGCACGTAGGCAAGGCCGGATGTCCGGGCTGGCGGCCGGATGTCCGGGGCTTTGGGGCGAGCCGGATGTCCGGGGTCATGTCCGGATGTCTGGGCTGAAGGGGCTCGGTCCTGATGCTCTCTGGATAGGAGGGTCCGGATTTCCGGGAGGAGTGCCGGATGTCCGGCCGTTGCTGAAGCGCCGGATGTCCGGCCTTTGGCCCGGATGTCCGGCCGCTGTAGTATCAGCAGCTCGGTCTTCTTCCGTCTTCTCTTCCAAGCTTTCCTCGTGGATGGTGTAGGTGTTCCTCGGCGCTTGCACTCCTCATCATCCGTGAAGTTCTGACAATACCTATGCATGCACACGGGAGAAGTGTCAAGTAGTATACCATCCTCGAAGGGGTCAAGTGAACACGTGTAAAGGAGATGATTCACCTTTTTGTATGAGAAGTAGAGGTCGCACGTGTCACTTGCCGAACGGACTCTTGACATGGTGATGTAGGATGCTCTGCATCAAGCTTCAATTGGTCAAGATGAAGCATCCTCACCCCTACAAGGTCCAATGGCTTAATGACGCCGGAGTTCTTTGAGTCGAGCACACCGTGAAAGTCTCCTTCAAGATAGGCTCCTACGAGGACACACTTGAGTGTGATGTGGTCCCAATGTCCGTGTGCCACCTTCTACTTGGACGACCATGGCAATATGATCGTGGAGTCACGCACAATGGACGGACCAATCACTATAGCTTGAAGATGAAGGGCAAGGAATTCGTGCTACGTCCCATGTCACCAAGTCAAGTAGCCGCCGACAAACACTTACCTACCAACCATCGTGGAGAGAATGGTGAGAGAGCGAGCCACCAAAAGGAGAGTGAGAGCCACAAGCCAAATATGAGCGACTCCACGATGAGCAACAAGAAGCAACTAGTGCTATTTGCCACCAAAAGTGAGATAAGAGAAGTGTGTGAGAACCCATCGAGTGTCTTTCACCTTGTGCTTTTATGCAAAGGGGAAGCCAAACCTACTAACACTTCACCAGCTCTACCTTTAGTATTGTCTCAATTGTTGTAGGAATTCTCGGATGTCTTTCCCGATGAGGTACCAACGGGTCTAAATCCACTTCGCGGAATCGAACACCGCATCGACCTCATACCCGGCGCACCACTTCCAAACAAGGCTCCTTACCGCGTCAACCCCGAGGAAACCAAGGAGATACAACGGCAAGTGCAACAACTCATTGACAAAGGTCATTTACGTGAAAGCTTAAGCCCTTGTGCCGTTCCGGTTATTCTCGTGCCTAAGAAAGATGGAAGTTTTTGCATGTGCTCCGATTGCCGTCCTATAAATGATATCATCGTTAGATACCGTTATCCTATCCCACGGTTAGACGACATGCATGATGAATTAGGTGGTGCCACCATCTTTTCAAAAATTGATCTTAAAAGTGGTTACTACCAAATTCGCATTCAAGAGGGTGATGAGTGGAAAATGGCTTTCAAAACCAAATTTGGGTTCTATGAGTGGCTTGTCATGCCAATGGGTCTATCGGAAGCACCCGGTTCATTTATGTGTCTTATGCATTTTTGTCTACGACCCTACATAGGCGTCTTTGTAGTGGTCTACTTTGAAGACATCCTCGTTTTTAGCAAGTCACTTGAGGACCATGTGACACACATCCGTATGGTTTTACAAACCCTTCGGAAAGAGCTCTTATATGCTAATATGGAGAAACGCACTTTTGGCATTGACAAGGTCGTCTTCCTAGGATTTTTTGTTTCTTCAAAACGTGTTCACGTTGATGAAACTAAAATTGAAGCAATTAAACCTTGGCCTCAACCAATGAATCTCATGCAAGTGCATAGTTTCCTTGGTCTAGCTGGTTTCTACCGACGTTTTGTGAAGGACTTTAGCACTATTGCTATGCCTCTACACAACTTGAGCAAGAAGAACGCACCCTTCATTTGGGGTCCTTCGCAAGACACCGCGTTCAATGAGCTAAAAAGCTTGCTTACACACGCCCCACTTCTAGCCCTACCAAACTTCGATAAACCGTTTGAGATTCATTGTGACGCTAGTGGTACCGGCATAGGTGGCGTGCTCATGCATGAAAAGCGCCCAATTGCATACTTTAGTAAGAAGCTATCCGGAGCGCAACTTGACTACCCCAGTTATGACGAAGAGCTTTATGCCTTGGTGAGATTTGTACGTGTATGGGAACATTATCTTAGACCCCATGAATTCATACTTCATACGGACCATGATACCCTCAAGTATCTCAAGGGTCAAACTAAGTTGAACAAGCGTCATGCTAAGTGGAGTGAGTTCATTGAGTCTTTTCCCTATGTCATCAAATACATCAAAGGCAAAGAAAATGTTGTGGCGGATGCGCTTTCCCGCAAATGCATGCTTGTTACACAACTTGAGTTGAATGTTATTGGCTTTGAGCACATAAAAGATTTATATGAGCATGATCCTTTCTTTGCACATCCTTATGCTAAGTGTTTGACTCACACTTCTTGGGAACATTACTACATAAAGGATGGATATCTTATGAGAGCTAACAAACTTTGCATTCCCGAGTCTTCGCTTTGTTTGCTCCTTTTCAGGAATCTCATGGAGGAGGACTCATGGGACACTTTGGACGCGACAAGACATTTGCTACGCTCTCCAAGAACTACTTTTGGCCCAAGATGCTACGTGACGTCACACGCCTCACGAACCGATGTTCTACATGCCGCAAAGCTAAGTCAAAAGCTCAATCTCATGGACTTTACATGCCACTTCCTATTCCATACCATCCATGGGAAGACGTAAGCATGGACATTGTAATTTGTTTGCCTAGAACTCAAAATGGAAAGGATTCTGTGTTTGTTGTCGTAGATAGATTTTCTAAAATGGCTCACTTCATTCCTTGTAACAAGATCGACAATGCTTCACATGTGGCAACTCTCTTTTGTAGGGACATCATTCATCTACATGGAGTGCCAAAGAATATTGTCTCGGATCGGGACGTCAAGTTCTTGAGCTACTTTTGGAAGACTCTATGCGCCAAACTCGACATCAAGCTCCTCTTTTATTCGGCATATCATCCACAAACCGACGGCCAAACGGAGGTGATGAACCGCACACTTTCGACGCTTCTTCGCGTGTTGATCAAGAAGAATATCAAGGAATGGGAGCAATGCTTGCCCATCGCCGAGTACGCCTACAACAGCGCAAGACATTCCACTACCGGCAAGTCCCCTTTCGAGGTCGTCTACAGCTTCAATCCCTTGTCCCCATTGGACATCCTACCGCTACCTCTACAAGAGCGCACGAACATGGACGCAAGCGCACGAGCGAGCTATCTCAAGAAGGTGCATGAAGATACAAGGGCAACGATCGAGCGACAAGTCCATCGTCTCACCACCAAGCTCAACGTCAAAAAGACACCAATGGTGTTGAAACCGGGAGATCTTGTTTGGCTTCATCTTCGGAAGGACCGTTTCCCACACGAGCACAAGTCCAAACTACTACCTCGCGCCAACGGACCCTTCAAGGTGCTAGCATGCTACAACAACAACGCCTACAAGATCGACATCCCACGAGACAAGTACAACGTGAGCGATGCCTTCAACGCCAAGGATCTATCCCCTTACCATGATGATGAAGATTTCGATCCGAGGTCGGATCTTTCCCAAGGGAGGGGAGATGATGCGGAGCATCCCAAGGTCATCCCCATGGACCCTCCATCGCCTCACCAAGCGCCTCAAGGACCAATGACACGTGCTCGTGCTAGAGCTCTCGAGACCGAGGTGACATCACTCCTAGTCCAACTTCCATATGAATCTTGCGAGACATGGTTGCTACCTCAGACAGATGTGTTTTGTGTGCTCAGGTGTGAAGAAGACCACATTGGAGAGGTGCATGAAGATGAACAAGTCCCCAAGCTCACGGACGAGACTTGGCATCGAGAAGGGCTAAAGAAGGCTCCAGGCCCCGAACATCAGGCCCCTGGGCAATCAACCACAGAAGGGCACCAGCAGCCGAAGCTACTGGGCCCGGACATCCGGCCCGGCCCCGGACTTCCGGCCAGGCAAGGCCTGGACATCCGGCCTCGAGCTCGGAAATCCGGCGCCACCCTACAGAAGCCACCCGAGACTCGACCCCGCCAGCCCGGACATCCGGCATAATGCCCGGACATCCGGCGCCTCGCCAAAGCCCGGACATCCGGCCCGACGCCCGGACGTCCGGCCCTACCTGCGCGCAGCCACTTGGGTTTCGACCCGTGTATCCCCCTTTCGGTCCCCTAGACTATAAGTACTCCTCCCCCTCCATCTTCTAGGGTTAGCTTTTGGATAGCTCATCATAGACCTTTGTGGTTCCTCTCCTATGAGACCGCGGCCTCTTCGGAGAAGATCCACCTCGGATTCAAGACCTCTGCTACGAAGAAGATCCCAAGGGATACCCCAAGACCTCCTCCGGGAGAAGACTATCTTTGTACTACCGTTGTTGACTATGGATCGTGTATCTTGATGTGTATCATGGATCTAGCACCAGTGTGACCGTATTCGTGTTGATTTGAGCGTTTCCTCTCGTGTGTTCCTCCGTGTTTTCCTTGTGTTCTCCTTGTTCATCGTGGGATCCCCTCCATCTCATGAAAGATCTACCGATTAGAGTTCCGCCCTACATCACTCCATCTCGTGAAAGATCTGCCGATTAGGATTCCACCCTACATCACCGCAAAAACTTACCTACCAACCATCGTGGAGAGAATGGTGAGAGAGTGAGCCACCAAAAGGAGAGTGAGAGCCACAAGCCAAATATGAGCGACTCCACGATGAGTGACAAGAAACAACTAGTGCTATTCGCCACCAAAAGTGAGATGAGAGAAGTGTGTGAGAACCCATTGAGTGTCTTTCACCTTGTGCTTTTATGCAAAGGGGAAGCCAAACCTACTAACACTTCACCACCTCCACCTTTAGTGTTGTCTAATTTGTTGCACGAATTCTCAGACGTCTTCCCCGATAAGCTACCTCTGGGTCTACCTCCACTTCGCGGAATCGAACACCGCATCGACCTCATACCCGGAGCACCACTTCCGAAGAAGGCTCCCTACCGCGTAAACCCCGAGGAAACCAAGGAGATACAACGGCAAGTACAACAACTCATCGACAAAGGTCATGTACGTGAAAGGTTGAGCCCTTGTGCCGTTCCGGTTATTCTCGTGCCTAAGAAAGATGGAAGTTTTCGTATGTGCTCCGATTGTAGGCCGATAAATGCTATCACTGTTAGATACCATCACCCTATCCCACGCTTAGACGACATGCTTGATGAATTATGTGGTGCCACCAACTTTTCGAAAATTGATCTTAAAAGTGGTTACTACCAAATTCGAATTCAAGAGGGTGATGAGTGGAAAACAGCTTTCAAAACCAAGTTTGGGTTATATGAGTGGCTTGTCATGCCAATGGGTTTATCGGAAGCACCCGGTTCTTGTATGCGTCTTATGTGTTTTGTTCTACGACCTTACATAGGTGTCTTTGTCGTGGTTTACTTTGATGACATCCTCGTTTTTAGCAAGTCGCTTGAGGACCATGTCACACACATCCGTATGGTTTTACAAACCCTTCGGAAAGAGCGCTTATATGCTAACATGGGAAAAATGCACTTTTGGCGTTGACAAGGTCGTTTTCTTAGGATTCGTCGTTTCTTCCCAAGGTGTTCATGTTGATGAAACTAAAATTGAAGCAATTAAAACTTGGCCTCAACCAACGAATCTCCAACAAGTGCGTAGCATTCTTGGTTTAGCCGGTTTCTATCGACGTTTTCTGTAGGACTTTAGCACCATTGCTATGCCTCTACACGCCTTGAGCAAGAAGAACGCGCCCTTTGTTTGGGGCCCTGCGCAAGACACCGCGTTCATTAAGCTCAAAGACTTGCTCACGCATGCATCACTTCTTGCCCTACCGAAATTTGATAAACCTTTTGAGATTTATTGTGACGCTAGTGGTACCGGCATAGGTGGCGTGCTTATGCAAGAAAAACGCCCAATTGCGTACTTTAGCGAGAAGCTATCCGGCGCACAACTTAACTACCCCATCTATGATAAAGAGCTATATGCCTTGGTGAGAGTTTTGCATGTTTTGGAACACTATCTTAGACCTCATGAATTCATTCTTCATACGGACCATGAGACACTCAAGTATCTCAAGGGTCAAACTAAGTTGAACAAGTGTCATGCTAAGTGGATTGAGTTCATTGAGTCTTTTCCCTACGTCATCAAGTACATCAAAAGAAAAGAAAATGTTGTGGCGGATGCGCTTTCTAGCAAATGCATGCTTGTCACAAAACTTGAGTTCAATGTTATTGGCTTTGAGCATATTAAAGACTTATATGAGTATGACCCTTTATTTGCACATCCTTATGCTAAGTGTTTGACTCACACTTCTTGGGAACATTACTACATCAAGGATGGATATCTTATGAGAGCTAACAAACTTTGCATCCCCGAGTCTTCGATTCGTTTGCTCCTTTAGCAAGAATCTCATGGAGGAGGACTCATGGGACACTTTGGTCGCGACAAGACATTTGCTACGCTCTCCAAGAACTACTTTTGGCCCAAGATGCTACGTGAGGTCTCACGCCTTACCAACCGATGCTTAACATGTCGCAAAGCTAAGTCAAAAGCTCAATCTCATGGTCTTTACATGCCACTTCCTATTCCATTCCATCCATGGGAAGACATTAGCATGGACTTTGTACTTGGATTGCCTAGGACTCAAAATGGAAAAGATTTCGTGTTTGTTGTCGTGGATAGTTTTTCTAAAATGGCTCATTTCATTCCTTGTAACAAGATCAACGATGCTTCACATGTGGCAAATCTCTTTTGTAGGGAAATCATTCGTCTACATGGAGTGCCCAAGACGATCGTGTCGGACCGGGACGTCAAGTTCTTGAGCTACTTTTGGAAGACTCTCTGCGCCAAACTCGGCATCAAGCTACTCTTCTCCTCGGCATATCATCCACAAACCGACGGCCAAACGGAGGTGACGAACCACATGCTATCGACACTTCTTCGTGTATTGATCAAGAAGAACATCAAGGAATGGGAGCAATGCTTGCCCATCGCCGAGTACGCCTACCACCGCGCAAGACATTCGACTACCGGCAAGTCCCCTTTCGAGGTCGTCTACGGCTTCAACCCTTTGTCTCCATTGGACATTCTACCTCTACCTCTACAAGAACGCACAAACTTGGACGCAAGTGCTCGAGCAAGCTACCTCAAGAAGGTGCATGAAGATACAAGGGCAACGATCGAGCGGCAAGTACATCGTCTAGCGTCCAAGCTCAATGCCAACAAGAAGCCTATGGTGTTCCAACCGGGAGATCTCGTATGGCTACATCTTCGCAAGGACCGTTTCCCCCACGAGCGCAAGTCCAAACTACTACCTCGAGCCGACGAACCCTACAAGGTGCTAGAACGCTACAACAACAATGCATACAAGCTCGACCTTCCACGCGACAAGTACAACGTGAGCAATGTCTTCAACGTCAAGGATCTCTCCACTTTCCATGGTGATGAAGATTTCGATCCGAGGTCGGATCTTTCCCAAGGGAGGGGAGATGATGCGGAGCATCCCAAGGTCATCCCCATGGACCCACCATCATCTCACCAAGTGCCAAGTGGACCCATGACACGTGCTCGAGCACGAGCTCTTGAGACCGAGGTGACTTCACTCCTATCTCTACATCACTTTGATTCGCATGAGACATGGCTGCTACCCTCATCAGAGACTCTTTGCATACTCAGGCACCTCGGGAGCAACCACAGAGAAGTCAAGGGACAAGAAGAATTGAAGGAGGAAGGAGGAGGAGAAGAACAGCCAAGACTGAGCCTGCCCGGACGATCCGGCCGAGGCCCGGATGATCCGGACAAACGTCCGGACGATCCGGCCAATGTGCCCGAAGACACCCGAAGCTCCACGCCGAAGCCGGATCATCCGGACCCCGGCCCAGATCATCCGGACCCCGGCCCAGATCATCCGGACACCCTCAGACATCCGGACGAAGACCCGGACATCCGGGCCACCTGCAGCAGATCAGACGCGTCCGGATCATCCGGACGCCGCCCCGGATCATCCGGTCCCCCGAAGCCCGGATCATCCAAACAAACGTCTGGATCATCCGGACAGTCCCTGCGCGCATGATGTTGGGCCGAGGCCCATGTACCCCTTCGCCCCTCCTAGCCTATATATAGCACTCTACCTAAACTATCTAGGGTTAGCTTTGTGATAGCTCATCATAGACCTTTGTGGTTCCTCTCCTACGAGACTGCGGCCTCTTCGGAGAAGATCCACCTCGGATTCAAGACCTCCACCACGGAGAAGATCCCAAGGGATACCCCCAAGACCTCCTCCGGGAGAAGACTATCTTTGTACCACCGTTATTGATTATGGATCATGTAACTTGATGTGTATCGTGGATCTAGCACCTGTGTGACCGTATTCGTGTTGATTTGAGCATTTCCTCCCGTGTTTTCTCCGTGTTTTCCTTGTGTTCTTCGTGTTCATCGTGGGATCCCCTCCATCTCGTGAAAGATCTACCGATTAGGGTTCCACCCTACATCACTAACTCTTGTTTCCCCACACATACGGACACTAAACAGCCTATACTCAAGTATTTCAAAATTACATGGGCCTGGCCCAATAATAAGGTGACGCAGCACCTATAATAACCTCTAGACAAAATTTATGAAGTGGCATCTTGTATATTTCGTCCAAGGCTTCACGCACTCATTATGGTGGCTTCAAAGTCCTGGAATCATCACTTGTAACTCCATTCTTGTTCCCCTTGCGCATGCCATCATGTCCATGCTTGATCTTGCTCCAATGTTCATCCTTCTTGTCCAAGCTAGGCCCTTCATTTGTAAGCAAGACAGATGTATCCAATTTAGGCAGCATCACATTCTCATGAACATTAGAATCATTACCACGAAACGAAAGTATGTGATAATTTAATTGGTGTGCGCGAGATCTAGTAATTGGTCATGTATATGTATCACTTGGGGCTGTGGGTGTAACCTTGTTAGTGATGTCCTCATCAGTGTCGGATGTCCGAGCTTGGCGCCGGATGTCCGGGCTAGTGGGGCCAAGTCACGGGTATGCTTCTGTGGTGTGGCGCCGGATTTCCGGGCTTGAGGCCGGATGTCCGGGGCCTGCCGAGCCGGATGTCCGGGTCCTGGCCGGATGTCCGAGCCCTGTAGCTTCAGTTGCGTGGACTCTTCTCTAGATGTTGGTCCAGGGGCCGGATGTCCGGGCCAGGGTGCCGGATGTCTGGGACCTGGGACCTTGATGCGGAGCATCCTAAGGTCATCCCCATGGACCCTCCATCGCCTCACCAAGTGCCTCAAGGACCCATGACACGTGCTCGTGCTAGAGCTCTCAAGACCGAGGTGACTTCACTCCTTGCTCTACATCCTCCCGATTCACATGAGACATGGCTTCTACCCTCATCAGAAACTCTATGCATACTCAGGTACTTGGATGAAGGCCACGGGACAGCTCTGCACAGCGGACAAGACGGCGAGATCGACAAGTGCTTGGTACAAGACGAAGTATGGCTGAAGAGGCTACAGGCACCGGACGACCGGCGTTCATCGGGCGACCGGCGACTCCCAGACGACCGGACAACCGGAAGCCACCGGACGTCCGTGACATCAACCACAGAACATAAATAGCGGAAATCCGAGGATTACCGGACATCTGGTCCCTCCCGAACCACCGGACGTCCGGTGACCAGCGGACGTCTGACCCGACGGTGTCATCCCATGTAATATATACTCGTTGACTTCCATCCTTTCGGGGCAGCTTTTGGATAGCTCATCATAGACCTTAGTGGTTCCTCTCCTACGAGACCGCGGCCTCTTCGGAGAAGATCCACCTCGGATTCAAGAACTCCTTCGTGGAGAAGATCCCAAGGGATAACTCAAGACCTCCTCCGGGAGAAGACTATCTTTGTACCACCGTTGTTGACTATGGATCGTGTGTCTTGATATGTATCGTGGATCTAGCACCTGTGTGACCATATTTGTGTTGATTTGAGTGTTTCCCCTCGCATTTTCCTCCGTATCTTCCTTGTGTTTTCCGTGTTCAACGTGGGATAACCTCCTTTCATGAAAGATCTGCCGATTAGGGTTCCACCCTACATCAGACCTTCTTCAGCTTCCCTCGATGCAATGCTTCATCCGTGAACTTGGGGACTTGTCCATCTTCATGCACCTCTCCGATGGAGTCTTCTTGATACCTGAGCACACAAAACACATCCGTCTGAGGTAGTAGCCATGTCTCACATGATTCATATGGAAGTTGACTAGGAGAGATGTCACCACGGTCTCGAGAGCTCTTGCACGGGCACGAGTCATTGTGATGTAGGGTGGAACCCTACGTGGCCGATCTTTCACGAAAAGGAGGGATCCCTAGGAAGAAAACGAGGGGCACGAGGGAAAACACAAGAGAGACAAGGAGAAAACACTCAAATCAACCAACTTAGGTCACACAAATGCTAGATCCGGGTACACAAAGTGCGATACACGATACACGATCAACTAAGGACGATACAAGTGGCGGTAGTCATCTCCGTGAGGAGGTCTTGATGTTCTTCTCCGTATAGGAGGTCTTGAATCCGGTGGATCTTCTCCGAAGAGGCCGCGGTCTCGTAGGAGAGGAACCACTAAGGTTTTTGGTATGAGCTAACACAAAGCTAACCCTAGATAGTTTAGGTAGAGTGCTATATATAGGCTAGGAGGGGCAAAGGGGTACATGGGCCTCGGCCCAACATCATGAACGCAGGCAATGTCCGGATGATCCGGACGTTTTTCCGGATGATCCGGACGTGTCTGAACCGCTGCACGTGGCCCGGATGTCCGGGTCTTCGTCCGGATGTCCGGGTGCGTCCGGATGATCCGGGCTGGGGTCCGGATGATCCGGCTTCAGCTTGGGCTCTCGGGTGTCCTTGGGCACAGTTGCCGGATCGTCCCGACGTTTGTCCGGATCATCCGGGCCTCGGCTGGATCGTCCGGGACTTCGTCCAGATCATCCGGGCAGGCTCAGTCTTGGTTGTTCTTCTCCTCCTTCTTCCTCCTTCGATTCTTCTTGTCCCTTGACTGATCCATGGTTGCTCCCGAGGTGCCTGAGTATGCAAAGAGTCTCTGATGAGGGTAGTAGCCATGAATCATGTGAATGAATGTGATGTAGAGAGAGGAGTGAAGTCACCTCGGTCTCGAGAGCTCGTGCTCGAGCACGTGTCATGGGACCACTTGGCACTTGGTGAGGCGAAGGTCGGTCCATGGGGATGACCTTGGGATGCTCCGCATCATCTCCCCTCCCTTGGGAAAGATCCGACCTCGGATCGAAATCTTCATCACCATGGAAAGTGGAGAGATCCTTGACGTTGAAGACATCGCTCACGTTGTACTTGTCGTGTGGAAGGTCGAGCTTGTATGCATTTTTGTTGTAGCGTGCTAGCACCTTGAAGGGTCCGTCGGCTCGAGGTAGTAGTTTGGACTTGTGCTCATGGGGGAAACGGTCCTTGCGAAGATGTAGCCATACGAGATCTCCCGGTTGGAACATCATAGGCATCTCGTTGGCATTGAGCTTGGACGCTAGTCGATGTACTTGCCTCTCGATCGTTGTGATGGCCTGGATTATTAGGGATGATAGACTACTCATATCAATAAGGAATTCCTTCTTTTCCGGGAGCCCATTCGGATAGAACTCCAAAATTAAGCGTGCTCAGCTTGGAGTAGTTTCAGGATGGGTGACCGACCGGGAAGTTGCTCCCGGGTGCGCATGAGTGAGGACAAAGTGCGCAGAAAAGACTAGTATTGATATGTGAGGCCAGTCTAGATCCCGCTAGGAGTAACGACCACCGGCGGGTGTGTCCGGGGCGTTACAAGTTGGTATCAGAGCCGACCCTCGTGGTTACACGGATGTTTGCGGACAGTTTGCAGTCATGTTGTGCATGACGTTTGTGACCCGTCATGGCACACGGCATGGCACATGTGCTGTCCTGGAAGCACAGACGGTTGTGCTAAGAGGGAACGTTCCTGTGGCCCGACGAGGACGTCGGTTCCTCTGAGTGAGGGTGTATGTGATGGCCTGGATTATTAGGGATGATAGACTACTCATATCAATAAGGAATTCCTTCTTTTCCGGGAGCCCATTCGGATAGAACTCCAAAGTTAAGCGTGCTCAGCTTGGAGTAGTTTCAGGATGGGTGACCGACCGGGAAGTTGCTCCCGGGTGCGCATGAGTGAGGACAAAGTGCGCAGAAAAGATTAGTATTGATATGTGAGGCCAGTCTAGATCCCGCCAGGAGTAACGACCACCGGCGGGTGTGTCCGGGGCGTTACAATCGTTGCCCTTGTATCTTCATGCACCTTCTTGAGATAGCTTGCTCGAGCACTTGCGTCCAAGTTGATGCGTTCTTGTAGAGGTAGAGGTAGAATGTCCAATGGAGACAAAGGGTTGAAGCCGTAGACGACCTCGAAAGGGGACTTGCCCGTAGTCGAATGTCTTGCGCGGTTGTAGGCGTACTCGACGATGGGCAAGCATTGCTCCCATTCCTTGATGTTCTTCTTGATCAACACGCGAAGAAGCGTCGAAAGCGTGCGTTTCGTCACCTCATTTTGGCCGTCGGTTTGTGGATGATATGCCGAAGAGAAGAGGAGCTTGATCCCGAGTTTGGCGCATAGAGTCTTCCAAAAGTAGCTCAAGAACTTGACGTCCCAGTCCGACACGATCGTCTTGGGCACTCCATGTAGGCGAATGATTTCCCTACAAAAGAGATTTGCCACATGTGAAGAATCGCTGATCTTGTTACAAGGAATGAAGTTAGCCATTTTAGAGAATCTATCCACGACAACAAACACGAAATCTTTTCCATTTTGAGTCCTAGGCAATCCAAGTACAAAGTCCATGCTTATGTCTTCCCATGGATGGAATTGAATAGGAAGTGGCATGCATGAGATTGAGCTTTTGACTTAGCTTTGCGACATGTAGAGCATCGGTTGGTGAGGCGTGAGACGTCACGTAGCATCTTGGGCCAAAAGTAGTTCTTGGAGAGCGTAGCAAATGTCTTGTCGCGAGCGAAGTGTCCCATGAGTCCTCCTCCATGAGATTCCTGCAAAAGGAGCAAACGAAGCGAAGACTCGGGAATGCAAAGTTTGTTAGCTCTCATAAGATATCTGTCCTTGATGTAGTAATGTTCCCAAGAAGTGTGATTCAAACACTTAGCATAAGGATTTGCAAAGAAAGGATCATGCTCATATAAGTCTTTTATGTGCTCAAATCCAATAACATTCAACTCAAGTTTTGTGGCAAGCATGCATTTGCAGGAAAGCGCATCCGCAACAACATTTTCTTTGCCTTTGATGTACTTGATGACATAGGGAAAAGACTCAATGAACTCACTCCACTTAGCATGACGTTTGTTCAACTTAGTTTGACCCTTGAGATACTTGAGAGTCTCATGGTCCGTATGAAGAATGAATTCATGAGGTCTAAGGTAGTGTTCCCAAGCGCGTAAAACTCTCACCAAGGCATAGAGCTCTCTATCATAAATTGGGTAGTTAAGTTGTGCTCCGGATAGCTTTTGGCTAAAGTAAGCAATTGGGTGTTTTTCTTGCATGAGCACGCCACCTATGCCGGTACCACTAGCGTCACAACAGGTTTGTCAAAAATTGGTAGGGCAAGAAGTGGTGCGTGCGTGAGCAAGTCTTTGAGCTTAATGAACACGATGTCTTGCGAAGTACCCCAAACAAAGGGTGCGGTCTTCTTGCTCAAGGCGTGTAGAGGCATAGCAATTGTGCTAAAATCCTTCACAAAACGTCGATAGAAACCGGCTAAACCAAGAAAGCTACGCACTTGTTGGAGATTCGTTGGTTGAGGCCAAGTTTTAATTGCTTCAGTTTTAGTTTCATCAACGTGAACACCTTGGGAAGAAACGACAAATCCTAAGAAAACGACCTCGTCAACGCCAAAAGTGCATTTTTCCATGTTAGCATATAAGCGCTCTTTCCGAAGGGTTTGTAAAACCATACGGATGTCTGTCACATGGTCCTCAAGTGACTTGCTAAAAACGAGGATGTCGTCAAAGTAAACCACTACAAAGACGCCTATGTAGGGTCGTAGAACAAAATGCATAAGACGCATAAAAGAACCGGGTGCTTCCAATAAACCCATTGGCATGACAAGCCACTCATATAACCCAAACTTGCTTTTGAAAGCCCGAATTTGGTAGTAGCCACTTTTAAGATCAATTTTTGAAAAGATGGTGGCACCACATAATTCATCAAGCATGTCATCTAAGCGTGGGATAGGATGAAGGTATCTAACGGTGATAGCATTTATCGGCCCACAATCGGAGCACATGCGAAAACTTCCATCTTTCTTAGGCACGAGAATAACCGGAACGGCACAAGGGCTCAACCTTTCACGTACATGACCTTTGTCGATGAGTTGTTGTACTTGCCATTGTATCTCCTTGGTTTCCTCGGGGTTGACGCGGTAGGGAGCCCTGTTCGGAAGTGGTGCACCGGGTATGAGGTCGATGCGGTGTTCTATTCCGCGAAGTGGAGGTAGTCCTGGAGGTAGCTCATCGGGAAAGACGTCCGAGAATTCCTGCAACAATTGAGGCAACACTAAAGGTGGAGGTGGTGAAGTGTTAGTGGGTTTGGCTTCCCCTTTGCATAATAGCAGAAGGTGAAAGACACTCGATGGGTTCTCACACACTTCTCTCATCTCAATTTTGGTGGCGAATAGCACTAGTTGTTTCTTATCACTCATCGTGGAGTCGCTCATATTTGGCTTGTGGCTCTCACTCTCCTTTTGGTGGCTCACTCTCTCACCATTCTCTCCATGATAGTTGGTAGGTAAGTGTTTGTCGGCGGCTACTTGACTTGGTGACATTGGGCGTAGCACGAACTCCTTTCCTTTCATCTTGAAGCTATAGTGGTTCATCCGTCCATTGTGTGTTACTCCACGATCATATTGACATGGTCGTCCAAGAATAACGTGGCACACGGACATGGGGATGACATCACACTCAAGTGTGTCCTCGTAGGCGCCTATCTTAAAGGATACTTGCACGATGTGCGCGACTCGAAGAGTTCCGGTGTCGTTAAGCCATTGTACCTTGTAGGGGTGAGGGTGCTTTGACTTCACCAAGTTGAGCTTGTCGCATAGCTCGTCGCTTGCCAAGTTGTGACAACTTCCTCCGTCGATGATAACCTTGACGGATCGTCCATTGATGCCGGCCTTGGTATGGAAGATATGACATCTTTGATAGTCGTCTTGTTAATGTTGGAGTATCAAGACCTTGGACACAACGAGGTTGGGACTCGAGTCATTGTCGCAAAACACTTGGTGGTCTTCGTCTTCATTCACTTGGCGATGCATAGCTACATGCTCAAGGGCTTCCATCTCATCGTCGCTCATTGAGTCATAAGATCCGTCATCATTGATGATCATGGTACGAACGGTCCTGCACTCAAATGACTTGTGGCCTCGCCCTTGGCACTTGAAACATTTGATGGAACTCGTCTTGGAGTTGTCCTCGGTTGTAGTTGTAGATGATGAAGCGCTTGGCTTGAAGTTGTTGGAAATATGCCCTAGAGGCAATAATAAAATGGTAATTATTATATTTCCTTGTTCATGATAATTGTTCGTTATTCATGCTTGAATTGTATTATCCGGAAATAGTGATACATGTGTGAATACATAGACCACAACGTGTCCCTGGTAAACTTTTAGTTACTAGCTCGTTGATCAACAGATGGTTACGGTTTCCTGACCATGGACATTGGATGTCATTGATAACGAGATCACATCATTAGGAGAATGATGTGATGGACAAGACCCAATCCGAAGCCTAGCAAAAGATCGTGTAGTTCATAATGCTAAAGCTTTTCCAATGTCAAGTATCTTTTCCTTAGACCATGAGGTTGTGCAACTCCCGGATACCGTAGGGATACTTTAGGTGTGCCAAACGTCACAACATAATTGGGTGGCTATAAAGGTACGCAACGGGTATCTCTGAAAGTATCTGTTGAGTTGGCATGAACCGAGACTGGGATTTGTCACTCCGTATGACGGAGAGGTATCTTTGGGCCCACTCGGTAAGACATCATCATAATGAGCTCAATGTGACTAAGGAGTTGGTCACGGGATGATGTATTACGGAACGAGTAAAGAGACTTGCCATGACGAGATTGAACAAGGTGTCGGTATACCGACGATCGAATCTCGGGCAAGTACTGTACCGATAGACAAAGGGAATTGCATACGAGATTGAGTGAATCCTTGACATTGTGGTTCATCCGATGAGATCATCGAGGAACGTGTAGGAAAAAACATGGGTATCCAGATCCCGCTGTTGGTTATTGACCGGAGAGTCGTCTCGGTCATGTCTACGCGTCTCCCGAACCCGTAGGGTCTACACACTTAAGGTTCGGTGACGCTAGGGTTGTAGAGATATATGCACACGGTAACCCAAATGTTGTTCGGAGTCCCGGATGAGATCCCGGATGTCACGAGGAATTCCAGAATGGTCCGGAGGTAAAGAATTATATATAGAAAGTCCAGTTTCGGCCATCGGGAGAGTTTCGGGGGTCACCGGTAGTGTACCGGGACCACCGGAAGGGTCCCGGGGGTCCACCGGGTGGGGCCACCTTTCCCGGAGGGCCCCATGGGCCGTAAGGGGTGGGGAACCAGCCCATAGTGGGCTGGCGCACCCCCTTGGGCCTCCTGATGGAGGCGAGGGGCTCGATCTTTCGATGAGATGATAACTATCCATTTGGTGGAGACGACTTTGACGACCCGACTACAAACGTGCACGACGTTGCGCCTTAGCAATCGCTAAACCAATCTCCAGGGGTTGCTGACAATGCTAGAAACACGATCAGCCTGACCACGAAGGTCTATTCCTGCATGCAATCGAAGAACAAGCAAGAATATGATAAAGCAATCTGAATATTGCAAATATAAATGATGTATTGATAAAGGTGGGGATCCGTAAGCGGTCTTGGTCTGGTCGTTGGACACAAACGAAGTACACGAAGTTGCAATGGCTAACTTTTGACTAAACACATCCCAAAGAAAAAGCTACTAGATGGATCTACTTATATAGGAGCAAGGGGTGGCGGCCATGGAGGTGGGATGACGTCCCAAGGCAGCCTAAAACTAACCCTAGGTCATACAAGGCTCATGGGCCCAAGTGGAGGTGATGCAACACCTTTGGACTTGTAGTTTGACTCGGATTCTGCTGCAGCGTCAGATTGTTTCGTCGATATCTCGACGCTCCGGTCGAATTTGAAGGTGAATCCAATTGGGTTGGAAAGTGTACGAAATCTAGTTTCCAACAAAAAAAGAATCACCCAATTCGGAGTCCGTATGAAGGAGTTCTTGCTGTTTTGAGTCAGGTATGTCTGTGCAGTCCGAATCTGGATGCAGAACGTGAGAGACTTGGACTCTATCTTCTCTTGGCTCAAAAGTGACGTGAGAGAACTTTTTGAACAGCACCTAAACTTCTCTTTTTCCCTTATCTTCATATGTGGATTGTACAAATGTCCCATACACCTGGAATTAGACATGGCACAAAAGTCTGTGAAGTATTTTTGTCCTGGATGACATAAATAAATTGTTGCATAGTTTGCATTAGAAATCACCTCACAAATATACATGTATGCAATATTTTTGGTCGTATCCAAGGTAGCCATGTCCTCATCATCCTCCCTTTCTTGAAAATAAAGTCGTCCTCGGCGTTGCTTAATCTGAAATTTGGGTAAGAAAATAGACAAGGTGTACATGTTGTATATGTATATGTCATCCATTTTTACTTCCCTTAATTTTCGCACATATGACACATGTATAGATGAGTAACTTTCATAGTTCATAAAATATAAAGCCAAAATATTATCACAAGAAGTAGAAGGCGTGAAAATATTGCAACTCAGTTTGCACAAATAAGTGAAGCTCTTATTCATATCAAAAGATTGACAATGTTCATCATTAAACCATCCCAACATTGGTGAATAAACCTTACTTGCATGAAATTCACAGGCTACAACATGCTTAAATAAGAAAACATGCAATAAGTCATTTGATGTAGAATCGTCACCAAGATTAGAGGTCATATCAAAATGATTAAACATTGGCACAATTATTTTCAAATGTATTTTATTCAAATCTGATTTATTCTCCGATTCACATGATTCTTTTGCATCAACAGTTAATTCAATGGGTGCACTCAAAATTGTTGGTATTTCAGTTTTTTGATCACATGACGCATTCATGACAGTAACATGATTATGTAAACTAGGTGGTGTGCTCAAATCAACAGGTAATTCAATACATGATGTATTCAAGTTAACTAGATATGTATCATCCTCATGTGAAGTTATATCATCATTGATTTTACGGTTACCTTGTTGCAAAGACGTAGCTGATGTAGGTACGGATGATGACAATGTACCATACACTTTAGATGATGACACGCTCACAATCAGAGGTCTGGCTGCTCTAGTAGGTGCAATGGTGGAGGAACCAACCAGTGGTGGTGAGCATGAACTGGAATAGTAGTTGTTGTAGTCACACAATGCATCCTCCTGTATTTGTCTCTCAAAGGTACAAGCACGAACATACATACCAGTAATGCAACGAGGAATATACTGAAATCTTGTGCGAATATCATGGTTCAAACCACCAAAAAATCTATTCAGTGTATCATCCTCAGATTCTTCTATGTCACAATGATGCATATAAGATTTGAACTCTTGGTAGTAAGCATGAACGGTGTTACTGCCTTATTTTAATTGTTCCAATTTGTGAAGCAATTCACGGCGATAGTAAGGAGGGAAAAAATGTTTTCTCATTACAGCCTTCAAATCTTTCCAAGTTATGGGTTGGTTATCAATATTTTTCTTATAATGCACACTCCACCAAACAGAAGCAAAACCAGTAAATACTCTAGTGGCAGCTCGTACTCTCTCAAGTTCAGAAAAATGATGGTGACTAAAAACTTTTTCTACTTCAAACTCCCAAGCTAGATAAATAGCAGGATTAAATCTAGCCTCAAATGACGGTAAAGAAATAACCTGGCCATGTGCTTGTGTGTGTTGTGCCACGTCTCGTGATGGTGAAGATATATCCGTCGTCCAAGAACTTATGTCTCTGGTACCTGTCATGATTAGTAGAAACAAGAAACACAATTCGAGAATAATGTTCCTATGAACTACAAGGATGTGGTGCTAAAGCGCTCACAGTAAAGCAAATATCAATATCTTACAAGTTCTTACCATGCAGCAGATGGTGATAGGCAACCAGTAGTGTCAAATAACTCGAAAGATTGAGTAAAGCGATTGCCAGGTGAACGTAAATATGCACGGTGTAGAAATATGTGGAGCTGGGTTGGCTATATATGGTAGCAAAAGATTAGCAATAATCAATTCAGAGATGCAATGTTGAATAAACACTCAATGACGGTACTGTGCTGGTCCTAGGCTAGACCGGACTAGAGACGCGAGCCTAGAACACGAATGAGGTCACGGTGTAACACAACTAGCATCAATAAAGGATACGAAGTAGCTCTGGACAACAAGATATAAGTGAAGGTCACAACGGCAGTAAAGATAATGATGAAAACAACTGCCAAGTAGAATATACAACAACTCTCTCTCCAACTTTCTTTTTCTTCTTTTTCTTTTTCTTTTTTCTCACACTTTTTTTCTTTCTCTCCTCTTTTTTTTACTTTTTTCTCTATCTTTTTTCTTTCTCCCTCTTTCCAAGACAAACTAGATAAGATGCAGATTGGATCAAGCAAAGATGCGAACGACTTCAAGTATGATTGTGACAATGAACGATGGGTAGCACGAGGTGGAAATTGATAGATGAGGTGGTGGACAGCGGAAGGGATAACGATGCAGCGGCGACGTGACTAATGTGAACAGAACTCGAAACTCTAACGAACTAGACACTAAGACCAGCAACTCGACACGACGATGCAATCGATAATTCAATAATGCAAACAATGAAAAGAAAATTGCAAATGCTCAGACTGGCTAGGGCAAAGGGTATGTAGATGCACTCCTTTCCCCTCGTTGCTAGATGACTCCTTAGATTGATCTTGGTGAAGCGTAGAATTTTTTTTGAATTCTGCTACGTTCCCTAACAGTGACATCTGAGCTAGGTCTTTGCGTAGCATCTTGCACGAGTAGAACACAAAGCAGTTGTGCGCATAGATTTGTTCAATTCTCTTGCTGCTACTAGTCCAATCTTGATTCGGCGGCATCATGGGATGAAGAGGCCCGGACCGACCTTACACGTATGCTTACGTGAGACAGGTTCCACCGACTGACATGCATTAGTTGCATAAGGTGGCTAGCGGGTGTCTGTCTCTCCCACTTTAGTCGGATCGGATTCGATGAAAAGGGTCCGTATGAAGGATGAATAGATCTAACTTTTTTTGTGGCTTTTCCTTGGACAATAGGTAAGAAAATAAATCTAATCTAGAAATAACTGAAAATTCTCACCGAGCAACCTGAAAACGGATACCACTTGATGGAGGCGAGGGGCCCGATCTTTCGATGAGATGATAACTATCAATTTGGTGGAGATGACTTTGACGACCCGACTACAAACGTGCATGACGTTGCGCCTTAGCAATCGCTAAACCAATCTCCAGGGGTTACTGACAATGCCAGAAGCACGATCAGCCTGACCACGAAGGTCTATTCCTGCATGCAATCGAAGAACAAGCAAGAATATGATAAGTAATCTAAATATTGCAAATATAAATGATGTACTGATAAAGGTGGGGATTCGTAAGCGGTCTTGGTCTGGTCGTTGGACACAAATGAAGTACACGAAGTTGCAATGGCTAACTTTTGACTAAACACATCCCAAAGAAAAAGCTACTAGATGGATCTATTTATATAGGAGCAAGGGGTGGCGGCCAAGGAGGTGGGATGACGTCCCAAGGCAGCCTAAAACTAACCCTATGTCATACAAGGCTCATGGGCCCAAGTGGAGGTGATGCAACACCTTTGGACTTGTAGTTTGACTCGGATTCTGCTGCAGCGTCAGATTGTTTCATCGATATCTCAACGCTCCGGTCGAATTTGAAGGTGAATCCAATTGGGTTGGAAAGTGTACGAAATCTAGTTTCCAACAAAAAAGAATCACCCAATTCGGAGTCCGTATGAAGGAGTTCTTGCCGTTTTGAGTCAGGTATGTCTGTGCAGTCCGAATCTGGATGCATAACGTGAGAGACTTGGACTCTATCTTCTCTTGGCCCAAAAGTGACGTGAGAGAACTTTTTGAACAGCACCTAAACTTCTCTTTTTCCCTTATCTTCATATGTGGATTGTACAAATGTCCCATACACCTGGAATTAGACATGGCACAAAAGTCTGTGAAGTATTTTTGTCCTGGATGACATAAATAAATTGTTGCATAGTTTGCATTAGAAATCACCTCACAAATATACATGTATGCAATATTTTTGGTCGTATCCAAGGTAGCCATGTCCTCATCACCTCCCCCCTGCGCCTAGGGTTGGAAACCCTAGGGGTGGGGGCGCCCCACATGCCTTGGGGGCAAGCCTCCCCCCTACCCCCCCTAAGGAGATTGCATCTCCTAGGGCTGGCGCCCCCCTGGCCCCTATATATAGTGGGGGGAGGGAGGGCAGCCGCACCCTTGCTCCTGGCGCCTCCCTCTCCCCCCGTTACACCTCTCCCTCCTCCCGCAGTGCTTGGCGAAGCCCTGTAGAATTTTCGTTGCATCCACCACCACGCCGTCGTGCTGCTTGATCTCCATCAACCTCTCCTTCCCCCTTGCTGGATCAAGAAGGAGGAGACGTCGTTGCACCGTACGTGTGTTGAACGCGGAGGTGCCGTCCGTTCGGCGCTGGGATCATCGGTGATTTGGATCACGACGAGTACGACTCCATCATCCACGTTCTCTTGAACGCTTCCGCTCGCGATCTACAAGGGTATGTAGATGCACTCCTTTCCCCTCGTTGGTAGATGACTCCTTAGATTGATCTTGGTGAAGCGTAGAAAAAATTTGAATTCTGCTACGTTCCCCAACAGTGACAGCTGAGCTAGGTCTTTGCGTAGCATCTTGCACGAGTAGAACACAAAGCAGTTGTGGGCGTAGATTTGTTCAATTCTCTTGACGCTACTAGTCCAATCTTGATTCGGCGGCATCATGGGATGAAGCGGCCCGGACCGACCTTACACGTATGCTTACGCGAGACAGGTTCCACCGACTGACATGCACTAGTTGCATAAGATGGCTAGCGGGTGTCTGTCTCTCCCACTTTAGTCGGATCGGATTCGATGAAAAGGGTCCTTATGAAGGGTAAATAGAAATTGACATATCACGTTGTGGTTTTGGCGTAGGTAAGAATCGTTCTTGCTAGAAACCTATAGCAGCCACGTAAAAACTTGCAACAACAATTAGAGGACGTCTAACTTGTTTTTGCAGCATGTGCTATGTGATGTGATATGGCCAAAAGATGTGATGAATGATATATGTGATGTATGAGATTGATCATGTTATTGTAATAGGAATCACGACTTGCATGTCGATGAGAATGACAACCGGCAGGAGCCATAGGAGTTGTCTTATTTATTGTATGACCTGCTTGTCACTGAATAACGCCCTGTAATTACTTTACATTATTGCTAAACGTTAGCCATAGTAGTAGAAGTAATATTTGGCGAGACGACTTCATGAAGACACGATGATGGAGATCATGGTGTCATGCCGGTGGCAAAGATGATCATGGTGCCCCGAAGATGAAGATCAAAGGAGCAAAATGATATTGGCCATATCATGTCACTTTATTTGATTGCATGTTATGTTTATCATGTTTGTTGCATCTTATTTGCTTAGAACGAAGGTAGTAAATAAGATGATCTCTCACTAAAATTTCAAGAATTGTGTTCCCCCTAACTGTGCACCGTTGCTAAGGATCGTTGTTCCGAAGCACCACGTGATGATCAGGTGTGATAGGCTCTAACGTTCGCATACAACGGGTGTAAGCCAGATTTACACACGCAATACACTTAGGGTTCACTTGACGAGCCTAGCATGTACAGACATGGCCTCGGAACACGGAAGACCGAAAGGTCGAACATGAATCGTATAGAAGATACGATCAACATGAAGATGTTCACCTTTGATGACTAGTCCGTCTCACGTGATGATCGGACACGGCTTAGTCGATTCGGATCATGTTTCACTTAGATGACTGGAGAGATGTCTATCTGAGTGGGAGTTCATTAAATTTGATTAGATGAACTTAATTGTCATGAACATAGTCTAAATTCTTTACAATATGTCTTGTAGATCAAATGGCCCACGCTCATGTCACTCTCAACTTCAACGCGTTCCTAGAGAAAACCAAGCTGAAAGACGATGGTAGCAACTATACGGATTGGGTCCGTAACTCGAGGATCATCCTCATAGCTGCCAAGAAAACATATCTCCTTGAAGCACCGCTAGGTGATGCTCCCGCCCCGGCAAACCAAGACGTTATGAACGCTTGGCAGTCGCGTTGTGATGATTACTTCCTGGTTCAGTGCGGCATGCTTTACAACTTAGAATCGGGGCTCCAAAAGCGTTTTGAGCACCACGGAGCATATGAGATGTTCCAAGAGCTGAAAATGGTTTTCCAAGCTCATGCCCGAGTCGAGAGATATGACGTCTCTCACGCATTCTACAGTTGTAAGATGGAGGAGAATAGTTCTGTCAGGGAGCACATACTCAAATTGTCTGGGTTGCACAATCGCTTGTCTCAGTTGGGAATTAATCTCCCAGACGAAGCAGTGATTGACAGAATCCTCCAGTCGCTCCCACCTAGCTACAAGAGCTTCGTGATGAACTTCAATATGCAAGGGATGGAGAAGTCCATTCCCGAGGTGTATTCAATGCTGAAATCAGCAGAGGTGGAGATCAAGAAAGAGCATCAAGTGTTGATGGTGAATAAAACCACTAAGTTCAAGAAAGGCAAGGGTAAGAAAAACTTCAAGAAGGACGGCAAAGGAGTTGTCGCGCCCGGTAAGCCAGTTGCCGGGAAGAAGCCAAAGAATGGACCCAAGCCTGAGACTGAGTGCTTTTATTGCAAGGGAACGGGTCACTCGAAGCGGAACTGCCCCAAATACTTAGCAGATAAGAAGGCCGGCAACGTCAAAGGTATATATGATATACATGTAATTGATGTGTACCTTACCAGCGCTCGTAGTAGCTCTTGGGTATTTGATACTGGTGCAGTTGCTCACATATGTAACTCAAAGCAGGAGCTGCGGAATAAGCGGAGACTGGCGAAGGACGAGGTGACGATGCGCGTCGGGAATGGTTCCAAGGTCGATGTGATTGCCGTCGGCACGCTACCTCTACATCTACCCTCGGGATTAGTTTTAAACCTTAATAATTGTTATTTAGTACCAGCTTTGAGCATGAACATTGTGCCTGGATCTCGTTTAATGCGAGATGGCTACTCATTTAAATCCGAGAATAGTTGTTCTATTTATATGAGAGATATGTTTTATGGTCATGCCCCACTGGTCAATGGTTTATTCTTGATGAATCTCGAATGTGATGTTACACATGTTCATAGTGTGAATGCCAAAAGATGTAAAATTGATAATGATAGTCCCACATACTTGTGGCATTGCCGCCTTGGTCATATTGGTGTCAAACGTATGAAGAAGCTCCATGCAGATGGACTTTTGGAGTCTCTTGATTATGAATCATTTGACACGTGTGAACCATGCCTCTTGGGCAAGATGACCAAGACTCCGTTCTCCGGAACACTGGAGGGAGCGACCAACTTATAGGAAATCATACATACCGATGTCTGCGGTCCAATGAGTGTTGAAGCTCGCGGAGGCTATCGTTATGTTCTCACCCTCACGGATGACTTGAGTAGATATGGGTATGTCTACTTGATGAAACACAAGTCTGAGACCTTTGAAAAGTTCAAGGAATTTCAGAATGAGGTTGAGAATCAACGTGACAGAAAAATAAAGTTCTTACAATCGGATCGTGGAGGTGAATATTTAAGTCACGAATTTGGCACGCACCTAAGGAACTGTGGAATTGTTTCGCAATTGACACCGCCCGGAACTCCTCAGCGTAATGGTGTGTCTGAACGTCGTAATCGCACTCTGTTGGACATGGTGCGATCTATGATGTATCTCACTGACTTACCGCTATCTTTTTGGGGTTATGCTTTAGAGACTGCCGCATTCACTTTAAATAGGGCTCCGTCTAAATCCGTTGAGACGACACCGTATGAACTTTGGTTTGGCAAGAAACCTAAGCTGTCGTTTCTAAAAGTTTGGGGTTGCGATGCTTATGTCAAGAAACTTCAACCTGAAAAGCTCAAACCCAAATTGAAAAAATGCGTCTTCATAGGATACCCAAAGGAAACGATTGGGTACACCTTCTACCTCAGATCCGAAGGCAAGGTCTTCGTTGCCAAGAATGGATCCTTTCTGGAGAAAGAGTTTCTCTCGAAATAAGTGAGTGGGAGGAAGGTGGAACTTGATGAGGTGACAGTCACCCCTTCCGAACCGGAAAGTAACGCAGCGCGGGAAGTTGTTCCTGAGGTGCCTGCACCGACTAGGGAGGAAGTTAATGATGATGATCATGAAGCTTCGGATCAAGTTACTACTAAACTTCGAAGGTCCACAAGGACACGTTCCGCACCAGAGTGGTACGGCAACCCTGTCATGGAAATCATGTTGTTAGACAACGGTGAACCTTCGAACTATGAAGAAGCGATGGCGGGCCCGGATTCCAACAAATGGCTTGAAGCTATGAAATCCGAGATAGGATCCATGTATGAAAACAAAGTATGGAATTTGGTGGACTTGCCCGATGATCGGCACGCCATAGAAAATAAATGGATATTTAAGAAGAAGACTAACGCGGCTGGTAATGTGACCATCTATAAGGCTCGGCTTGTCGCTAAAGGTTATCGACAAGTTCAAGGGATTGACTACGACGAGACTTTCTCTCCCGTAGCGATGCTGAAGTCCGTCTGAATCATGTTAGCAATTGCCGCATTCTATGATTATGAGATATGGCAAATGGACGTCAAAACAACATTCCTTAATGGCTTCCTCAAGGAAGAGCTGTATATGATGCAGCCGGAAGGTTTTGTTGATCCTGAGAATGCAAACAAGGTATGCAAGCTCCAGCGCTCGATCTATGGGTTGGTGCAAGCATCTCGGAGTTGGAATATTCGCTTTAATGATGTGATCAAAGCGTTTGGGTTTATACAGACTTGGGGAGAAGCATGTATTTACAAGAAAGTGAGTGGGAGCTCTGTAGCATTTCTCATATTATATGTGGATGACATACTGCTGATGGGAAATGATATAGAATTCTTGGAAAGCATAAACGCCTACTTGAATAAGAGTTTTTTAATGAAGGACCTTGGAGAAGCCGCTTACATATTAGGCATCAAGATCTATAGGGATAGATCAAGACGCCTCATTGGTCTTTCACAAAGCACATACCTTGATAAGATATTGAAGAAATTCAATATGGATCAGTCCAAGAAAGGGTTCTTGCCTGTATTGCAAGGTATGAGATTGAGCACGGCTCAATCCCCGACCACGGCAGAAGATAGAGAAAAGATGAGTGTCATCCCCTATGCCTCAGCCATAGGTTCTATTATGTATGCCATGCTGTGTACCAGACCTGATGTGAACCTTGCCATAAGTTTGGTAGGGAGGTACCAATGTGATCCCGGTATGGAACACTGGACAGCGGTCAAGAACATCCTGAAGTACCTGAAAAGGACCAAGGATATGTTTCTCGTTTATGGAGGTGATGAAGAGCTCGTCGTAAAGGGTTACGTCGATGCTAGCTTCGACACAGATCTGGATGACTCCAAGTCACAAACCGGATACGTGTATATTTTGAATGGTGGGGCAGTCAGCTGGTGCAGTTGCAAGCAGAGCGTCGTGGCGCATTCTACATGTGAAGAGGAGTACATAGCTGCTTGCGAAGCAGCGTAGGAAGGAGTCTGGATGAAGGAGTTCATCACCGACCTAGGAGTCATTCCAAGCGCGTCAGGCCCGGTGACTCTCTTCTGTGACAACACTGGAGCTATTGCCATTGCCAAGGAGCCCAGGTTTCACAAGAAGACCAAGCACATCAAGCGTCGTTTCAACTCCATCCGGAATTATGTTCAAGATGGATACATAGATATTTGTAAAGTGCATACGGATCTGAATGTCGCAGATCCGTTGACTAAACCTCTTCCACGGGCAAAACATGATCAACACCAGAACTCTATGGGTGTTCGATTCATCACAATGTAACTAGATTATTGACTCTAGTGCAAGTGGGACACTGTTGGAAATATGCCCAAGAGGCAATAATAAAACGGTTATTATTATATTTCCTTGTTCATGATAATTGTCTGTTATTCATGCTTGAATTGTATTATCCGGAAATAGTGATACATGTGTGAATACATAGACCACAACGTGTCCCTGGTAAACCTCTAGTTACTAGCTCGTTGATCAACAGATGGTTACGGTTTCCTGACCATGGACATTGGATGTCATTGATAACGAGATCACATCATTAGGAGAATGATGTGATGGACAAGACCCAATCCTAAGCCTAGCACAAGATCGTGTAGTTCGTAATGCTAAAGCTTTTCCAATGTCAAGTATCTTTTCCTTAGACCATGAGGTTGTGCAACTCCAGGATACCGTAGGGATACATTGGGTGTGCCAAACGTCACAACGTAACTGGGTGGCTATAAAGGTACACAACGGGTATCTCAGAAAGTATCTGTTGAGTTGGCACGAACCGAGACTGGGATTTGTCACTCCGTATGACGGAGAGGTATCTCTGGGCCCACTCGGTAAGACATCATCATAATGAGCTCAATGTGACTAAGGAGTTGGTCACGGGATGATGTATTACGGAACGAGTAAAGAGACTTGCCATGACGAGATTGAACAAGGTATCGGTATACCGACGATCGAATCTCGGGCAAGTACTGTACCGATAGACAAAGGGAATTGCATAAGGGATTGAGTGAATCCTTGACATCGTGGTTCATCCGATGAGATCATCGAGGAACATGTAGGAACCAACATGGGTATCCAGATCCCGCTGTTGGTTATTGACCGGAGAGTCGTCTCGGTCATGTCTATGTGTCTCCCGAACCCGTAGGGTCTACACACTTAAGGTTCGGTGACGCCAGGGTTGTAGAGATATATGCACACGGTAACCCGAATGTTGTTCGGAGTCCCGGATGAGATCCGGGACGTCACGAGGAGTTCCGAAATGGTCCGGAGGTAAAGAATTATATATAGAAAGTCCAGTTTCGGCCATCGGGAGAGTTTCAGGGGTCACCGGTAGTGTACCGGGACCACCGGAAGGGTCCCAGGGGTCCACCGGGTGGGGCCACCTTTCCCGGAGGGCCCCATGGGCCGTAAGGGGAGGGGAACCAGCCCATAGTGGGCTGGCGCACCCCCTTGGACCTCCCTCCTGCGCCTAGGGTTGGAAACCCTAGGGGTGGGGGCGCCCCACATGCCTTGGGGGGCAAGCCTCCCCCTGGCCGCCGTGCCCCCTAGGAGATTGCATCTCCTAGGGCCGGTGTCCCCCTGGCCCCTATATATAGTGGGGGGAGGGAGGGCAGCCGCACCCTTGCTCCTGGCGCCTCCCTCTCCCCCCGTTACACCTCTCCCTCCTCCCACGGTACTTGGCGAAACCCTGCAGAATTTCCGTTGCATCCACCACCACACCGTCGTGCTGCTGGATCTCATTCAACCTCTCCTTCCCCCTTGCTGGATCAAGAAGGAGAAGACGTCGCTGCACCGTACGTGTGTTGAACGCGGAGGTGCCGTCCGTTCAGCGCTGGGATCATCGGTGATTTGGATCACGACGAGTACGACTCCATCATCCACGTTCTCTTGAACGCTTCCGCTCGCGATCTACAAGGGTATGTAGATGCACTCCTTTCCCCTCGTTGCTAGATGACTCCTTAGATTGATCTTGGTGAAGCGTAGAAATTTTTTGAATTCTGCTACGTTCCCCAACAGAAGTTGCTCATAGTAGGTGGACGACTCGATGTAGTCGCATTCTTGTAGCTTGACTTGTCACCAAAGTTTGTAGATGGCTTGGTAGAGGTAGGAGGAGCTGAAGTCGTTGAAGCTTGGTTGTAGGAGCCGTGATGCGGAGCATCCTAAGGACATCACCATGTCAAGAGTCCGTTTGGCAAGTGACACGTGCGACCTCTACTTCTCATACATAAAGGTGAATCATCTCCTTTACACGTGTTCACTTGACCCCTTCGAGGATGGTATACTACTTGACACTCCTCTTGTGAGCATGCATAGGTATTGTCGGAGCTTCACGGATGATGAGGAGGAGTGCAAGCGCCAAGGATCACCTACACCATCCGCGAGGGAAGCTTGGAAGAGAAGACGAAAGAAGACGGAGCGGCTGAAGTTACAGCTGCCGGACATCCGGCGCCAGCCCGGACATCCGGCGCCAGCCCGGACATCCGGCGCCAGCCCGTACATCCGGCGTTCAGCCCAGAAATCCGGCGCCAGCAACAGAACCGCACCCGAGACTTGGCCCCGCTAGCCCGGACATCCGGCCAACCGCCCCGGACATCCGGCGTCTCATGAGAGCCCGGACATCCGGCCCCCAGCCGGACATCCGGCGCCTGCCTGCGCGCATGGACAGGGCCCGAGGCCCATGTATCCCCCCATCTACTTACCCCTTCGTGTACTAGACTATATATACTCCTCCACCTCCACCATTTTAGGGTTAGCAATGATTTAGCTCATATGAGAGATAGAGCTTTGCTCATCCATCCCGGATCTACTCCACGAGAGAGACCGCGGCCCCTCTACGGAGAAGATCCACCTTGGATTCAAGACCCCTAAACGGGAAGATCCTTCACGGATTCAAGGCCTCCTCTTGGAGATGAACTCTACCCATGTATCTTTCCCTTTGTTGTTCATGTATCTTGTGATCTTGTGTCTTTGATTGTCTAGTGGATGTGTGATTGGACTTGTTCTTGAGTGTTTCCCTCGTGATTCCCCTTTGTGTTCTTCGTGTTCATTGTGGGATCCCCTCCATTTCGTGAAAGATCGGCCACCTAGGGTTCCACCCTACATCATATGGTATCATGAGCCACGGTTTCTCACGAATTTGGAGCCTCCCCATCGTTTTCTACCCTTGTTTTGTGTGATTTCGTCCCCAATTTCGAAAATTCCCCACCAAAAATAGCCCCAAAATTTTTTGTGATCTGTTGGTTTGATGATATTTTGTTGATTTTGATCCATGGATTTGCTTGGTTTCAAGTGGATCTAGCATTTCCCCAAGTTTCCCCATCTTTACTCCACGAAATCTCTCAAATTTGAGCCCCAAATCATCAATTTCCGCCCCCCAATTCGAAAAGTTCGTCCTGATTCAGATCTGGAATCTTCGGGCCGGACATCCGGGCCACTGGCCGGACATCCGAGCCATCGGGCCGGACATCCGGCTCCTGGAGGGCAAAATCGCGCAAGTTTCTGGACATCAGGCCCCGGAAATCCGGATCCGGCCCCGGATGTCCGACCCCTGTACTTTCAGGCTTTTTCGTTTCACCGTTTTGTCCATAACTAATTCATCCGAACTCCGATTTCGACGTTCTTGAGCTCGTTTTGAAGCTCTTGACATCCCCCATAACACAAAAATACTACCATCATCATTTGACTCCATCATATTTTTGGAATTTTGGCATCTTTGCCTACGGCTTCCACCACATCATCCGCTACACCACCATCGACTTCCGCAACCTAACCAATTTTGTTCCCATACCATTTGTGGTTGCTTGAGTAGTGATTTGAGTCTCCTAAGGTTTTTAGGCTACTTAGGGACCATTGCTCCTTCATCAACCACCACCACCACTTCCGCATACCCATTGCCCATCATACATAGCCAACCCAACTTAACCAATTTTTGTTCGAGCTTGTTTGAGTTGTGGCTTGTGTCTCCTAAGGTGTTTCGGCTACTTAGGGACCGTGACTTTAACTCCAACATCTTGTATAGCCCATCATTCCACTTCCGCAACCACCACGGCATTGCCGCTACCACCATTTGACATTTGTCCTTGAGATTTTGAGTTGTGGTTTTTCCGTTTCCTAAGGTGTTTCGGCTAATTAGGAACGGGTCTACATCAAGAGCACCACCTCCCATCATCGACACGGACGGTAACTTCGACGACATCATTGTATATTCCCTTGCAATTGCATTGTTAACCCCTAGCCCATTTTGCGTCACTTGCCTATCGAGACTAGCCTTTGAGTATTGCCGGCAACGTTACTTGTGCACATTAGTGATCATCGATCCACCTTCCATTGCATACACACCATATCATATTGGTATCATCATATCATCCCTTGTGTCACAAGATTGTTCCCGCATATACACAATTGCTATCTTGGTTTGTGCATCGTGGCCATATACAAAAAAGAAAAAGGAAAGAGAATAAAGCTTTTAAGCAAAAAGAGAAAGACAAAGAAGCTTGTAAGCAAGAGACATAGCATCGCATCATATGATATCATACTTGATAATCTTGGATCATCTTGCGCTAAAAGCACCGGAACATCATACACATAGCATACTTGGGATAGAAAGTTCATACATTCGCATCTTATAGGTTGTGCACAAGTGTCGTATCCGCCTATAGAGCAATCGTGCTAGCGTCTCTCTTGAGTTGTGCAACACGAGCGTTTTCCGTGGACTCCACATTTTGTGCTCATTCCTTGGTTGCACGACCCCATCTATCTATCCGTATGTGTGTTTCCGTGTGCCACATATTGCTATTGGTCTACTTGTTTCACTTGCAAATTTGTGAATCTCTTTCAATATTATTGACTCTTTCTAACATTTTGCATCAAATTTTTGTGCCACTATCCTCACCGAGCTACTCCATAAGCTTTACTTGATAGGTGTGAGTGAACAAGTCCGGTACCAATTCCACTATTCTTTCATTTCACATTGAGTGAAACGGGATACATCCTCAACATTCGGAACAGGTAACTTGGTATTGTTTATCTCATCTCCTACTCACCTTTGCTCGAGTCTTGTGATGGATAGGAAAAGCATTTCATCTACTTCGGCCTACAACAACAACGACAAGTTCGATGCCATGACGAACAACTTGTGCGCCAACATGGATGCTCAAATGGAGGAGCTCAAAGCCCTCATCAAGAACCGCAAGAGGTCTCCCTCATCTTCGAGAAGACGCTCAAGTGCACATCCTTCCGAGCTACCATCTCCGGCAAGATCTCATCGGCATCGACACCATCAACGACAAGAACGTGAAGGTCAAGAGCTCAACACCAACAACCGCTCAACGACTTCACCATACACCTTGGCATCTTCGCCAGGCGACTTCAAGGCATCTTCGCCTTTGGATATGCGGCATCTTCGCCCACAAGCACCTCAAGCTTATGATCAAGAGAAGCTCCCCAAGCTCAAGTCCGCGACTACCACGAGCTACTACGACCTCGACAACGACCATGAGATTCCTTTCTATGGGACTCAAGACCCCGAGGAGTATCTCGAGTGGGAGCGCAAGATGGACGACTACCTCATGCTACATCAAGTTCCCTACGAAGATCAAGTGAAGTGCACCACAAGACACCTCCACGACAACGCGTCCACATGGTGGCTTCACACACCTTCGACGAGCTTCAACGTGAATTGGCCCAAGATGAAGATAGCTATGCGAAGAGAGTTCGTGCCTCCCACCTACACGGAACAACTTCTACGCCAATTGGAGAACACCATTCAAGGATCCAATTCCATCGACAAGTACTTCAAGGAGATGAAGAATGCCTTGCGACGTGCCGGCGTGGACGACCCCATTTCAATGAAGCTCCACTTCATGATGGGATTGCACAATGACGTCTACAAGACTATCTTCTTCGAGAACTACAAGTCCCTCGACGACAACTGCATTGGTGCTCTCAAGGCGGAACAAGAACTAATGAAGGCCAAGGCTTCTCCACCGCAAGCAAACTTCTCGAAGACCAAGCTCCAGGACGACGAGCATGAGGGTAGTACCACCACGATGTCCAAGCCCAACGACCTCCAAGACGATGCTCCCAAGTTTGACTCCACCGCCATCCCTCTTTGTGGCATTGATGATGTCGAGTCTACTTCGACTCTTTTTCAAGATGGTGCGGTGATGACTTCGACTACGGAGCCATTCGAGGACCAAGCTTTGAGGGCGACCGACAAGGTGACGAGCACGGATGATGCTTCCATCTTTGGAGGCGAGAGTGATGATGTGCCATCTTCGGCCTGCATCCCCGGCGAAGGTGACGAGATGGTTGAGCATGGGATTTTCCCTTCGACCACGGCGGCGTATGATAACTTGAGTGACTTGTGCCACCATATTGAGAGTGAGAGTGAGTTCACCACTAGCCCCATATATGACGAGTTGCCCCGATTCCCATGTGAGGAGAGCCACAACCCCCACCACTTGAGTGAGATGAGTGACTCCACCATATGCGACATTGAGTGCACCTACCTTGAGGGAGTGAGTGAGCCACCACATAGAGAGAGTGAGATAGTTGATAGGTCATGTGAGGCCACTTTCAACGCTAACGACTTGACCTCTACCTCTATTGTGTCTTCTCATTCGGTGCTAGGTCCCACATTTGATGACGCGCCGATCCTCGATGACTTCGTCCTTCCTATGGACAAGACGATGGCCATGGTGGAATATTATGCACCCCCCACATGGTTCCATCAAGATGAAGATGATGACCACCATTTGGTCTTTCCCACCTCACCTACACCACATGAGTGGAATGAGAAAGGTAACAAAGGTGAAGGTGATGCTCTCGTCCCACTAGTGGACTATGTTAACTTTAATTGCTTGCATGATGTTGATCCACCTATTGCCATGCTTCGTGCTAGTATGATTTCCCCATGCCATTATTTACCCATTTATGATGAGTTTGATGATTGTCATGTGGAGTCTATTAGTTGTGATGCCATGTTGCATAGGATTTCTTGTGATAATTCTCTCGGTCACATCATGTTTGACAATCCACTTGACTTGTCATATGCTATGCATGAGATCAACAATATGTCCTATTTGCAATCTCATCGTAGTAACTATGCATATGCCATTAAGATAAACCCAATTTGCACATATGGCATAGATGACAAGCCCATGGTTATTGGCATTTGTTTTTCTTGTGATGATATTGACATGCTACCTTTGCATCATTTATCTCATAAGCCATGCCATGACCACTTAACTTCAGACATGCATTGTTTTGGATGTTGTTCCACTTCTCCACATTATGCTTCCGATATTGCTTATGAGGAGACCCCCATAGTTTCCTCATACATTTTAGGAGATTTTGACCCATCCCATCCTTTGCATGATCCCCATGCTTGTGTGCACAATATGCTCCCCATGAATGAACATGCTATAGATGTGCCATATAATTGTATGCTCAATTTGCATCCACATCATGCTATACACAATAACTATTCATTCATGATGGATGACATGTTCTTATACCATGCATCAAATTTCTTTGAGAGATGCTTATCTTGTGCTAACTCTAACGTGCACATACACATCATGATGGATGATGTGTACATTTACCACGCACACAATTTCTTCGGTTTGTGTCTCTTTTGTGTAGGTCCCCATACTTACTCGTCAACCTCGCAAGAGCATGAGTTGACGAAACGAGCTCTAGAGAGCACCGATGCCTTGGATTCCGTGGATTATCCTTCCCACCGCTCCCTTCGCGTAAAGACTTCGCGCATTTCTTCTACATGGCCCTCACATGGTTATGGCTAATTGTTCGTTATGTATCATTTACCCATATTGCCATGTTCACATTGCATGATATGTCAATCCCTTTGCCTTTGCCATGCATTTGTGACCCATGCTTTGCATTACACATGATGATTGATTCTCATACTTGTATGTGTATTTGCAAGCTTGGTGGAGATATCACTTGTTATTGCCATGATTCCTTTGCACACCATGCCTATTATGATGCTTTGACCTTGATTTGTGATCGTGCTTGCGATATGTCATGTGCATTGCCTATATCCACTATTTGCTCACATGACATGATTGCCATGCCTTCTCCTAGTGTGTTGCATCTTCGCTCCACTAGTTTGCACAACTTGATCACCATGCTTGCTTATGTTGCATCATCGATGATTCATAATTGCTCCTTTCATGCGGTTGATGTCAACCATTGCCATGCTTTGCACATGATTGATATTGCTTGTTGTCATATGTCTCTAGATTTTGCCTCTCTCATGCTATATGATTGTCCATGCATTGAGCGCAACCATGATTTCAGTCTTGCCAATGAGATTGCCCCCATAGCATTCTCGCATTTATTTGGAGATTTTGACATATTTCTTGTGAAGCATACTTGTCTTACCTCTTTGCACCATATGCCTAGTGCCATGAATATAGCCATTGTTGCATCATCTTATTCATGCACTTTTGCTTCTAATGGTTATGTGCAAGAGAAGAGAACCATCATGATGGATGATGTGTTTATCTACCATGCGCATGCATTCTTTGTTTTGTTGTGTGCATGTGTAGGATACTTGGACTTCGTGTCGACTTCCACTTCACGTGAGTTGACCATTCGAGCTCTTGAGAGCGAACCACTTTCTACAACGACGCTTCTACATCGCACTTGCTTGTGCTTCGGCATTGTGAAGGATGCACAAGGAAACACTTTCGAGGTGATGTCCTTCTCTTTCGAGAAACCACAATACATGAGCATGAACATTGTGGATCATACTAGTTGTGTTGCTTGCACCATGACTCTTTGCACACATGCTAGAGATCTTTCTTCGACTTGCCATTGCCACATTACCATGCTTCATGATATATATGCCTTGTGTGTTGCATCCGACTTGTGGATTACTTGCTCCTATCATGTGCTTGGTTGCAACAATATCATCTCTTCACATATGCCATGTCCCATTGCTTGTCACATGATTGACTTGTTTGCCTCACACATGATGAACAAATGCTATTTCTATTGTGTTGAGTGCCACTCGATTTTCACTACCCACTATGCGCATTATGCTTGGACTGTCTTGCACTTGACCCTTGTGTTTAGACACATCATTTTCTTTGGTGTTGTGAATGATTCGTATGCCTACCATAGAACTTTCATTGAGCGCTTTATACATGACCTTGCTTGTGCTCAATTGATGTGCTTAAATGCCATGCCACAACCCCTTGTCACACCCTATGCTATGCTTGATGACAACACTTGTTGGGTGAATCCCATCTTGAATGCTTGGTTTTGCACTAATGCTAACCACATTTGTTTTTCCAAGTGTTTCTTGTCCTTGCTCCTATTGAAGGAACCACTAGACGGTGCGACATTGGAGAGTGCCCATTTCGAGCTTCAAGATGATGAGTACTTCGTGATCGTCCACATCTACACGATGACGCCATCTCTTTCCCATGGTGATTTGGTTTTCGATCCGAGGTCGGATCTTTTCCAAGGGGGAGGGGATGATGCGGAGCATCCTAAGGACATCACCATGTCAAGAGTCCGTTTGGCAAGTGACACGTGCGACCTCTACTTCTCATACATAAAGGTGAATCATCGCCTTTACACGTGTTCACTTGACCCCTTCGAGGATGGTATACTACTTGACACTCCTCTTGTGTGCATGCATAGGTATTGTCGGAGCTTCACGGATGATGAGGAGGAGTGCAAGTGCCAAGGATCACCTACACCATCCGCGAGGGAAGCTTGGAAGAGAAGACGAAAGAAGACGGAGCGGCTGAAGTTACAGCTGCCGGACATCCGGCGCCAGCCCGGACATCCGGCCTTCAGCCCGGAAATCCGGCGCGAGCAATAGAACCGCACCCGAGACTTGGCCCCGCTAGCCCGGACATCCGGCCAACCGCCCCGGACATCCGGCGCCTGCCTGCGCGCATGGACAGGGCCCGAGGCCCATGTATCCCCCCATCTACTTACCCCTTCGTGTACTAGACTATATATACTCCTCCACCTCCACCATTTTAGGGTTAGCAATGATTTAGCTCATATGAGAGATAGAGCTTTGCTCATCCATCCCGGATCTACTCCACGAGAGAGACCGCGGCCCCTCTACGGAGAAGATCCACCTTGGATTCAAGACCCCTAAACGGGAAGATCCTTCACGGATTCAAGGCCTCCTCTTGGAGATGAACTCTACCCATGTATCTTTCCCTTTGTTGTTCATGTATCTTGTGATCTTGTGTCTTTGATTGTCTAGTGGATGTGTGATTGGACTTGTTCTTGAGTGTTTCCCTCGTGATTCCCCTTTGTGTTCTTCGTGTTCATCGTGGGATCCCCTCCATTTCGTGAAAGATCGGCCACCTAGGGTTCCACCCTACATCAAGCCGAAGTTCTTGGAGGTGAACTTGGAGTACTTGTAGTCCTCTTGAACTTGTCGCTCCACTTTGGTTGCTTGGTGTACTAGCTCAAGGAGGGTCGTGTAGGGTTTAAAGTCCGCAATCATCTTGATAGGATAGTTGAGTCCCTTCAAGAGTCGCGCCATCGTTTGCTCATCATCTTCCGTGGTGTTGGCTCTTATCATGGCAATCTCCATCTCCTTGTAGTACTCTTCAACGGACTTGGTACCTTGCTTGAGGAGTTGCAACTTCTTGAACAAGTCACGCTTATAGTGTGGTGGCACGAAGCGTGCTCTCATGACTTCCTTAATTCTACATAGCAGGGGGGCCAGTGCTGATGGTGTTGGTCCCAAACGGGGAGACTGCGGGGCCGCCTTGGGGAAACCCGAGGTATCTGGTATAACCTGTAGGATCACCCATCCGGTTGTGGCCTGAGACGAGATACGCGCGGCTACTATCAGGGTGTCGGCACGCCGGGAGGTCTTGCTGGACTTGTTTTACCATTGTCGAAATGACTTGTGCTACCGGGATGCGGAGCCTGATCGGATTTTTCCCTAAGATAAGGAGTGGTGATATTATATTTATCACTTCAGCTAATCGTGAGAGCTTGTGATGGGCTAAGTTGGGACACCCCTGCAGGGTTATGATCTTTTGAAAGCCGTGCCCACGGTTATGTGGCAGATTGGAATTTGTTAATGTCCGGTTGTAGAAAACTTGACAGATGATCCGAAGTAAAACACACAACTGTGTGAGTAACCGTGACTGTCTCTTTTCACTTGAGAAGAGAACACGGTGGGGTTATGTTTGACTCGTATGTAGTTCAGGATCTTTAGCGATCACTACTTTTGCGACCGTTTGCGTAGATGCTCATCTTATTCTGGTACTCGTAAGTTAGCCTCCATATTATGCTTAGCCGCTGCTGCAACCTCACCACTATCCTTTCTCCATACCCATAAAGCTTTTCTAGTCTTGATACCCATGGTTATGGGATTGCTGAGTCCTGTGTGGCTCACAGTTACTACAACACCAGATGCAGGTTCAGCCGAGTTCGATGTAGGAGCTGGTTCAAGTACTTCACTAGGAGTTCCATGAAGAGAGTGGCCGTATGCTTGTGACGTTTTCGACGATCAGTAGTGGTTTCTACTAGGATTCGATCCTGACCTGTGGCTTTATGTTGTTTTGGTATCTTTCTTTTGGATCTTACCCTTAGATGGGCTGTGATGTTTCGAATGATGATTGTTTATGTAATGTATTGTGTGAAGTGGCGAGTGTAAGCCAACTATCTCCTTTTGCAATTTAATCCCTCTTTTACATGAGTCGTGCAAAGATACCAAACTTGAGATCATTCTAGGATGGGCTTATACCTTTAAGTCGTGCCTCGACACGTAGGAGGTATAGTCCCATCCTGGGCATTACAAGTTGGTATTCAGAGCCTTCTCCGACCTAGAAGCCCCCACTGATTGATCGAATCGTTGACGGTTGAGTCTAGGCACACACTTGAAAA